>NW_019091391.1:851214-975290 GCF_001949145.1 Acanthaster planci | reverse complement strand
TCTTTCAGAAGGTGATGTTTTGGTCAGACATTTTCCTAGTGTCCATACGAAATGGAACGCACTCGGTTGGAGAATCTCATCTGACCGTGATAAAGAGCAGATGAAAAAGGGGTGATGTCTGAAAACTTCTGGGGTTTAATGTCACCCACAGGGTTTTGATTAGTTGTCTCAGGTTACAAAGACATGGTCAAATTCATGCGTTGGATGAATTAGATTTGCAGAGATTTCAAAAGGTTTGAACAGGAATGAGCCAGTTGTGTAAGGTTATTCATTTAGGTTATTTATTTATTTTTAGGTTAGTTATTTTTTGGTGAGTGGGTGTGAGTCTTAGTACAGCTGTACAGATAGGCTCCGACCTTGCGCACATGCATTGCTGTTATCAAATGACCTACATGCTTCATTTCTGTTGTGCCGTTGGCATAACAAACTGGCTGGTCTTGTAGGGGATGAGGTTGAATGCCTGTATACAGAGGCTTTGTGTAGTAGCCATCTTGCAGGGCAGTTCTTTTGCTCCTCAGAAAAGCCTTCACGTATTCCCTGTGGAACAAAAGCACCGGCCTGCAAGATGGCGGCCATGCAAACACTCTATTGCTATAACGAAATCCTACAGTGTTTCTCCCGTGCTCACGTCTGGGTTTTGTCTGTCTGTTTGTCTTCCCCACTGCCTAGTTGGACAGTCATGGTAATGGCCACCAACCCTCAGTCTGCGCCAACAGCTGCGCCTGCCGGTGCGCAGAGAACTGCGGCGCCCAACACGTCTGACGCCAGTGTCGCAGGAAACAACGCCGTGGTCAGTCCCGAGTCCGTCGGCCGAGAGTTCGTGCGTCAGTATTACACGCTGTTGAACCGAGGGCCTGAGCACTTACACAGGTTAGTGTATTGTGTTTTCATATTCTCACATTTTAAGATTGCATTTTAATACATGCTTAATTAAATGTAGTCCCTGATTTCAACATGAGATTTAATTTTTGTTCTTGGTTAGTTCTGATGATGATCCATGCGAGTTGTTAGCTGAATCTTATTTTCAGTGCCGTAGGTCAACAATTGATACCTTTTTGCTGCTAAAATTGGGATAAAAGCTTAGAATGCCCTGTCACATGTTCGGAACTGAGTGCTGGTGATTTGTACGCGGTGAGCTAAATGTGATCAATTTTATTGTTTGCTCATTCACAATGCTCATTGAGTCTCACTTTGTAGAAATTACTGACTCGTGCGAGAATTGTGTATTTAACGAAACCACGTAATGGGAAAATATGGTAACTGAAATCAAGTTGTAATGTGGGCAATCTACAATACCGTGCACCACGAGGGACCCTTCCTCAAGCGATTTGAAGAACATATGTCACTCCACATATTGGGGAATTTTTGATAGATTGAGAAATTCTATGCTCTGGAAAGAAAGACAGGATAATTTAAAACTGTCCCTAGAAATACAAGTCTTCTTTCCTGACGGACGTCGGGAATAATTGCCCCCTCGCAGCCAGTGAGTCGACTTTGTTCCCCATTTCCCACAGCCCACTGTATTGCATGGAGTTGCTGGTACTACATTCGTTTTGCTCCAAGTTGTTTGATGTTATTTGGGAACATATAAAATGGAATATGGCTCACTTTCCAATCTAGTGCCCTGCTCGTAGTGTTTGTGGAGAAGTGATACAGATTTCACTGGTCCTCGGTCTTAAAACCCTCCCCTGGAATAGTGAAGTTCCGAGTCACTGACTTGCCTTGGCCACCCTATACAACTTGTCTCTTTTTCCCCCCTCCCCCGACTGACTCACCGTCGGCTCGGCAAGAGTTGACAGAGGGGAAATGGATGATTTTGCAGCGGGTGGAAACGAAAAGGAAATGGTTGGCACGAACTGGAACATGACATGAGTGCCATGCCGTATGAGCCGCCAATTTACGACGAAGGGCCAAGGAAATACAGTAATAATAGACTTCCACTCGAAACACCTCTTGGGGCCACAAGTGCCATGCAGGAACTGCCAGGATTTTTCATCCTTCAGTGGGAACTGGAACAATCTTGAAATACGTCTTTTGGGAAAAAAAAAACGTGTGCTGTGTAATTGTCTACGAATAGAGATATGAAATTTCAAATTCAATTTAGTTGTTACATTTTTGTCCTAAGGAATTATGTTCTGGAATTTTTAGTTGGGAATTTGCTGGGGCATTTTCAGATGTTTGGTGCGTAGCGCTTTAAGAAAGTATGAGGCAAATATTCAATTTTAAGAAAAACTTTGAAATTCTTCTTGTTCGTTTTACATACACATTCATAACATATCAACATAATATAATATAACATCACAGTATTTAGGCATTCTGTTTGTATTCAAATGCTTTATATAATTAATTTGGGACAATTATCAAGTGTTTACTCGTTATGTACTTCAATAACAGGAATTTGTCAAGTTTCAGTTAAAGTTTGAAGAGGATTGATAGCATGCTAGAACTTTACATACACGTACGTGTATTAGAGTGTTTGACCATCGTGGGGTTAAAATTACCGTCAATACTGGTTGTGACGACTTGTTGAGGAGAGCGATCAGGAGTGGGACAAAGGAGTTTGTGAACCTAGTTTTGCAGCAGTTCACTGATCGGTAGCATTTTCTGGATCTCATAAGAACATCCTGTGAATGAAAGGGGGCGAGTTCCACCATTTGGGATTTCCTCGCCTTTTGTCAAACCGTTGTCAGTACACAATTGGACTATAGATTCATCTCCTCTCCCATCATCTTTCCAGCCTGTCCGAAGACCCTTTGCAACTTCTCCAAGTCCTCCTTTCTGCTAATATTAAATTTCTCTTGTGGTTTCATGGTTGGGATGCAATTTGAGTTTTCCTGAAATAAAACAATCATTTTTGTGTTAAGAAAATCACTTCATCGACCGTTATATTTAAAGTGCAGTCTCAATTGTGTACATTTACGGATGATGTTTTCAACTTTGGCCTTCTGTTTAGTGTTTTATTCGGTCGGCCCCTCGTCATTCGGAGTGTTTTTGATGCCGGAAACTTTTCTAAGTCTTTCTGCGGCTGAATCAAAATTTGGATATCTGTTAAGAGTGAGGTTTCAACCATTAATTCTGTCCATGGTAACAAGGAATTTTTTGTGGTCAGACTTTGAGTGACATTGGTAGATGAATAAACCGTTACTGGTGACGGTGACTTTCAAAATACTGTATCTGGTAGCATTAGCATTTTCCAGGAATAGGGTTTCACCAGCAGTAATTAAATGACAGAAAACAGGCTGTATGCTAATTGTGAATACTTTACTGGTGTTCTGTATTAGAGAACCGGATTCAGGATTTGTTCCATCTTGCGGGGAATGACCACTTAACGCTCTAGTCATTAAATATAGTTCTATGGAAAAAAAAATTGGAACAAAGAGAAATCTTCGTTGAGAATAGATGGCTAAAATTATATATGGAACCAAAAGGAATCTCTCTTGAGAATGGATATAGGACTAATATGTGGACGTTACCAGGCTGAGGAAGTAAATAGCGGTGTATTTATGGGACAGTAACAATGCTTGAAGCAACCTGTAGGATGCCCGACATATTTTGGATGCACGTGTACATTCCAGCTCTGTCAATCAACCGCTGATGAAAAGGAAATGTTCACATTCCCAAGTCCTTGTTCCTTATTTTGCATGACATACAGGGTTCATGTTACCGGGGTTATTTTGGCAATTCCCGAAGACCTTGTCTGAAAGGTTTTTGACTGTATGTGCTCGCCGTGTACTAAATTTCAGTGAACTGCATGTCTGTATGTTAGTTACCATTTCGCCTGACTTGTCTCTGGACAGGTTCTATCTGAATAACTCGTCGTTTGTGCATGGTGGTGTGGATCATGACGGCAACCTGGATGAGCCAGTCTATGGCCAGATGGTAAGTTGCCAAGGCAACAGCCACATTGTTTTGTAGGACCTACATGTGTGTGATTGTACCAGGGTATTGATGCAGTGTTAAAGTGGAGCTAGCTGGATATTGGACTGCATGATTAGGAATCAACAACGGATACAGAATTTTTATCTTTCACTGTCCTCAAATGTCTCAAATCCTTCAAAATCAACAGGAACATGTGGGAGGATTTAAAGGGCTGAGGAAAAAAGACAGGGCAGTGCTGAATATCAGATCATCCGAATATTCAATTGATTATCAAATATTCAAATAGTATTTTCCAAATTTGAATATTCAAATGCAAAATTCGTGAAAAGGAAGGGAGAATTTTCTTTTGTTTCAAATGAAGAAAATTTCACAATGGAGGCTTGTTTCAAGCAGATTCAAATGAAAAGCCACAGAAATCCTACAACTCAAAAAGTAAATTATTCATTGAAAGATTTAAAAGGACTGGAAATTTTCAATAGGGCAAGAAGTCTTGTTCGTCTCATAAATCTTGCTCATCCGTAGCTGGAGGTACTCCTAGATATGAGAAGCTATTATAGTGATTATAATGTACAATTGTGTGCATTATTGCAATTGATTTTGAATATGGTTTAATCGTCAACAATCTGCCGGTCAGTACAACCAAATATTTGGATATTCAAACGAATTGAAGGTCAGATATTTGAATAGTGAATTATTTTGGATGGACTCGGCCCATGGGTAGAATCCATCCAATGTTACTTTACGTTGTCTTGATGCTTGATGCCCACTGAAGGTCTTTAGTACCTAGAATATGCTGTCCTTCACAAAGGAAGATTTTGAAGTGAAAATTTGTTCTGGAGTTACCGGTCAAGTGTTTTGCTGAGTTGACCGTCTCTGACTCTTTCTGCTTCCCCCTTCCCCCTCACCAGGACATCAATGAGAAGATCTTGTCTCTCAACTTCCGTGACTGTCATGCTAAGATCAGGCAGGTGGATAGCCACGCGACACTGGGGGAAGGTGTCGTTGTGCAGGTCAGTGATGCCCCAGTTGGGTTTCGGCCAGGATTTAAAAAATATGATTTTCAAATACCATGTCAGGACTTTTCTTCATAAACTTGGGATGTAAGATCATTGATTGCAAATTCCAGAAATCAGATGCTGACTGAGCCTGTATGGACAGTCAAACATGCACTGCATGCATGCAGACATTTTCAATGTCGAGACTTCATATACAGTCACTCTGAATACCAAAATCCGATCTTAATTTTGGGGCTTGTCTCCCTTTTTTTGGCGGCACAGGTGACCGGAGAGCTGTCCAACAACGGTGAACCGATGCGTCGCTTCATGCAGACTTTCGTCCTGGCGCCCCAGTCTGCCAAGAAGTACTACGTGCGCAACGACATCTTTCGGTACCAGGATGAGGTCTTCAACGACTCCGATTCGGAGCCAGAAAATGACGGATGCGGCAGTGGTGAGTCGCTCTCGTACTTAATCCGGACGTTGTGGATGTGTGATAAAGTTGTTGACGCGTGGCTGAATGTTGTTTTTACATTCGTCATTGTAATTTTTTGGTCTTGGCTTTCCCTCTCACAGTTTCTGAGGGAGAGGAAGCTCCGGCTGAACGCCCCATCAGCACGGACATCTCGGTGGCGGATCCTGCAGTGACCCCGTACTATGAAGGGCACCAGGCTGTGGTCAGGTGAGCAATGGCGCTATTTTTTGCGAGAGGCCTTAGCCCCAGCTGGGAAAAATAAATGCTGAGATTTTTGGTATCTTTTGATCGAGCCGAAAACGATTACTGCAGTGTTTTTAAATTATGCTGGCATCAGTAGACTGGTTGCCATAGAAATGCTGTTGAAATAGAGCAGTGTTGAAAAGTTAGAATGACCTGGTATTCCTTACTTTCCAGAATTTATGCTTGGGGAAAGTCCAAATTCCAGTCTTGGCACAAACACGATATATTCTTCCAATAGAAGCAAAAATGAATTCATTCTACCCTACCGTAGGTCCCCCCGAACAGTTCTTTGTCTTCTGTCCGTGATTTGAAGGAAATAATTAATGTACTTTTTTTTTTAGAAGAACTCTTCCTTCTGTGACGAGAAATGAGTAACCATTTTTCCCCACCTTCTTTTTTTTTTTTTTCTGTGGACAGCAACGGCACTGCCCACCTGGAATCCCCGGAGGCGACCCCGAGCAAGCCGGCCGAGATGAGCGATGCGGTCGGCATGGAGATCACCCAGGAGTCGCCTCCGGCAATGAGCGACGAGGGGGCGGCCCAGCCACCGCCTCCTGCCATGGAGAACCACGAGCAGGAGACGGAGGAGGAACAGCCGGAACCGGAGGAGCCTGCCGACAAGGGTGAGACATCGAAACTGATATTTTATTTTAAAACGCGCTCTGAAAATTACAATACCTGTAATTATGAGAATGTCGACATATCGACATGGCGTGCACTGTTCAGATACCCGATCCTGGCACCTACATTATTAGTACCCCTTCCTGTCGGATCCGTAAACATTCCCTAAATCCACCTCAGGTCCTTGGAGAGTGTATACAGCTTGATGCTGGTGTGTCGGGCGCAGGCAAATGTTAAAATGTGAAGCATGTCTCAACACAACTCCGGCCGACATCCAAATATGCATATCCCCCCCCCCCCTTGATTCTGTCCAAGAAGTCTGCCAGTGTCGACTGTATGCTTAACTTGAACTGGAACTTGGCCGCCATGCCGCTGCTTATCGTGAATCGTGAAGGCGAGTATTGTGTCATGGACACACCTGGAGTGTATGATGAAAAATACAAAGCCCTGCTAACTTGCAAACCATGTGGAATTAATGATCCCCATGAAAGGATTCATGTAGGTTCTTTCCAGGGTTCAGCACCGTTGCATGTTCATGACCTTTGACCCATTGGTATGAAGTCTGTTATCATTTGATTCCAGACTGTGGAATGTCACACATACCTGCTCTTTTGTCGTGTTTCAATTGTATAGCTGTAGCCTGTACATGGAGTGGAAGTGTGTGGAACGTCTAAAGTGTAATGTCTGAAATCAGTGAAGGTAGCTCAACGTTAAAGTGCCTCAGGGCTGAAGTGCCTTTCTGGAGAGACTTCACATTTAAACAGTTTTGTTGTGTTTTGGGAACGATTTGGCTCACTCTCAAGGAACAAGCGGGTGTTCTTGTATCAAGATTTTTGCCTCTTGAAGGGATTCGTCTTTTGTGTGTTAATGCTGTAATGTGGAACTTCGACACCCCTGATGGCTAGACAAAGTGGACTTTTTGTTTTGGGCAAGCACGCGCAGTGTGGGCCATGTGCGAATAGTTCTGAGTATGCACACAGCTATGGAAAAGGACCAGATAGCAGTATGTCTGCCACCACCAAGCGTCTCAAAGTCTGCCATTTGATTACGTATAGTTCATATTTGGAGTCGGTTTGCTTTTGATGGATGTGCTAAAGGATTTGTCAAATTCTGTGTTTGTTTTGCAGGGCCCAAGGTGCCATCTTGGGCTGACAAGGCCAGGAATGTCCCTACGGCCGCCTCCACTGCGCCAAGTACCAGCTACCCCTCGATGCAGGTAAGCCTTATTTGGTATATGTAGCATGAGCATTTTCATTGGTTGCCATGCAGCTCGATGGCTCTTGCTTTCCCCATAATAAAGGTGATTTTTGGTTGGCTGCTGATCCATCTTTGCCCGGTAAACTCTATGTACCTTGGATACTGGGCACAGTAAACCAGTGGTTGCTGAATGGTTGCTGAGCAGCCTTGGTCAAAATTGGCCAACTTCTCAAATGTACTGCATGTGCACACCACGATGCAGTGGTATGCTGTGTGAATACTTCAAGTGGACAAAGTCAGAAAGTTGTAAAGATAACCACGTCTTGACTTTTTAAGATTTGGGCAGTTTACTGCTCGTGCCAATTCAATATATTTATCCCATTCTATTTATTGTTGTAAATTTCATGTGTGAACATTGTAAATTGCGAAATATATATTGGACTGTATTACTTGTGGATTTTGATATATTTATCAAATTAAAAAACACTGGTCTCCCTTCTGATTTGAGTGCCAAACCATTTTGTATTCTCTGGACTGAATATCATGCAAGTAAACAATTGGGAGTGAAACACCTTGGCTGTTGACGGGAAAATGTATCATTTGAAAGGATTGCAATTAGTTTTGTAAGGTGTAAAGATTGATTGAATACGAAATTTGAAGAAGTAGCGGATCTGTTTTTTGGGATCAGGCCCAGGGGTCTCCCAACCAGAAGCCGGCCGAACCTTCCGCCCCGATCAGCGGCCCTGGTGGCCCACCCCGCAGCGGTGGGATAGAGCCCCTCCCCCAGCGAGAACCCCGCCGGGACCGGGACAGGGAGGGGCCGCGGGACCAGCGAATGCGGCCCACAGGCGGCAGGCGACCCATGGAGGGGCCGGACCAGGGCAGCCGGCCGCGGGCATCCCAGATCCCCGATAGTCACCAGCTGTTTGTGGGCAACCTGCCCCAGGATGTCAACGATGACGAGCTGAGGGACTTCTTCTCGAGTAAGGAAAGACGATTTTTTGGTCACACTTTAAACCGACAAGGACTGTGTTTTACTTTTGGGGGACTTTGTCATGGGGGACAACATCTTATCTGGCCAATGACAAAATGAAACATTTTCTGAAACTTGGTTAGTATAAAGACATCCATTATAAGTATATCTGAAGGTATAATACGAGCAAACAGAGAAGTTTTCTTATGGTTATTTTTCTTTATAAGCTTTGACGTGTTTGGGCATCTGCATTTAACTTGATCAGATGTCAATGGGAACAGTTAACATTTTGGGCTGACATGTCTTTGAGAAATGTACGTTTTGCAAGAATGGTATGTATGATTGTCATAAAATTGATTCCGAAGTGACTGCAAGACAGCAGTAGAAAAAGAAAGCTTGAAGGCTGGATAGGTTACGATGCATTGCGACTATATCAGAGAAAATCTGCCCCCACCTCCTTTAGGGCTGACGTCCCTTCCCTGAACCCGTGAGCCCACGGTTATTCATTGGCTAGGTGGCTGGACCCTGCACCTGGAATGCACAGAGTGGATAGTCAGTGAATTTGTTTTAAATTTCGTGAGTTAACGTGGCTGTAGAGAAAGATTTGTTACAATAAGTGCATGCCGTTGCCCACTTTGCATCTTTGTGTGTTGGTCAGGTGTAGATTTTTCCTTGGGTTTTTTTCTTTTTTTGTTTTTTGCAGACGGTTTTGAAATTTTGAATGTTTTTAATTTACTGCAGCTTTCGGCAACGTGGTCGATATGCGGATCAACAGGAACACTGGTCCTAAGCCCCTGCCCTACTTTGGCTTCATCGTGTTCTCAGACCGCACCCCGGTGCAGACAATCCTGAAGCAGAAGACGAAAGGGGTAAGTGCCTGTATCCAGCCTCCTGAGTTCCGGCAGAGATGACTAAAAATTGAAGTGTGGCACAGGAGTGTGTTGACGCTGTGCAGGAACTGAAAATTAGTAGTTGGGTTAACCTTCTAAATCTGCCATCAACTTTCCAAATTAAGGTATAGTTTGGCTTCTCCGGCCTTAGCTTTAGGCTCTGCATAAGAAACTGACCGGCTCTTGGCGCAGAATGTAGAATATCTCTCTCCCTCTTGGGTTTGGGTCTTTGTGAAATGGGAATTTTTTTTTTTTTCCCTAACACAACATCTTGGGGAGTTGGGTAAATAGTTCTTGAATTCAGAGTTTGGAGTTCGTCTTAGTGTACATGTTTCTCATCTTTGTATTCAGCCCATCTTGCTTCGTGGCGAGCACCGTCTCAACGTCGAAGAGAAGAAAACCAAGAGGCCCGGCAGCGGGGGCCCTCCTAGGGGCGGAGCTGCTGGGAGGGGTGGCCCGAGAGGAGGCATGGGGGGCGGCATCAACAAGGGAGGTGGTCCTGGACGTGGCTACAACCCGCAGCGCTAAGTTTTGGGTACCTGGACCCCCGGGTGCCAATTTCATACAGCCACTAAGCAGAAATTTTGCACAGTAAGCAAACATGGGCAGGAAACCAGTCACTTACTCACACGGTGCATGGCATTTGGCTGGTAACCTACTTTGGTGTGAGCAGATTTTTTTCTGCGATGCAGCTGGATGAAACTGGCCGCCTGGATTAATGCTGGTGAACTGAGGGGTGGAGACAGGAATCGAATGGTGGGGGGGGGAGCAAGTGTCAACATTTTCTAAAGCAATGCAAGACTCAACATTACGGAAACTGTCCGGCTCCTATACGGTCCACTCTTTTGACAGGGAAGTGATTCTAAGTGGATTGGAGAAGATAAAGAGATGATAGTGCATGTTTTGGCATTGTATTTGTAAAACGTTGCAGAAATAGAAAAGTCCATTTTCAACGTTTTTGAATATTTCGTATCAGTTGACATTTATATTTGTATTTTTCTAAGTCCTTGTTTTTGTTGTGGTTCAGGGGATAACATGCTTAATCACCATCCGTTCCTGATCTCGACCCACAGTGGCCCAAGTAACCGACGTTCTCTGAAACTACCGTGTTGTTAACATGAGTTGTGTGTTTTGTATGCAATTCTGAAGGCACCCACAGTTAGTGTAGTCTGTTTCTGTCCCGGTGAATGTTTCTCTGGTCTTGTTAAATGAATAAAAAAAAAACCCAGTAGTCGGGCAGTTTGCCCTGTAAAAATGTCCCTTGTTTTGGTTTGTGACTGTTCTGATCAACCCTAGGTTTTATGCGTAAAAAGACAGTGCCTTCTTTATCCGATATAGCATTCTCTATGGATTGACAGCAGTTCTCCAAGTATTTGTATACACAAGACGCAAGTTCAGCACACACTGATGATTTTTGCACGAGAACAAAGCAGCAGCGATTCTATTGGTTTTCTCATGTAGGTCGGAGGTGTGAGGACCTTTTGATATTCATACATGTCTCCTTTCTTTGGCAAACTTATCGAGACGTGCTTAAACTGTTTGCCTTGCTCGTCTGTTATTGTGGGAAGCAGTTCTTGAGATCTGCAAAAAAAAGTGGGGATAAAAGTATTTATGTGGACAATACTTACCAAAGCCTGTTTTCCCCGAAGAAAATCTAATGCAAGAGACCCAGAGTGTGTAATCACCATAGTTGTTTTTATAGCGGTGCCAGATTTTTTCCCCCTGTTTATCCCTTGCATTCAGAATTGCATGCTAAAAAACTTAACTTTGTAGTCTGTCTGCTGTAGTACTTCTGTAATTTCTTTTGTGATGGAAAATTCTTACCTTTGCTAATCGTTTTTCGCCACACAGATTTCCTAGCTTGTTTTTGTGGTTTTTTTAATCAACATCTTTCTGTTAACGTGCCGAGTTATTTGGAGTATGAAACCTTATCTCAAGAGGTTTTTGAATGTAAAATGTGAGATGATTTGCAAAAGAAATTGACACAAGTCACAGTATTGGTTCCTGCTATCCAGAACATTGTTCGACAGGGAAAAAAAAGTTTTTATGTAGTTTGAAGGAGGGGAAGAAGAGTTTTGTCAAGTAGTCAGTTACCTTCAAAATGAGAAAAAATACTGATGAGGGTCCACTCTGTGTAAAAATAGGGGTAAAATAGGATTTTTCTTTCCTTAAAAAGTAACCGTTGAACCAGTCAAAATGTTAATGTGCACCTACTCTTTCTTTGATTTCCGATCTGGGGTTTACCTCAACAAAACCGTTCGAAATCTGATCTCTGCACAACACATTTTTTTTGAAGGCACTCATTTTGAATTTTCATGGGGCTGGGATAAAGAGAAATGCATGCACAGACAAAGAAGGGCTAGATTGGAACATCACATGCCATGGTAAAATTATGAGGGTAGAGTTTTTAAGTACCCTGTAGACTGTGGTTTGTAGATGTGTCTTTTTCCAGCTTATTGTTTGGGAGGGGGGTCTTTTTTAATGAAACATGTATTTTGGTGCTTAGGAAATTGATTGTGTAGCTATTTCTTTGAATACAGTAATGAAGTGGATGGCAAGGTCTTGCAACAATTAGGTTGCTTGATCTTTGCTTCTGTAGGGGTTCAGTTTATGACTTTTCTTTGGGGGGGGTTGAGGGGAAGGGATTTCAGGGGTGGGGGTAGGGTTGGGGATTTGGAAGTTGGAGGGAAGGAGGGATGGGTCACTCGGGAAAGAGACAGACTGATAGGACGGGGGAAAAGATGAGTCGGGGAAGCCAACAAAGCTGTATCTCTGAAACTGGTGGCAGAAGTTTGATGCACTTAAGTCGCACTGGGAGGCTTGAACCCAAGGAAGTTTATTCATTGCTGCCATTTCGGTCAGAGTCGTTTTTCTCTCTCAAAATGGGGCAGGGATCGGTTTTCTGAGGGTGGGGAAACAGTTGGGATCAGGTCTGACGTTTTTCTATCAAGTATTTATACCTGTCTGAAGGATGTGTTGGCCTTGTTCCACCAAAAACGAAACTGAACTTTTTTTCTGAACTTAAGCTCTAGATGCACAGAAGGTGGCTTCTTTGAGAAGCCAATTTCCAGGGAATCATTTGTGTTGAGAACACAGTCAAGACATATCTTGCTGTGTTAACATCGATGACGCAGACAGGTTGGGGTTTGAAAGTTAAAAAACTAATTTTGTAAGAAAAAAAAAGTAATTTTTGTTAGGTATTATTGTGTCAGTTTATGTGCAGAATGAAGTGTTCGCTTCATTGTGGTCGTTTGTGACGAGGAACGTTGTTGACAGAGATTTGTCGGAATTATTATTTATGCGATAGTTGCACTTAAAAAAGGAAAACCTTGATGCAGTGTTAACTTGACCGTGTGGTGTCCAGGCATGGAGGTTTGTGCTTTAGTAAAAGCTTCCAATTTGAAATCGTTGGCGTGCTGATCATGCATCTGTCGAGTTCTTTCAACCAGCATTTGTTAGTTACGAAAATGCCAGTCACACCACACCGTCCTGTTTCCAGTTACAATTCTTAAGACGACCAGACTTTTTGTTTGCTTAATTTTGACTTGTTTATATAGATTCTTGAGTGGAAGTAAGAAAAAAACAAACGGATTGCACTGGACATTTGGATTACACACAGAAATTGTTAGCTGCAAACAAATCTGACAAAATCGTGATGGGGTAAACACTGTTATGGTCAGTGTGTGAAAATTTGTGTCGTAAAAGTTGGTGTCGAGATGTTTCTGTGCAAAGAAAGTGATAGCATGGGTACCCGTATCGGCACTACGAACAGGATGTTAACTCGTGATTTTGACGTGCATCTTGCGTGAGAATTCTAGGAACTGGAATTGAACGTAGCATTTTCCAAACGAACAGTGCAGCTGTCTTGTTTTAAAAAATGTGTTGTCACTTTTACTTTTTTGTGGTCTCTTGTGTAAATGCTGGGGAGTTTTGACGGTGAGCTCATGGTATATTGATCTGACATCATGGACACTAGCATCTCATAATGTGAGACCGTAAATGATTGGTTGGGATTTTAACCGAATTTGCACGCACATGGAGATGGCCAGCAAATCAGAGTTATTGTTTAATCCTCGGCACAAAACTGGCCTCATTTTGTATTTGTGGAGTGAAATGAATGGTTTTTCGGATGATTGGTGGAGATTCATCTTGTCAGTGGGTCAAGTCTTCATGAAACAGTGCATGTGGTTGGACATTGTCCACGTTTAGTTAAGAGCACTAGCCAATCAGGATCAGCGTTGCATATGAGCATGGAAAGTTTGTGGACATGGTTACGGTCTACCCCATGGTTGTTCACAGTGCCAATACGGAGCCCAGTTCATGTTTAACATTTAACGTTTTAGCTCAAAGTTCCGATTGAGCTCTGTCTGTTTAACTGTTGCTACGACTAAAGGAGACAAAAAACACGATTACTACAATTATTAAACGGTTACATTTAAACTTTAACAAGCACGGAATAAGTCCGGTTTGGAACATATATTTGTGATTACAGCAAAGATGGTTTGCCAACATTTTATGATATTTAATAATTGTACATTTCTTGAGAAGAATATAAGAGAAAGCAGCGACAAAAGACACAAGTTGGCATAGTTTCCCAGAAGGCTTCTGCAAATCACAATTATTTTGCCGCGACATTCCGTGCTTATCATAAAGCTGGAAAACTTTATAGACGAAGCATTACCCGACTTAACCTTTTTTGTGGTAATTGCCCTTTAAATGCTAAAGAAAGTTTAATGTGTTTTTGTTTTCAGTCTCAAATCCCCTGATATTGTTTTGTAGTTTCAAAGCCACTCAACAAGCCCAGTTCAACTTTTTGGTTGTTTGTTTTCACTGCAGTTGGGTTTAAAAAGGTCTCCTAATTCGAACAGTTCAGAACTTTTAATCACCGCAAACTCTGTCTTGGAGAATAGTAAGGATATGTCAATATTGTTAACCCAGTCGTCGTTTGGTGAAGTTTAACTCTGAATGTTTGACCGGGAAATGTCTGCTTGGGTTTCACCAGATACCCATGAAAGTTTCAAGTTTCCTGTCTTGTCCAAGAGTCTTACATCGGCATTCAGGGATTTCTTGATGAATTGGTTATTTACAGTTTTATGGTTTCATTGATCCGTTCGCAGTTTCATTTTGGTTGGAGGCCGAGGCAGTAGACAGGCTAACCCTGTTCACATTGTGTTCCAATGCATGGGATTGAAGTCGGGATACCATGCTTGCTGTCAAAACGCAGGTGTTCAGAAGTTTGAATTCACCAAACCAACGCAAGGTTAACAGTGTAATACCAACTGATGTGACATTCATTGCCATACGTGCTTTATTGAGTTGCGATAGCATAAACAATAAACCAGGTCCCTTAGACATCTATTAAACTCAGAAAAAGTTGTACTTCGCCCATTTTTTTATGTGTCGAGAAATGTAGCAATCTTTTTTTACAAAGCAGTCCGGGCATGTTCATGTACTTTCCTATGGAAAATGGTTCGATTGTCAGACTTGAGTAGAGATCAGTCCTTGCGCCTCCTGCAAGCCTCCACCATTGCTTTGTCAGACTCTCCTTCCACAAAAATTATTCAGAGCCACGATGTTAGCCTTTGTTCTAGTCGGACTTCCGCATTGCGTTTATGTGTAAAAGGGAAAAAAGCAGCGTACCAGAATACATGTGTACGAACTGTACAGAAATAGGATTTGTTGTCTTGGAGGCGGGGTTTGAAAACACAATTTTCAGGTCGTCAGAATCGCAGTGAATGTTGTGTGGAGGTTACTTCAGGTTCTTAAAAAGATTCATAACCCATTGCCTTCCTGATCTCCTAATTCATTTAAATGACATCGCTCAGTTCCCTCCACCCTATACAAATGAAATCGTTCGGGTGATCATCAGGTGAAAAAGTTGACCCCGATGGCGCGCTTCCGGAAGCGTCGGATAGGAAAAATAACGTGCAGAAATGTTAGAATTTGTAAGTTTTTTCGTTCAGTTACTTCTTAAAAACTCTACTCTTAAGAGGCCTTTTGCAAAAATTTGCTGGCGTATCAACTTGGCAACTGAAAAATGACCTGACCTAAAAAAAGGAATATCCTACCAAAAACTGACCTTCCACTCCCGAAAATCTAACATACATGTAGATGAAGAACAGTGCAATTCGGTGGTCTCGTACCCAGATGAACAATTACGGAATTATTGTTTATGGTAGTCTTTCGGTAAAAGCCATAATAAAAACAGACGAGAATATGTTTAAGGATTTTGAAATTTATAAGGACATAAACTTAAACAATAACATGCTTTTACGAAAGATTCTTATGAATAATCTAACCTTGCTGACAAGAACTGCGTCACGTCACATAAACAGAATCTGGAACCATCGACTGCAGGTACGTAAATCTTTGCAACGTTGTACGATCTCGTTTCCACATAAGAACGGGGAATGAAAACAAACGTGCATAATCATTGAGACCTAGGAACGACTCTGCCGGAAGCGCAAGGTCGTTAATAAAATTCGTTTTTTACCCATCTCCAGATGACTTTTCCTAAATATTACTTGAGGAGGACAAAGGGAAAATTCCAACACGATTTTTTTGGGGGTGGTTTCAGTTAGAAATAATTCTTCCCAAAATTATCGGATGTTATAGGACGGCCCAATGTAAAATCCCCGTAGGCGAACCGCGCGAGGTTCCGAAAGCTTGCTGCGTGACCTTTTACTTTCAGGCGATTCACAATAGTTTGCCTTCAAGAGTTTGCAACGCGTTGACCAATCACAGTGCGTGAAATCTGTTGAACTTTTCCAAACATGCTAGCGCTAGCGCATTGGGTCGCCAGATTTCTCGCATGGTGATTGGTCAAAGCGTTGCTAACTCTTTGAGGCTCGCTATTGTGAAACGCCCAGATTAGAAATTCTAAACGCATGAAGCACAGGGACGCATTAATACTGACTACTTCCGGCAAAAGCTTTTCTTGCATCAAGCGATTGGTCAGAAGGGACATACAATCTTTTTTTTACAACTTTGAGGATACACTCTAAAGGTGCTGCTGTTATTTCTGTCGAGGAACCTAGTATCAGACTGGCTGCCTGTCTCCGCTACCTGCCAAGGTTTTTCTTGATATATTCTACATGTGGTTGAAGCTTGTTTAAAAGAATTTTCTGTTGAGATGTCTAATTTTACAAAACTGTGCTTAAAATGTGGTTTTTGTTATTCTGCTTGATTTTAGGGTGATGTCTTCTTCAAAAAAAATGCCCAGATCTAGCAATTTCCTGCTGAAATGGTCACTCTGATTGATGCTGAAATCTAGCGCCCTCTTTTGACAAGCTGTCTAATGACATACCCCCACGAACGAGCGAGGATTTCTTTGTAATTAAATAAAAATGTTATGCTGTAGTTGTTCATACGGTGCAATAGTGAAGTTGTGCAAGATTTGAAAGAAAAGTTAAATGTGACAAAAAGTAAAAGAAGCCAGTGGGCTCATTAACACTTTATTGTCAGTGTCTTAAAGGGTGTACCAAGATATTTGCCAAGAATGGGATGGGTCAGTCGTTGGAAATATCTCTGGGAAACTCTAAATTTTATTTTTTTTTTCATTGTGATCTATGCTGTACTGAAAATCATTTCAAGACTCTCCACTTAGAATTATACAGAAAAATGGATTTTAAATAAAAGAATCCTACGAAATGTTTTTAGTCTTCCAATAGCATTAATTTATTTCCAAAGCCCACAAAATCGGAACACTTTCTTGCCTTCCGAGATTTTTTAAAATAATTTTATTCATATAACGGGCCTAAATATTTTCAGGGGCCGTCTTTTCCCTTCTCTGCTTCTTTTGGGAAAGCTCCTAAGTTAGAATATGAAAGTTCATTTTTCGGGGTGCTGTTCTTAAAAAAAATCGGACAGTTCTTGGTATTGTGTTCATGAGGCAGTGGCAAAATTACATGGATGTCTATGCCACCGAAGATCTAACCCCTCAAAAATGAAATCTTGACATGAACAAAAATAAATACAAACGGCAGCCATTCTTCTTTCAGTACGGCCCCTTGAAATAACCCGCTGCAGTTTCACCACAGTTTATACGCCACTTAACGGAAGAAGGAAAACTTTGCTCTGTGTTCATGTTCACGCGAAAGTCGCTCCTTGTATGAGGCAGAGATCCCTTCAGAAATCCTGAGAATTAAACCGAAGCTTAGAGAGATCATCCGCTCTAATCGTCTATACAAGGCCCACTGTGTTACACCCCGAGGCGGTAGGGAGTATCGAAACGCCCGCGTTGACACTCATTACCGCTCCTAAGACCCTCTCAAAAACACGGAAGGGAATTAAACTAACAACCAAAGGAAAGAATACTTTGGAATTAGGGTATTAATGTTCGACATGGGTGGAAACACGGAACGACAGGTGGGGCCTTTTGTCCGGAAACTGTAAACATCCCTTTTCAGGACGATAAAACTCATCCTAAGGCTTTTTGAGTCACTTTCAATCCTAGGGGATGACCACCGTTGCCCAGCGTGGGAGGTTTTTCTCACCTTTTCTGTCAATACACAGCCAATATAGACAAGTCCTCAAACAGAATTTTCAACATAACTTTGATGTCAATCTTCAAATACACGAAAACAATTTTTCAGATCATTAATTAAATTTTATCATTTTCTTTCGGATGACTTCTCCCTTTGTCTTTCTACAAACAGGTGGAAATTTGAACACTGTGCCAAAATTTGTGGGTTTACAAATTTCAAACTTCAGCCCCGCATTTTAATTTCTCTCCATAGATCAACTACTGAGCTTTAGGCCCAGCAGCATGTAGTCAAATTGAACGCGACCCCTTTCTGAGAAGCAAATAAAAGAATATCAAGGTCCTTTTTAAATTCATCGCTTCTGAAAATATGAAATTGCACGGCTGAATTTTCTTGCAGGAAAAAAAAGACAAGAGTACTAGGCAGATGGATGTCAATCATGAAAAGATCTGGCAAAATATCCGGAAGCTGAGCTGTTCCGGCAGTGTAACAGAAAAGCCAATGGCAAAGCATGGTCATGAATGGGTGGATTTCTTTCTTACAGATTTAAACGACCAATAAGATACTTTGTTCTTTCCAGTCACTTGCACTCCGGGTCTAGACCGTACGGTCTGCCCCCGACATTCCTCAGCGATCGATGCGCTGGTGAGAACCAGGTGGTAAGGGGAAAAGCAGAATGGTTAGATTTCCAACAGAACTGAGAACAACAATTAGAATAACAATTAGCAAACCGGACATCAAGACACGCTTGGAATTCCTTCAAGCCGGGGGAAAAAAACTGAGGATAACAAGACAAGAAATTAAAATCAATTACTGGTAAACAAAAGACACTGCCGACGACTTCAATGTGAACGGAAGTCTTTTGTTTGGGTGATCCAAGGAGCGACAAAACGAATGATCGTAATCGCATGCTTCGACAGTGACGCGCAGGATCATTTTTTGATCATGAGAAAGTCTAGAGGAAGCTATACATTCCTTAACGGTTTCGTGGACCATGTTCTTCACAAGCATAAACAGTAAACTTGCAGTTTTTAGCTTGAACGTTATAAAACACTTGGATGTTTCCTAGCAGTTTATTGTGTTTAAGCTTCATTGTTGTCTTTTGTCTCTGCAAAACAAAACAGAAACAACCAAACAAAATTCCAAACCTTCCTAACTTGCAAGAAATAAAGCATTGCCCATTGGTGCAAAACAAACAGTTTCTTTTGTGTTCAATTTTGTATTGTTTCAAGGCATTTTTGTCAGTTGTCAAATGCCACTGCCATGGCGCACTTACCAGCTGAATCGATTGACTAAACTTTGATGAATTGCAATTTCTCATAATGTTTTTCTTTGATTTGACTGCCTTCCTGAGGGTAACCCTTTCCTTCTTCCCGACAGAAATCATTATTTATTCAGTGCGTTGCATGTTTTCGTCGGCCACGAAGGCTACCGTCTTCAGTGAAGAGGTTTGTAACCTCACAAAAATGCCATCCCTTGTGAAAGAACCAGATCTCGTAGAGAGGAAAAAAAAGAAACTGTTAGATTTGTATCGATCTTGGTCGTTCACTGCCGCATTCATGCTCGTAGTGGTTGTTGAAAACAGGGTGTCAACTACACTTGTTTTCGCAGTCGTGTTTCTGAAGAAGTTTCCATAATTAAACGATTGCAGAGTCCTTGATGCGCAAAGCTAACGGGCGCAAAGCTGTGAGGAACTTCCATTGTTGTTTCACCTAGCATCTTTTCAGCAATAAAGCCGAACACGTGCACCACCATGGGTGTGCACGGAAAGTCTAGCATCCCCCGATCGTACCGGTACCGCGAAGGGCGCTCGTCCCCCAGCGGGATTAACAAACCGCTTCCCCCGGGGAGCCAGTCGATATTATCGACCAATGAGACTCATCTCGATTGATGGGGGGGCGATTGCGATTGGACACAGTCGTAATGGCAGCGTAATGGTGTCACTCAGACAGTAGAACAATGACGGACTCTATGCTCCTACGAATCTTCAAATAAAACCCTGTTGTCTTTCTGCAAAGAATTATTTCAAATTGCCGACGTGCGAAGAATTTTCATCGTACTCAATTTTGTCACAAGTTAGATTTCTTTACCTTAAAATTAACAGAGTGAAATGAAAATACGGTTTCTGACATCTGGGCAACCATCTAACTGCTCCTCAAACTGTGCCATCTCTGTCGCACGGGGGCTCCACTCCCAAACTTGAAGGACTGTGTTCAAACTCGGTGAATCTCGCAACAGATATTTGCATATCGGGTCGATGTGGACGAGCCAAGCACACCAAATCCAAGACAACACAAGAGTGTTACCCCTTTGACAGATGTGCCCTTGCTGTCATTCAACGTGGCTCGATTACCGATGAGAATACTGTAGAGGGGACCAGGACACCGCATTTGAACAGAAAGGTAAGATAATTATTTTTCCCCTTGCACTTAAGGGCCTCACCGTTTTCTTAGTCGGAGAATTTAAAACCCCGATGTTAATTCGACCGCCGCGGTGCGAAGACAAGCTTGCACACCTGCTTCAGACAAACCGCGCAGCGAATCAACTATAGTACCACTCTTGTCACAGCTCGGAATCGACGCTGCTCTCCTAAAGTGTTGTCAAATCCAGAATGCCTTTTCTTATTTATCCCCTTAATGCCGCTGCAGAGATGAGGTTTGTAATTTTTTTTCTGGTCCCCGGTAAGCTAAGATGTCATTCGAGGATCTACTGCACAAACCAATAGCTGCGGGCGCGTCGCTCACACGTACGTTTGATCGGCCACCCAGCGAAGTGATAGCAAAGCGCACTGCACCGATCGAAGTACATGTATATCTATAGATGCCTGGCCGTCCTTCGGCGCTCATTCCACTTAGTGTTCATTTAATAAACAACAACCGAAAAAAGCTTATCCAAAGCTACATTAAAATCTTGTAAACTCTAAATGAAAATAAGATATGTGGAATAACAAAAGGGAGAAGACGACTTTTACTAAAGCAATTTTAAAAGCAAGAGTCTCCAGCCCTGACAAGCGTTATTCCCTTTGTTGTAAGGATAAAATAATCGAAATTGTTTCGTGGTCAGTTCACTTGATCCATTAGTGCTCCAGCTTTAAATCCGGCCATTTTGCCTCATTAACATTATTCAAATGAATACGCGGATCACACACACACATGGACCAAGGAAGTGCGTAGCTGTCACCTCTCCGTTTCGCTGTGCGTGTAGATAGTGACCTCACCAAAAGGTCACCTCGATCCACCTTGTTAGCACCACACTGCATCCCACCAACAGCTGGCCAGGTTCCTCCTGCTAGCCGTACACGAGCATTCAGCACACCCGTCTCAAGTTTTAAGCCTTTTTGTTGTATTTCGCGAATGAAGGGGCGAGAAAAAACGAAGAGACAGACGGACGTGTAGGAAATACTGGTAGGTTAGCCAGGTCACATGCCCTTGACTGTGTTTAGCGTCACAGGGAATTTTACACGAGAGAACACTGGTAAAGCTAAGGTAAAGCTTGTCAACAGCGCACTCAAGGAGCAACAAGCCGTGTTCTACCCAGAGCTTAATCACTCGCGCAGATGGCCTGGCTGAGAGAAAGTACAGTAGTCAGCGACATTCATCGTGTGGCAGGCAGTCCATAACCGGGAAGCCACTTCCACCGGGTGCAAACAAATTCCCGGGACGAAAAAAAAAAGTAAAAAAAGATTTAGCGGCGTCTCACAAGGCTTGGTATCTCCCACAGATGGAACAGGAATGTACTACTAAGCGGAGCTAGCTCTGTGGCAGCCAGATTTTACGCGGGATTTTGATTTTTTTTGTGTCGCGTAATTATTGTGCGTGTGAGCTGACGGTGTCTGGCCGGATATTTTCGGCGACCTCACGGGTGCACCCGGGATTGCGTGCCTGGTGTCTCTATGCCGCTGGTGTTTTGGATATCCCGCAGTGTGTAGCATCTCAGCTAACGTCGAGAATTGGACGGGTTTAAAGGGGTGAGTAACGTACATGAACATAAAAACGCTCTGCAATGCTATGTTATTTCCCGATGCAGTAGCCGATAGTGTTAGATCTCGACTCAGTGCACAAACTCGGTAGCGTAAGGCAGTAACGTGGACAAAGTGAAGCGTGATGGCGAGCGTGATCAACATTGGTTGGGGGCTGTTCGAGTCGACACACCAACTCTCAAGGTTTTGGATCACCAGACCTCCGTGCGATATTGTTTGTGTGGTCTAATTATCTTCATGGTGGTGAAATTGGACAGCTGTTGCAGAGGAGTCCTTGTGTACAAACGGGTCGTACTGCGGACATAAAACCGCGCACATGATAAACCATTCACCAATCCTGCAAGCATGTTAAAGAACAATAGTCAATACATTGAAGTTCACTTTTAACTGCGTTTTTTCCCAGAAGCGACACAAAATCCTTTGTCATTGAATCATTTTACAAAATAATTTGCTTGAGTTGATCAGGGGAAACCGTTCTCATTACTTTTGGCTTGAGTACCTTCACATGACTGGTGCCCATCAACCTTTCCTGCACCAAAGTGGTACTCCAGGTATCCGGCGACCACCGTAGCACACGGAGAAAAGATCGGTTTGAAGCGACCTAATTTACGACGGCACCTTTAAGTGTGTCGGCCTTTGTAGATAATGATAATGGAATTCCCGTCTGTTCGGCAAGCATGCGCGCCGCATAGTGTGCTATCAGTTGCCGGAAGGTCAAGTTTAAAAGGATTTGACACCGCGCTGTACTTTTAGCTAATTATGCCATTATAAGAGACTACGCTACAGGATTGTTTGAATTAAAACACTCGTGACAACTTAATCATCAGGTTTTTCATTGGTAACTGCCTTTACCGTGGTGCGTAACAACATCGAGAAATAGATCGAAACACTGAAGTGTACTTCCCTCCAAAAGCTTAATGTTTGAAGAGCCAGAAATGCAGTAATTAACGTAAAGACTAGATCTTTCAGCCACCTTCTTGGTTAGTTTGCCGTCTCTAATCTCGTGCCGTCCTTAATCCTAGGCCATAAAACTTCCCTGCGCAAAATGAAAAAAAAATCCACTTTGGCAAATCGTAATTTATATGGAGTCAGCTGCAACGGCTTTTTGCACAGCCGTTACTTCTCCCGAGGGGCTGGACGCAAATAATTCCAGAGGTGCATTCATATTTTATACTTTGTAATAGACGACATGACAAAACGAAGTTTGATCGCATAGCAACGAGTCCGGGTGGGCGAGCCTGCACCTTCAAACGCACACGCGCATAGGCCTACACGAAAAGACCAATGATGTCTGGTCGGCAGTAAATTAACCGTAAACAATTAGCTTCGACGCGAAGAGGGAAGAGTTGGACCATAGTTAAACAATGCACTAAATGAAGCGTGCTTCTTTCGTATCGAATCGCATGCAGCATGTGATAAGACAGGCCGTATCGTATCGACTATTTCCACTGCAAGACATACGATCTTTGGTGTTCCGATCAGGTAATGTATGTGGACATGTACATGTACATGCATACTTAAACCTGCGTGAAGCACAATGCGCTACTGGGGTTTCTTGGATATTTTTCGAAGTTTATAGGAAAAGAGGTTCTCCAAGGTAAAGCACCATCAACTTTGTTTTCAAAATTACCAAAAGTGCTATGGAATGCTTTGCAATGTGAAAGGAATTTTTGAAAGTGGCGATGCGAATGATCTAAGTTAACCCACTTTGACACGCACCCGTGGCACCAAACAAAATGCAGTTTCATGACTAATATTGAGACTAGGGCCGTTTTAAGTGGTACCGATGTCACAAACCTAGCCGAATTGCTGTCATGATTGAATCCATTTGTTTATACTAACAGGCAATCAGCTATGTAAGTGTACATGAAATTTCTGATATCCACGTATATACAAACGCTGCCGTGGTATAGAGAATTTAAATATGAACCCAGAATTTGACATTTCTGTATTTTGGGGCTTATCCTTGGTGCCATACGCGGTAAATAAATGCTAGGCAATAATTTGTGGGAAATTCCCTTAAAATTAGCGAGTCCCCTTTTCACTTCTTGATGCCACGACGCTTTCTTGGCGCATAGAGCTAGGGTTGGAGGGGCATGCAGGCCGTACGACGCCGTATGACCCTGCTCCCTCTCGCCCCCAACAGTGTCCCATCGGGGGTTCTCTCGGTGACCGGGTCAGCCATAGTGCATAGGTCATTTTTCCCCTCGGACGTCAGTCAGGTTTTCCTCCAAAAGTGTCTTTTCCTGACTCACGGGCTGTTTTTGTGAAGATGATGTCTTACCGCTGTGGAGGTTAACTGCTTGGCCGTATTTTGAGTCACTGGGCTGGTTTCACGGCTTGGAAGTTCCGGTATTATATGAGGTGTTGAAGACTTCGTTATCTTGTGTTGTCGGGAAAGTTTGGAAAGTAAACCAATGTGGACACAAAAAAGTCCCTTTTAAACGGGCTTTCGTGTAGTTTCTGATTGTATTGTCTGTTGTTGTTCAATTGTTGTCAACATAGTTCTAAAAACACCTGAAGACTATCGAAGGTTATCTGAGCCTGTCTGGTCAGACAGCGGGAATCTCACAAAAAAGTCGTCATTAAAGTTCTTGTTCTTCGAGGAATGCCTGAATTGGGCCTTCATCTATTCTGAAACTGAAAGCTTCAGTATAAGAAGAAACAGGTATTATCTTCCAAATCGACTTTAAAGTCTCGAAGAGAGATCAATGAAGACCTTCTTCAGTCTGTAAACATTCCATGTTTGGTTTTTTTCTTTTTATTAACTTCAGTTTTTGACGAAATTAAACGTAAAGCGAACCGTCCATCAGATGGTGACTGTATACTTTGCTGTTAAGCACCTTTAAGACGACCTATATTCCCAACTCCATCGCCTGTTTTGGGCCAACTGTTCACACCACACCTCGAAGTCAAGTACATTCTGATAAAAAGTACCATAGAGTGGTTGTTCTACTTGTTGTTGAGCACATGACTGAGGCGCCCAGCGACTGAAAACAGTTCGCTCTGCGAGAGAGCGATGCGGATTAAAGCCGACTATGAGGTAAGCCATCGATCGCTCCGACCCCATGCAAGTCCCAGAGTGGCCCGGGAATTTGTCAAATTTTGGGATCCGATAGCTTCCTTCTCACCAGTCCCACCGAGTTGAAGCCACTTGAGACCCTAGGTCAGAACCCGAATCCGACAAGCAGGATTCGAGAGTCTTTCTTCACCATGGGTCAATCATACATATTGCGCACTTGACAGAAGATACTGACATTTGGACGGGCTGTGTGGTGGCAAGTTCATCTTCAAAGGAATATCTTTGCTGAAGCTCATTATTTAAAGCGATACCCCTTTTCAGTGAACGCGCAGTTTTATTCATTTTTGGTATTGTTCAAATAATGAAACTGGTTCTCATTGAGGAGTTTTCAACCACTTGTGTTCTTACTTCTTAGCTCGCGAGTCATTGTCACCAATGAGCACCGGAGGAGCGAGCTATTTATAGCCGTGTCCACAATAAGACAACACGGGCTCTGGGTATAGATTATTTTTGTATGGTGTAAACAAGAGGCCTGGAAGTTGGCCCTGAGTGAAAATCGAGGGGCTGGAGGGCAAACCATGCATGGATGGGGCAACTAAACATGCGCCCGTCTGCGACCCACGAGCCGTGCCGACGCGTACTTCAGGAAAATTCAACTGTTGGAAGGCGTCTGTCGATAGACGCGTGCTCGTTGCGTTTTGTCGTGCATGCATAAAACGAGAAGTGCTCAGCAACGTCATGAAAACTGATCCGCGACAGACCAACAGCAATCATATGGAATGGGAAACGGCGGCTGTGCTTCAGACCACGCATCGATACATACAGCTCGCTTTGTCATGCACTTCTGTTCGATTTCAACATGCAGTCTAACCTTGGCCACTTTGATTTGATCAGTAGCACAGAGTTCAACTTTAACTCAACTGGTAGAGTGTTATTAAATGTTTCACCCTGGAAATATTGGTTCGTTGCAACATGTAAATACCTTAATAAGGAATCTGTATTGGCAGAGATCTTGTTGGTACTTGTGTATAACTGATTCAGTGTTGTTGCTTTGATGGCACTTTCAGCTACTCGGGCTATTTGCACCAATAATACGTTTATTCATAACCTTTATTAATCAGCATCACATTGTACAGTTCGGAAGAAGGCCCAGTCTTAGAAGCGGGAAGAAACCGGAGTACCAGGAGAAAACCTGCGAGATCAAGTATGCTTGCCCCCCCCCATGCAGTGAAGTTCTGTGTTTGTATCTTAACAACGTCGCTGTAATGTTTTGTGTGCTCTATCATGATTTGCCTTTTCAAGTTGGTTATAAGGCCTGGCCTGTCTAGATCTTCAAGGACGGCCGGCCTTACCGGTGTTTCATAGCCAACAGTAACATTTCCGACCTCTTTTTTGTCTCAGTTATCAGGGAAAAAATGTTTTTAAGACTCGAGCAACAGATATGCGACTCAACATAGGCCCTAAGGTTGTGGTTTCGGTACGGCTCATGCGACCACTGACGGGTCCAAGTCAAGGACACCGATTTGCTGCGCTTAATATTCAAGCTCGTTCTTGGAACTTCAAGACTTGGCAGATTTTCACGAATTCAGGATAGGCGTTTCTAACAGTTCTTTAACACTTGCCCTTTTTGGCCGACAAATCCGGTCCGTAGCAGCTGTAAAGGCAGACACGTGGTAGAGACGCATGATTATGGAGACACTTGATAGTATGAGCAGGCCTTCAAAACTTTAGCCTTTACCTCGGTTGATTTATGAGCTCAGTCCAGACCTGGTAGAATCATTTCGGTAATTTATCCAAGAAGATGACTGGAGGAATCGAGGGGTAAAAAAAGTGGGCCCATGCAGGGGCAGTAAAGATGATAATCGACTTCAAGCAATACGGCCAAGGACGCTCGCTGGCGGGAAATTAAACTCCCCAACAGTGAAAGGACAAAATACTTTGGAAAGGCCGTTGACTCTCCAGTTTTAATTTACACACGCTAACAGGCATCGTTTCTCAGTCCTGATAGAAGACATCTTGGTCACTTAAATCTGAGACACGTGACTGTAGTCAATGCGTTTTAGTCAGTGCAATTTGGTCACTGCATTATGTGAACATTTTCAGGTGGCCCGAGGTATCCTTGCTCCTTCACCAGTTCGCTTTGTAGAAGTTCGCCCCTCATAGACTGCAAAATAAGATGTTCGGTTGGGACAAAGTGGAAGAACTTGGGTCCATGAATACACGGGATTTAGGAGTTCGCTCATAACGACGACTCGGGTTCAACTTGGAGGAAAAGACTTGGCCACTTGCCAAGGTTAACTCCGCATCCTGGTTGTTACTCAGCGACTTCGAAGTCCATAGCCGGTCGTGGAGTGGGCCTTGACTTGTGATGTCACTCACAGCCATGCCTCGAACTTGAAACTTGGAAACGCTGGTGTGTTCTGATGCTTGTAATCTTTTTAAGCCATCCACGGACCTAATTAGTCGGCCGGAAAAAAAGCCAAAACCTTTTACAGATATGCACACGAGGCATAACTGAATTGTTTTACCCTCATCAGTTTTATTGGTGTGACAATGACTTTAAAAAGACCTTTTTAAATAACTTTTTTCTTTTTTAATGGCTGGATGGAAGAAGTTGAATACGTGTACAGTTGGCACCACGTTTCATTGTCTTGTCCTCAGGAGTTATTGTCACTTAATCTTGGCCAGGAAGTCATCGATTATTTCCCTGTGTCGTTACCCGGCATCTGCTGTCCTAATCAACGACTTGAACGGCAGACCAATGAAAGAGTATTACGACCCTTAATTACATTAGGGCAATTGCTGTGTTGTCTGGGCGCGGTGTCCCACAGACAAGTCCTGTCCCCGGCTCGGGGTCGGGCCCAAACTAGGGTCCTGTAGCAGTGGTATTGCGGAGTACATGCATTTATATATTTATTGGAACTTGGTTGTATGGCGTTTATCATGGTCATTTGGGGTGAGTTCGGCGCTGTGGTCATAGTTCATGTACTTCACGTTGCTTTCATCATTGCTTTAATCTTTGCTCTGATCTGATCCTACCTTGTCGAGTGCAACTTAACCATTTCAATGTCTTCTGTCTCGGAAGGTCATTAATGCCCATGTAATGATCCGAGATAAATTTGCGAACGTGTAACATGAAGTCGCACTAAAACGAACTGACATTTAAAAGAAAATTGAATTAGCGTCTGTCGTATGGTACGAATGCACTAAAATTAGAATAAGTAATTGTGCCTCATTCGTGTAACCTTACCTACAAACAGTGGTGGAAGTCGGATGGGAATTGTGCGGGGGGATGACTTGCTCGGCCATGGAAATTTGAAAAGCGGGGAGGGGGTGCGGACGCCATTATGACACTATATAGAGGGCGATATTCATGATATAGATGTACATGTACATCGGTAATATGTATTACATTCCGGTAGCATCTAATATCAGAGTGGCATTCTATTGCTCGTTTGACTGTTCCCCCTTTGAGCGCTATTGAATGGTTGTTAGGAAGTTCAAAAATACTTCATAATCCACATTCATGTTTTCAACAAGAAAAAAAGGGTGCGGGGGATGAGTCAATAGCCAATCGCCCGGTCAAAATGTGGTGGGAGGGATATTCCACCCCCAGGATTTACGTCCATGCCAGCAAATGTGAGATAATTCACCGTTTTGACTTTGTCTTGTGTTATTGCAGTACCCGACGTACAATTTAAGTTTAAAGCCCCAGCAACCGAAATTCTAGTTATCTGGTACCAAGATTAACTTTTAAGTAGAAAACAAGTCTTCAAGTTTGGTTTGAGTAAAGTGCACGTGTTCAGATCCATCAATTTTGCAATTCGCTTCAAAAAGAAAAGAAAACCCCTTTTTATTAGCAGGAATCGCATGGTCTGTACCACTCCTACAGGACTAGTGTACTAAATTTGGAGCACTGACGATTTCTATCCCCTAAGGAGTTTTCTGATTCAGGGGCCTAAATCCTCCTGTTTGTTAGAGCGGGAAAAAAGTTCATCAACGTGAAGATCAGAAAAGTGCACTTGACTTGGCAACCAGCTTTGAAAAAAGTACAAGCATCGCTTGTAACCAGTGACTGCATCGTTCTTAAAGACGCGAAAGGGTAAGATTGTTGACAGATGTTTGTGCAATAATCCTTCTGTTACTTAAGAATTGAATGTAATACCATCCTTTTAAAACTATGTACGGTATTTTATCTTTCAGTGGTCAAGAAATACGGTAGCGGTGTCCCGATAGTTATATGCCTGCAACAAAGTTTGCTCTTTCTTCTCAAGTTTGGAGATGTTGGGTATCACGAAGTATACAAAATGATGATGGAACGGGAGAACCGAACCAATGTCGACAACAAAACCTCGCAGACGATGACGCGATTAAAAGGCGGGAAAATGTTTGGCCTGCGGGCCATATAGCTCACTCTTTCTGCCTTGTGGTTGGCAAAGACTTTTCTGTCAACCGGGTGGCAACTGCAGCGCGCTCGAAACACACCAAGAGGCCAGCATACCAAGAGTTCCCCAAACCGAGAATCTTCATACAAATTGCAACGCGTCGGGTCATAACACAGTTGCTTGACCCAATCATACCCCAATTCCGTATGCCTCCTTTGCCCCTTTTTCGCCTGCAATATTGAAGCGTGCCATGCACTTAGTTGAACTTTCCTCTGCGTGAGGGAGCGGTTGCACTTTCTAAATCTGCGAGGAAGACAAAAATGCTTTCCCTTAAAACAAATAGTAGCGTGTAGAGTTTTGAATGTAGTTATTTTCTAAAATACCTTTTACTTAAAGTTATTGTCATCTGTGGTACAATTCGTGTTTACGGTCAATAGAAAGTTACTTTATTTTAATGAGTGATGTGTTGAAAAGCAGACTGGTAATCGTCTGGGCAAATCCTCTGGTTGAAGACACTAAGGAATACTTTCTTCATGTAGTGGACAGCAGTTTAATTCTAGTAGGAACATGAACCCGTGCGTGGGCCAGCTTTAAATTCTGTCGTTCTGTAAAGAAGATTTTCTCGCCTGTTGTTGCGACAGAATGTCAGGCTTTCCTCATTTCCACATCCAAGCCAGATGCTAGAAGTCTCTTCCGGTGATAATCTATCCCCCTTCGAAAAGCGTCAGCCCATTTCCCGCGCTTTGCGTGTTGAATTAAACAACTAACGAGTCGCGCCTGGTTACGGGTGCTGAATGTTGTGACTGCACGGAATCAAAGACGCGCTGTCGGATCACACACCCCAAAGAATGAATAACAAGCGTCCTCTAGTGCTTGATTATCTTCAGAAGATGCATGCACTTCTGATATTAGGAAGCTACAAATTTTGCTCTACGATAGACCGACATCAAGGGGTCCAAATATTTTTTTTTTTGTGTTGAAATTTATTTGTTACCAACAAAATGTCGCTTCGTTTCGGTAGATGATATTTCGACGAGATATGCTCGTATCACAGATTCCTTTGCGAGCCACTGGTGCTAAACAAGAGTGTTGTAATGCTTTCTGGAACAAGAAAGGAGAAAACTAAAGCCTGGATAACAAACCAGCCAATAAATACAATAACAGGCCAAGTATGGGACCAGTGCACTTGCCCAAGGAATGCCTCTATATCAGATTTGTCAGTTTAAGGACGAGTGGCGCCTACGAAGTCGCTGTTAGTTGCATTGTACGGGAAAGGCACGCTATCCGTGTACCTCGGTGCGCTGCTCAAGCCTTTACGGCTGCCGCCTTTGGAAGCCTTTAATTACTGTGATATCTTCGTCGCTCTGCCGTCTTGGGAATGGGGAACCCAAAAGTGCCTGGTCGAAGTGGCCATGGTGATGAGACCGCGCGCGCCAATTAGCGGCAAATGCCCTCGAACTCTCCTGCTCGTCCAAGGTAACTCGGTTACAAGTGGCCGGACGAGCCTCACGGGGGCCTTATAATGTCGTTTGGAAGTGGAGATACCAGTTTATTGTGTTCCCAGTATGAATTGATTCTTTTTGAAGAAACTGTAAGTTTGCCATTATTTATAATTCGTGGTGTTCTCTTGAGGGTTGTTCTTTGTTATGTCCACTTGCCCATTTTGTTAATACATGTAGGGCCTACATGTTATCTTTTTTTTATTCCGCCTGGGTTCAAACATAACCGATCAAAACCGCTTTACCTACATGAAAAGTATTCTTTATCTTGATACGGAATTGAAAAAGATGGCAACGAAAAAGGCCAAAGTAGGCGGGTCAGAATAAAATCGTAATAAATGAATACGGTCGTTTCACAATAGAGCGCCTCTAAGAGTTTGCAACGCTTTGACCAATCACAGAGCGCAAAATCTGTCGACCCTTTCCGAACGCACATTGGGTCGACAGATTTCGTGCGCTGTGATTGGTCAACTCTATGCAAACTCTTGGAGGTACACTATTGTGAATCGCCCGTATTGTTGTCCTGGACGATTTCCGTTAATCCTTTGTGAGAATAATGTCCGCGGTACATAGGTGGGAGGGATGTTGACGCTTTTGCGGTGCCACGTGACGTCAGAAATGGAGGGGAAGGTCGCTACTGAGCTTAAGGTGGGCCCAGTTTAATCGAGGGTCGGGACCCTGGTGGGCGGAGCTAGGGCCTCAAGTGGAGGAGGGAGCACGTGGTTCCCTCATGTTTCCGGAAGAGTGTCGGCCTGAGGAATGTGACCGCCGAAGCACATGGAATGTTTGTGGATTCAACACATGATCCAGGCTTCACCCGGGCATTGTTTCCCCCGAAAAAAAAGACCGGTGTAAATCCGGCGGGGCACATTTTTTCTATTGTGCGACAAGCCATATAGGCTGACCGTTTCATTGTCCGGGGAACTCCGGAATATCGATAAACGGAACGCCGAACATTGGCCCAAGAAATGCCCTCCCCTAGACATGCCATTATTCGGCGGATTTCTGTTGTGGTATTGTCAGAGACTATACCCCTCTGCCAAAGTTATTCGTGATGGAGCCATTAGTGAGCCATTGGTCCGTGGCCTTTCTGCATCTTCTATAGGTGTCTAATCGATTTGTTCCACCTTGACGTATCAGTCGGGATGGCATTCCACCGGCCTCTGAAGATTACTTCATACCCAAAAAAGAAATTAAAATATGCATGATCCAATCATGTTTTTAAAGAGATATTTTTATGTATACCAAAAACGGAATGTGACGAAATTATTATCAAAATAATGCAGACATTCGATTGAAAACCTGTTAATGATTCTGTACAATATTATTTTAGAATGTGTCGCTCAGTAACGAATACAGTATTGTACATTGATTATTCTTTATTTCCACCCCAAATAGTTATTTTGTACAGACAGATCAAGCTCATGTTTCAATTAGTTCGATCGTTAAGCGGGTCCGAAGCAAGTGCAGTTGGTACAAGTTGTGCACAGAAAATAAAGGAACTGCGTAAATTATAGACAAGACATAATGTTGGCAACATGCTCAGCAGGTGGCAATGTTTTGTCTGTGCAGTCACAACATTCACGTCATGTTTTGGCGGTAAAGTTTGCTGAAAACAGCTCATGTTGTTTCTGTGAAGTATAAACCGTAATTTTCATCGTGTTGGACTTTTTGTTACGTCACTTTTTTCTTCTTGTTTTCAAAAACGGGGACGCAGACTCTGATGGCGAATGTTGATATTTAACGTGTCCGGAATCGCTACTGAATGGGGTTTTGTGATGAAACATCGGCAAGAGTGGGCCGTCTCTTCGTAACGCCATGGCGTTAGTGATGGTCTTCCCTTCTTGTGATTTCTGCAACGCACAAATATCAAACATTTCAAGTGGAATTCGTTATTTGCTATTATGCAGAATAAAAACAAGACAGGCCTGTAAAGTAAACATGGCACTGGCAGTGGAAAATTCACATTGTTCTTATTTTCTGTCTGACAGATGTAATAGATGTCCTTATAGCTTGTCGATATCAACAGGAGATGGATATCAGATATTATGTTGCACACCAAAATGGTATTCTGTGTTCGTCTGTTGACGTTGTGTGTAATTGTGCCTTTTCGTTGTCGTGCATTATCGTCCATATTGGGTTTACTGCTTCATTTCATATCAATATTTGGATAACATTAGACAAACTTTTAGCGACAGCTTCGACAGGTTGATGATCGCCAAGAGGACATTGTGGCGTAGTTATTGTAGCTGTCTGTACACGTCCTTTGGTATGACATTTGGTATGGATTTTAAAGAGCACCTCTAAGGGAAACTCTTGTGTGTGCCAAACAATGGCTGCATGCATTATTTGGTATGCACAGGGTTTATGCACAGCGAACACAGGACGAAGGTCCATCCCGTTTTCTCTATTTTCTCAGAATGACACAATCAACATTCAGAATTCGCATCTTGGCATGAACAGAGAAGAGCCCTTTCTGTAATGTTTCCATTGCAAATGTGTATCAAAAGATCCAATGGAGTCCGCTGGTTTTTACCGTGTTTCCAATAAACTTGTAAGCCTTTGTTTCAAAGGGTAGCTCCAATCAATTTGTTTTAGTACATACCTTCAAAATGCACCTCATTTTCAATTTTGGATTCACAAATTCAAAAGTTATTCACTGCCTGAATGATGTCATCCCAGTTAGACAGCGTCAGTGTTACATTGGTTTGTACACAAAAAAGTCCTGCATTTTTGGTAGATTTTGCTGGACTAAATTTTATCTTCTTTGCCGATTCATCGTTGGTCATGTGCATAGCAATAGGCAGGCATCAGTCCCTTTTTCGAAGGTTTTTTCAGTAAGTTAATTCTGGGTTCACAATTTGAACAGAAAACCTATGCACGGAACTATGCCCTCCTGGGATGACTTCATAGCAAGAGTGCCCTCGGTTATCCAGGAAGGCAGTTTAATACATTTAAACAAATAGGAACGGTGAAAGAGTTTTCATACATTGAAGAAGAAGACAAAGTTGCAGGAAAATTTTGTCTAAGAAAAAATCGTTACAGCTACACTTTAAACCCAGAGAGATCTTTGTAATTACAATGTAAAGACTTCAGTGTTGCGCCACTTGTGCGGCCATTTTAACTCTGCCCAAAGCCACTTCTATAGCCCTATAGGGATTACCAGCGAATTAGCGCTAATCGGCAACTAATCTACATTTACGTGTAAAAGTCTGTTTACCCACTGCGGTACAATATTTCCCCACCGTTAGCCAAACCATGACAAACACGGTAACAATTCGTGGGGCTGCCAGATCGATAAGTCATTACAAACCGGGGGGCGACACTCCCCCTCAAAACACGGGGCTGGAGAGGTTGTTTGTTCCGCTGGGCCAAAGTGCGCCATTGTGCCGCGCATTCAAATCCCGCACCGACCATGTACCGCTTTGTGTGGAAACGGAGGATGCTATCGATCGGGAACAAGCCCCACGACATGTCCGAATGCCCCCACCTCTCAACATTTTTTTATATATACAGGTATCAACAATCGGATCTTATGCCGGGCAAATTGGACAGCTCACCCCTCCCCCCCGCCCCACTCACACCCCGAAGGAACGAAGGGTGTGCGGTCGGTCGTGTAATCCGCGGCTTGAGGCCCACTTTTCAACGGCTCACTTTTGTGCAGCCCAACCTCGACTTTCTCTTGTTGACACTAATTTAAGGCCGCGCCATTGCTGGCTTTGAAAAGCTTAGTCGCGCGGCCGCATCGGTGCATGCCACCTATGAAGACTTACCGCGTATTTGTACTACTTTCTACGCCACACAAACCACACCAGTTTCCACTCAACAGAAAGAACCGGCCTCTCGATGGTTTCTTTTGAGCGAGGCTTATAGCTCAAAGATTTTGTCCCCCTTATCCTGATGAATAACTTCCCGTAATGAGGCCTGATGACATGATGGTGGGTTTCATTGAGATAAGCGCGGGATCCCACCACATTAGTCGCACTGGGCACGTTGGAAACCATGTCTTAATTGTAACCAATTTATTCGCCAATGTCACAACTACGAGTTAGGATTATGCCACAGGGATGTACATAAGGTTTTTGAATTACCACTGGATTTACACGTTTCAATCATTGTTGATGTGCAGGATCAGCAGATATGTTCCGTAGATTCCAAATTCACTTTACTTTGATTAATGATTTCTGTAATATCCTTCCTGCACCAATCTGAAATTCCTTCCTCAATTGGTCTTCTTGGTATATCAATTCTTGTGATTTTCATTGCCAAGAACGTTGATTTAGTGTTACACTTATCATAATGCAATGGAATTGTTAGTGAGAGAAATGTCTTTTGAAATACAGCACTGGTGGAAGTTGAAACTGCTAAAATTCCAGTTGGTGTCCACGATTTCTCATCAGAACGGTTGATTGATCCCCGTCTTGAGAGTCCGAAAGAGGATTTTTCTTTTTTTCGAGTTTAGAAAGAGCTTCCGTAAAATTCTTACTTCAGCCTATACGTGATCTTCGTATCTATGGTAACATGAAAAGAACAATGTATTGGGGTGACTAACTATAATATGACACAGAAAAAAATTGAGTTGGTTCGAAGATGATGGACATGATTGGGTGTTGATGGAGGTACGTCTGCGAAGGTCGCGTGTTAATTTGTAAATTACTCACTTTGGATGGGTCGAGGGTGACTTCCATCACAAACTAAGCAATTTCTTACTTTCCATATCGGGCAAAATGCTGGTGACACTGTGAATTTCGATGGCTTCTCTATCCAGTTTATCATGGCGCCGCAATAAACTTTTCGTAGCAATGATTGCAATTCGATTACAGACTCCAAACACGGTGTGCTACGAAAATTGAATCACCCAACAGTCAAGGACAATTGTGTCTTCACCTTTTCGTCGATGTATTGGACTCAAGATAAAAGCAATAGAGGTTGTGCGTGGTGGCCATCTTTACGGCAACTTCTTCTGTCACGGGTTGACAGCACAAAAGGTCTACTCGTGTGTATCCCTGTGGAACAAAGCTCTTGTATGTATTACCGGAAAAAAATGGCCGCCATGCACAACCTGTGTCCTTCTCCATGCTCTACCGTACCACCGAGAGCTTCTTGGCCGCAGTTTATCTGTATACTTGGCCAGTCATCCAAGCACACATTCGCATCTAGTCTTGTCACACGCTTTCAGGCCATGTTTTGTGACATCACTGAAAGGACAACGGAAATGACGCACGGTGCACGTGCACCTTACGGATCCCGTGGGTCATTGGTATTGTGGGTTTTGTTTCTTCGCTCGATTTCTCCCTGTTCTGCCTTGGTTCGAATCCCACCTGGTAAGGACACACCAAGGCCCTGTTTTATTGCGTTGTCTCTCTATGCGGATTGGTTTGTTCAGAAGGTGCCCCACTGTGTTATCCAAGGCGTTTACTTGAGGTAACCATCTTGCCAAGTTTCTTCAGGGACGCTATACAAAGTAGTTAATAACTGACGTTTGATTAATTTGAACAGCAACGGATCCCATCATCCGGTTATATGCAGCATATGCAGCAAGGTATGAGACGGAGAGAACCCCCCTGCTTTGTGTTGGTCATTGTCTCGCAGGAATCTGGGGAATTCCTTTCAGACATCTTGGGGGGTGTGTGTTAAGTAACAATAGTCTGAAATGTGTATAGGGATTGGACATGTTGGGGGGGTACCCCTCGGTCTCATTTCTTGCATGTACATGGTAAACGAAACACAGTTCTTTTAAAATAAAAATTGCTGTTTTGCACAGCCTGTGTCTCGTTGCTTTGATTTTGATTGAGATCTTTACACGCAAGATTAAGGATAACCTTTGCGTCTGTTTAAGCATTTAATTTTTTCGTTCTGTTAAAAATTAAAGACAACCGTCCTAGTTTGTGCTTGATAAGATAATGGAGGAAACTCCATGATGAATTGAGAACTTAATAATAATTGGCCTTGACCAAGCTGTACAAATTGGAACTGACACAAAAGTAACATAGTTTGCGCTTGAAGTTAGAGGTCCTTGTACTTTTCTTTCTGATTCGCTGCCTATCATCCTAGCGGAATGAAGTATCGGCAGATTTGAAGAGGCACTTTTTGTGTTCGGTTGGCCCCGTTGGGGTCTCCCTCATGCTTGCAAGCAGGATGTGCGTGTTGAACGGCGTTTAGACTAAGGACAGGGCATGAGTCAGCCAGGACCTCTTGGCTGGCGGTTCCAACCGAATGTCCTCCGGGGCATGGAGGGTTCCGGCCCCCACGAGTGACCAGGATGGCTGGGCTAGTGTAAAGACAATCGGCAGTAGGACACTTTTTGTACTTCTGAAAAGGATCCATAAGGGAATGGAGCTGGCAGAAAGAAGTAGGATGTGTGTTTATGTAGTGGCGAGGAATTAGTCTAAATCGAGTTACCGACTTCGGTTGCCGTGCACACGCACATCGGTCGCAACAGGGTATCCACCTCGGAGCGCTGAAAAACGGCACTGTTCAGTAACACCGTGTGGTAGATTCTTTCGTCAAATACTACTGGTTTTTAAGTAAGCACCAAAGTCAAGAAAACGTGTACTTTTAAATAGTTCATCTTTAATCCTGGCACTGTCCTTGGCTCTCATTCCTTGGAATTTTTGAGGCCTGGATTTCAAGTCAACTCCTCCATCTTATCCCGGTTGTTGTTGATTCTTTCAAAATTAGAATTTTCCTCTACTTTTTTACACATAATGTTATCAATCTTGATATGCCATTTTCCCCTCGAAGGAGACCACATTTTAAAGACACTCGAAGTGAAATTTGCTCTACTGCAATATAGAAATTGTGAAGGAAAATTGCAAAAAAAAAGCAAGAGCGCATAGCATCGACATAATTCCCCCCTGAACATTCTGCGGGAACAATCTCTCCGACACAGCACTGATGTGCAAGTCAACGAGAGCGTGTCTCCATCACGGCTCTAATGAACTCATCAGCATCGAGAACATGATAATGCCCCTTGGCGTCCTACGTGCTTCCTTTTTCCCGCCAAAAAGGAGACAGAACGAAGACAGACCAGAAAAAAATCTGGGCTAATGAAGCTGTCGTCTGCTCCAAGAATTCCCCCCCCCTCTCTCTCTCTCTTTCTCTGTCTCTCTCGACGGAGGGGCCATTTATTGAACCGTTCACTTGATTGGACCTGACTTGTTTTTCGTGTCTCGCGGGAAGTTGACTGACCCGGGTGCATCTGCCTTGGTTCGGACTGAACGATGTGCATTTCTCTTTCTGTGTGAGGGGTGATTTATCCTGTTGTTTTCCTTTTCTGTATAGGGGCTGTAGTTCAGTGACCTTTTGTTCTAAGCTGGCGAGTGTCCTTTCCATCCTGTTTTGGGGAAGGCTTCCTCTGCTCGTGAAGTTGATCATGGGCCATTAATTTGCTTGTAATTAATTTACTGGATAGCAGGTTACAGTTCTTCTAGAGGGCATGTTGTGTCCTTAAGCAGCCCTCCTTGCCACAAGTGCTCCATATCTGTAGATTGTAACAGCTTTATTGGCTTGATGAGCAGGGGTAAAAGCGAAATGTGATCTCATCATCATTTACTGCATACTGCTTGAATTGAAAGTCATTTGCAAATTTCAAACTCCGCGTTTTCTTTTCAAGGTGCCCTCTTTAAACAATAAAGTCCGCTCCATTTGCGGTTAATTTAGACGAACAAGAAGTTGATTACGGTTAAATGTAATTCTTAATTGTCATTCACGTGTGTGCAGATAACAACAGATAGCTACTTCTAAGTGGTATGGCGTGCTGCCTTTTGAAGAAGATTTGGAATTGTGGTTCAACATTGCGGTTGCCGTGTTTACCCCCTTTTTAACGGCTTAGTCGGCTGAACAGCACTTAATTACAAAACACATGTCCTTGCATTATTGGGATCTGTTCACAGGCTTGTCCCTCGAATTTGTTTTGCATTCCTCCTAACGGTGTCACCGCGTTGTGCCTGCCTACGGTGGAGGCCTCGGTCGATATAGCTTATCCATGTTCCTGCACCCAGTGTGGAGTAATTAGTTAATGCCACTGAAGGGGACCTACTCATCCGGCTTACGAGATCAGGTTAACCACCCTCTCCCCACCCGCCTCTGTCTTGGAACCAACCGGGTGCCCCTCAGTCGGCACAATGAAATGCTGTGTCTGAGTCTAGCTTCCGATCACCTTTGCTTTTGCCCGGACGGAGAGGCAGTTAAAGGTCCTGGCGAGGAACAGCCGGCTCTCCTGTACCCCTCAGTGTCGCTACTTGTACGTTGATCGCGCGGATGCAGTCACCTCGCGAGTACCCCTGTCAACTGTCCCTGCGCAGACCTGCCCCTAAAGGACACGACCCCTCCGCGGCAGGCCGAAGAGTGTGCACCTCGTTCTTCTCGCTCGACTCGCTGGATTTTTCGCTGGACCGAACTGCACCGATGAGAGGCATTACAGTGATTAAGTCGGCTTTTAGTCACGCTCCTGAAGTGGAAGCCCGCGTCGTAATTTCACCGACTTTGAGCGTGGAGCCACTGGATTCAATTTGGGCCTATGGATCTCTGTGACTTCTCAACGACCAACCGGAGCCATGTCAGATTTTCAGGAAAGATGGTTGCTCTGTAAGTTCTCCTAATTAACTTACCATAGTCTACACGCTCACTATATGTGAAACCACAACCAATATTCTTTTTCTAAGTTCAAAATGACTTCCCTAAACAGAGCCTCAAACTAATTTTGGTCAGTGATAATCGCCTTTGGGAAATCATTGGAAGGTATTCAAAATGGTTGAAATGCTTCGATGATTGGTCAGTGGGTGGTGGACGCAGACTGCCGAGCATTTAACTGCCCCAATTTTTACCCATAAGGATGAAAATATGATGATTTGTTTGTTTCACTAATCTTCTAGTTTTGCATTATCAGACTGGTCACCGTCTGGCTTGTCCGAATAATACTGCATACTCGGTAATTATGTGACTTGGATGCCAGTCTTTCCTCCCAAGTATCATGCAAAGCTTTGTTCAGAAGCAAACGTTAATACACATACCGTTTTTTTTTTAAATCATTTTTTCAGGGTAGTGCCGGGCATGCAGTCTAGTTTTCATTTCAAGCCGTTAAGCGTTTCAAGCAATTTGGTGTAGGTGTGGTCACTTGTGAGCGACTGAGGTCGCTAGTAAGCGACTGTCCGTGCAGGTTGTATTGGTTTCTATACTGTGTGCTCCGCTTTTATTAGAGAAATGGCCGACTTCGTTTGATTGTAGCAAGACAGTTTAGGCTCATCTCTGCGAATAATGGTCCCAGAAGTATTTAATTCAGATGGGACGTGAAAAAGAGGAAATGACGTCAACCTCGTTCTCGGCTATGAAGTTTTTTTCCACGCTCCAAAACTCGCGTACAGTGTACGAACGTGTTTGAGTATGAAGCCAAGTGTTAAGGATTAAGGGACTTGCGGCCACGGTTAATGTCAACACATCACCAGATTTGACATAGACTGGTTTCCTTGTCTGCGGCATATCACAAAATGACATGATCAACACGTTCACGCAGCAGTTGTTCGCAATGAGAAATTGCGAATGCTGTGACATACGTATAAGACTGCATCGGTTGTTGCTCACGGAGTTGCAAAATGGCGCAAAGGTTTCACACTGTAGACGAGTCCCGGTTGGTTGACGTTTTCGAGATGCGTGAACTTGGGACAAGTCTAACGTCAGTGGGGAGAAAAAGTACAGGGTGACCCCGTCAAGAGCCCTTGAACGTTGAGTCTCGGATCTAGTGCTGAGGATGAATGCTTCCCGCACCTGCGAGGGAAGTCCTGGGTCCGATGGCACACTTCCATGTTCTCCATCGGTTTTTTTCTCTTTCCCTCCCCCCTGCGTAGTTCTTTCCTCTCTGTCTCTCGATTGGGTCACCTCGGGTTCAGGCTCAGTGTGGACATGAGTGATTGATTCGTAGACAAAAAGTGTGCGAAGCTATAGGCCTTCAGGCTTCATTATATAGTTTAGGGCGCTGCTGTTACGCTCGTGAAGCTTGCATCACTGTCATATTATAGTCTTGATGTGGCTTCGGCTTGCTCGTAGTATGGTGTGCCCGGCTTAAACTACTGAAAAAAATCATGCTCGTCAACATTTTACATCTAATTTTTAGCGAGTTAAGGTGCTCCATACTTGTGTTCTTGCTGCTGTATTTTTGAAAATCTTGAAGAGGGTAAGGGGCATAAATTGTTCAGAAACCTGGGAAATGAATGGGTTAAAATCGTGTAATGAATGCAGTGTGGGCGTGCATGCTGAAACTAGTCTGGTATATTGTTCAATCAGTACTGTGTTCATACTGAACAGTTTAGGAAGAGCGTCGGTATGTTTCAACTTACCAATAAAAAACTATGACGAAATGAAAAGGACGCCGGTAAAGCTTTGATGTGGCGGTATATGAGCGTTGTGTCTCAAAGATTCTGACTCACAAGGCCCGCTAACGACCCCTTTCTATTGTGCGGTGACCCTCTTTGACAGAACTTCGGACCAGTCAGGTCATAAGTTCCCCCGTTCGTCGATGGCGTGCAAGAAAAAAAAAACAGCCAGTGAGTCTCTTCACTGCAAAACAAGTATTATCCTTCAGGAAATGTCTTTTAAATAGAAATGGCAAATTTCTGTGCCAATTATTGGTATAAAAACACGTCGATTGAAACTTCAAATCATACAGGGGCTGTGCATTCCGGATAAAACCGTGTGAAGGCTTCACTGAAGCAGCTGTTGAAATTGCTACCGTACCACTGCAGAATATCGGGCACTTATTGTACCAAACGTCTAGCCGCCAAATTGCGCATGGGTCGTCACGTCCAAAGTGGTCTTTTCCTCGTGTGATGCATGATGACACACCGCCTGTCCGATGAGTGACGGGCCAAGCCGACGGTCCCACCGCGCGCAGCCTCTCGTACTCCCCCCCCCCCGGTAAATCCCACACACGCTCGCTTAGGGGACAGGGAGAACGTGACGAACACAGCACAGGAGAGCCTTTAATATTCGCCACCCCCTCCTGCGCGAAATGAGCCGAGCAATTTCACACAGTTTTGGATGCCAGAGGCAAAGACACGATGCCCCACCCGGAGTACAGTGACATGGGCCATGCGGGGGTACATCACTCAAAAAAGACACGCCGGCCGATTGCAAATTAAAGGTCCGAGCAAACAAGGATCAACACTTATGCATTGCCAGAAAGATGCTGTTCTCATTCTGGGAATGAATTTGAAGTAGCCGCGCTGGACGAAAATGTTAGGTAACATAAAGCTTTGAATTTGGCGAGAGCTGTTGAAGTCAGCTCGAGTTGAAAGTTACAGTTACACCCGACAATCCGTGACTGCACAATGAAGTTTGGACGTGGCGTTTCACAGGAATGTGAAATGCACGTTGATGAATTGGGAGTGGAAGCTTGATCACTTTTGTGCCCTGGCGTGCTCCTGGGAACTTTCAGACTTGTTCTTTCTAGCCCGCGTCGTGGCTCATCACACCCTGCACGCCAAGTGCAAGCGCCGAAATGATTTGTTAATCCCACCCAAATCCTGCTGGGCCATCGGGACCACGGAACGAGCTTCTCGCTACACACCGTGATTCATTCAGTCACTTTGAGGCAGGCTTCTTAAATGAGCTCGAGGGTAAAAGACAAACTTGGCACTGGGGGCCGAGTCTCTTTCCTGCATCCTGACAATAAAAAATCGAGGCTTTCTGTACACTCTGGGCTTGTTGACATGAAAATCGACACACAAATGTGTGACTGAATTTGGAGAATCCAGGCTATAGAGGTTTCAGTCACATGACTTTTGACGGTCACTTCAGCATTCAATTTACACAGATGTGCGCAGACGCGCGCCTTCGAAGTTTCGAAACATTCTGGCGTACATGAAACTGCCAATAGAAATACCCAGATTCAAAAATGCACACGCCTCAACAGACGCTTCCTGAAATGCCTTTGCCCGTCATATAACGTCACGTAAAAACCTTTATAGAGTACCGAAGTGTGACGTCACTGTGAACCAGAAAGTGCAGTGCAAACGAATGGAGTACGCGCGCTTGTTGGTTCACGCGCTGGTTCTCGCGCTAATGCCTTTTACACACTCATTGTGCGCGTCACTTCGGTACTCGAACTTATATCACCTCACCCACAGATTCTGTATCTTGATTGGCCGAAAGTGTATCATGTGACGCTTGCTAATTTTACTACACGTGCCACTACTACGTCGCACAGCGAATGGGGCTCGAGGTGTACCAATAGAGGGCGCTATTTTCTTAGCAACGGAGACTCCTTTGGTAGGAACTGAACCTCGCTGGTTCACGAACGACTAGGATATGCACGCGTCACGGCCGCATCGCTACCAATAAATTAACACTCCCAATCAACATGGATCTTTCCGACCAATGAGGAGTGCTTCCGCTCGAGGTGGATAGGCTAGGTTTCAGTCACAGATATAGTTTCTGATTTTGTCGTCCACATCTTTGAACCCCAAATTTCCTCGAGAAATAAATTACACTGAAATCTGTCCATATAGAAAAACTAGATTGTTTTTACTCTGCTGTACGATGTGTTATAATATGCCGTATGATTACGACGAAACATGGCCTTCAAGCCTCGTGTGCTGGGGGCGTGCACTCAGTGGAACCGTGCGAAGGTTAGGGGCCCTTTTCTATTCTGAAGCATAAGTTGTGCATGTACGCGACCGTCTTCCAGTTAGCAAAAGTTGACGTCTCATACGTAGAGTGCGTATAACCTCTGTCCATCCAAAAAGTGCAAAGAACTGCAAAAAACAGAACGCATCTGTTTCGTTTAGAGATAAAGTGTCTTAATTACATGAATCACCGTGGGATGATGCACTGCTGAATCTAGATAACGCAACAAGTGTACGGCACACCGCGTGCCCGTTCATAGGAACCTTTCTGTGGGGCAAGGGGGTACGTCAGCGAGGGTACGGAAATGGGGATCGGAAATTGTTCTTTGAGACTGCATCCTAACCAGAAATTCCGGCTTAGTGGGGGCCGAAGGCAAGGGGGTGATGTCCAGGGCTCAAGCCATTAAGTTTTAGTCCAGCTCTTTGCTTATCATTCACTGTTTATCAACGTCAGTATCTCAAAACACGAGTTTATTTCGCTACGCCATAAAATGGAACCCTGTACCATTAATGTTTGTGTCATTTGCTTAAGTCCTGTATATTTTCTTACGATAGTGTCGGAACTTAAGATTGAGTATGATTAAGAATCTTGCGACTCTTTTCTGTAAACTTCAAGGGATTAAAGAGATTTGAAGACTCTGTTTTAATATTTTCCATAATGAGCATAAGTTTTCAGATGCGTTCGTCTTTGAACTGATAAAAATTACCAATATGAAAACCTTGTGTTTAGGTGTTTATATGAACAGGGACACGCCGATAAAGCTCTGCCAAGTCAGTATGTTGGAATACACTTCTTCTGTTGCAGTGTTAAATTTACACCACTTTCATTTAACACATCTCGCCCTATGAAACACCGTACAGTGAAATGCAGTGCTCTTGCAGCGTAGTTATTAATGGACCCCAATGCAGTTCGGAAGGACAGAGGGTTTCCCTGTAGTGGATTTCACAGCTTCTTCTGTTTAAGCCATTTGTGTAAAGATCTGGGTTCGCTGAACTTGACTTCGCTGCAGTGCACCAGCGATATTAAATGTGCGAGCGGCCCGGTGTCGCAAAACGCACGTGGAAAGTCTCCAAACTCTCTCAGGCGTTGACGTCTGTACTGTACACATAGCCTTGAACACATGCCTTGCTCTTTCCGCATCCGTGGCTACTTCAAACACTATGGAACTGCACCGTCACTCGCCACCTGCTCGAAATAGCATAATCATTGTAACTGCTTTCCAACCGTAATTTGGTGAACTCGAAGCAGGATGATATAAGACCCGTCATCGTGGCGCGCCTGTTCGCTACGCCAATAATCTATTTATTTTAAGAAATTCTGTCAGCGTCAGGGTCAGACATTATGGTTCATTGGTAAAAACAAGTACGTGTACATAATTTGCTATACCTGTTTTACAAGCCCTTTTGGTTTTGGTCAGGGCACACGCACGGGGACTGTCAGTATCCATTGGATTGTATAAGGCGATGAAGAAGTAAACTCCATCAGTTTTCACTGACTAGTAGCTTGTTAAATAAGCATAAGCAAGCAAATCCACAGCATGTTTTTGAACAAAAAATGTTTGATAGGGTAGTGTTTCAATCGTTACTTACATATGAAGCTTAAGTCAAACCACATAATACGAAAACGGACTCTTAACTTGTACTTTATAACATACCTCTTTAACTGCTTTCAGCAGGAGCACCCCCCTCATCGGTTGAAAAGAGTCATGTTGGTGGGGAATGTTCAGTTTGCATTTCATAGTCGTTTGAGAACCAGCGAATTACATGTCCCCCCAAAGGAGCCTCCGCTGCTAGGAAAACTGCGCCCTCTCTTGGTCCCGCCCGGGGCGAATAACGAGTTCATCATTGCGATATACCAACGTCTGTGAAGCACGAACAACACGTGATGGGATTACATGTACATAGACATGTAAAATGTTCACAATTCGCTGCTGGGTTGAATCATGCTTGAACTAAAGCAGAGATTTGTCAGTTTGAGTTTGAAAACAAGGTTTCCCAAAAATCTGCGATTGTACGGCGAAATGATTCACGTAAATCACCATTTTGTTAATTTGATGTTCGAAAATGTGCTTTCAGAAGTAACTATTGAGGGCGGCCTTGCGAGAATGCTGGTCTTTCTCACCCTTATCCTTTGCAAAACGCATTGCAAGCTAACCTGTAATAAATCATCCAACCCTCAAATCGCTTTTCTTTTTTGCACCTGGCCATGCTGTGATTCCACCTAGAATCGATTATTTACCTAATTGCTTTTTTCCTTTCTGGTAAACATTCACGATAACATTGGCAATTTCTGAAAGCAACGCCGCTTGCACTTTCTTGCCCCAGTCAAACTCACTCGATGGAAGGAGTAACTATTTTCCTGTTTTTCGCCAGATTTGAGGGCAAAGTCGGAAAGGCAGAATTAACCTTGAAGCCACTGCACACCGCCAACCTGATTTTGCAGAAGAAATTGTATCCCCGAGAAAAACCCTCAAAGTTCACGTGCACTAAATGTCTTTTCAGATTGAATCAAAAGAGATGTCTGAGCACCGTGGCTCGGATACGAACACTTATATAACAACCGAAAGCCCACGGTTAGTTGAAAACTCAAGCCTTCAAGGTGATTCTAACAGATAAACATGCCCCCATTAATCTTAAACGAGTTGAGGAAAATGAAGTCGAAGCTGTTCACGTTTCTTCGCTGATCAACCCGCGATTGCACTTTCTACCGCGGAGCCGGTTTCCCGTAAGCTCAGTCTCGAATTCTTGACCTACGCTGCCAGTCTGAAAATCCTGGCCAGGAAAAGCCAGCTTTTTTATCAGACCCACAGTTACTTTAACAAATTGACGATATTATTGTTGCTCAACACGGTCCCCCTCTTTGGCCCACCGGAGTTGCTCATAACTACTTCAACTCCGATAAATTTCTCTCAAACTTTGGCCATAATACTCAATGGATGAGGTCTTGAAGTATTTTCACACCCATTTTTCGTTCGACAGTATACAACATATTTTACAGTATAAACTGTCTCAAATTTGTCTGCCTTGATATTTCACGATAACTGACCTTAAAACGAAAGCTGAATCATCCATGGAGCTCAAATTCTACTAAAATTATTTCAAAAGTCGACTATTTGAAAGACCTGTTTGTTTCGTAAAAGGCAGACAGAGACTTGTGGATTTGTTTACCGAAATTCTTTTGGCCTCAAGCATTCCTTAAAAGGTTCGGCATCAATAATGTGTGGACATAAAGCGAGACAAAAAGTCAAATATGACGCAAATGAAGAGCCTAATATCCGTCTTTTTGTCACACGGCGATCGCGATGGTATTAATCTCAGATGCAGACGAACGTCTCTGACCTGTGCTCACCCCGCCGCGAGGTCCGCTATTCGGACCGTTGCCATGGCATTCCGAGGTGTCATTCTTGGCACCTGCGCGACGCTCGTAGAGAAGTGATTCCCCCGAAGTCGGCGGGCACTGTGGCGAGCGAACGAAGCTGTCTTTACAGCTTCCGGCGGCGGGATATATGGCTGGGGCCGCCCCGGCTGACAGCCAAACAAAGTGAAGCAAGTCACCCTCCCCAACCAGGTTGAATTTTTCTCTAAACTTGTTCCGGATTTGCCTGGTTTTTTTACCTATCAAAATTAGGCCGAAAAATAAAAGCAGTTATCTGGAAAATGATACAGTACATTTCATAGATACTTGAACAATGCACATTTTAAATTTCATGTAAGCACCCCACAAAATGTTTTTTCTTTGGTCAATCTGAAGGATGAATATCTAGCCTACATTGGGGAGAGGATTATTATCAATCATCATTCTATTACTACTTAGACTGGCTTTGGTGTGGAAGGGGCGCATTTTTTTATTTTTATTTTTTTTTGCTTTGGCATAATGAAGCACCAGAATGGCTATTATACACCGTTGAGGGCGCACTTACTTTTCCAATGTCGAAGCTATTGTTGCAGATGATTACTCTTTCAAGCCTATACTACAGCTCACCCCTTTTTTAAGTTGCACGGATAATTCAAAACACACACTGCTGATGAGACTACCATGCGCGATATGTCATTCGTTATGGCAACCAGCCGTGGTTATATACGCTACACGATGACAGAGCCAACCTGTGCAACAGCCCGCCATGTTGAACCCATACTTGCTGCACCCGGTGTAAGTGCAGGCTTCAATTTGACAATAAAATAATCCCACCAGTTGGTATAGGGACCACCCATGTTTTGCCCAAGTATTGATATCCCGCATGTCGCAACCAAAGCACCGTGGCCAGGTGCTTGCTTCAATGTCTTCCGAAGGTAATTGCACAGTCATTGTCACTATACGATTGGGAACAAGTAGAAATAACGACAAAATGCCTCAGGGAACGGGCAGTTGGACTTATCTTGTCTTCGTCCACCTTCCCCGCTCGCTTGTCACATTGATCCATTCTCCCCTAGCGACAAAACCCATCCTTCTCTCTAATGAGAATGCCACAAGGCGCATCTTTCTTTGCCCGTGAGCTCTCAAAAGTTCTTGATCGATCTACCAACTGTTTCCTGCAGGCCTACGGGATTTATTTCGTCTCGCCTGCTTCCATGAATTTCTACATGTACAGCTCTAGGAGGTTGCTGCAACCGGCTAGTTACCTGGTCAAATTACTGCAACTTTGGGCACGTGCAAAGGATTTATCATCCTTTGACCCGAGATTAGTACAGAAACGCAAAGTTCCTAAATGAAGAACATGACAATACGGTCTCAAATCGTTTAGCGGTAACACTCTCTTTTCAGTTCTGTTCTTGACTTTTTTTCATCGTGAATTACATCTCAGGGTATTTAGTGTTCCATTATGACCTGAAATTAATCAATGTGATACTTGAAATTGGTTGGCAGTGCTGCTACTCACAAAAATCGGAAACAAAAAAAGGAAATGTGAACTCTACTTGACATCGATTTCGGAAGGGAATGCATAACGATGTTCCTAAACCGCAGAGTTGAATGCTGAATACTATAGTGTCCCATTTGTTTCTGACTTCCCTTGTCGACATCCAGCCCTTTTACAAAATGACGACACTGAGTTCCATCATGACGTCATGCTGTAGCCCAGCTCCATGGCAACCACTAACCCCGCTCTACGGTTGCTAATCAGAGCTCCCCTGCTGCGCATGCGCCCTGTGAACCCAGTCGATCAAGGTGGCCCGTAAACAATACACTGGGCGCGCACATTTCTCCGTCTCGCTCGGTTCTCCTAATTCGATTTGCAGGCCCAGAATTCGATTCCAGGGTCCTCCGCTGAGACCGCCATTATGCCCCGAGATTTAATCAGGCGTAAATGATGGAATTATGGCGGGAGATATTTGTGCGATCTAGTTACAGCCACCGGTAATTCATGTCAGCATTTACTTGAACGAGCCTGCGCCCCGGCAACCACTAGCCAATATGGTGGACACCAGAAAAAAATAGCGCTTATGTTTTGCAGGTGAACTTAGGTGCTAAAAATAGCGTTGTGGCAGCAGCATGCCCTTAATTACATTTAGTTTCAGCCGTGTGGTTATGTTCTAGCACATCTCCCAGCGACTTTTCTCGTACAAGTTACAGCTTTTGGTAAATTCTGATGAATACCATCATTGGGAAAGCATGACATCCTCCCATACATAGTAATAGATTTTGGTTTCGAGTTTACAGTTTTCCAAATGACGATGACCTCTCGAATGGCATACTATTACCTACTTATTGCTTCGTAAACTGCACCCGACGTTTATGGACCTTTAGCCGATTATAGGTATCAAATCATAAAGCCACTCTTACAACAGCTTAATAATTGGGGGTGAGGAGCACACTTGCAGAGTGCACTGCGTAGGTTTCTCTTGGACTAAAATGAATTATCTTTTCATATATACTTTCCGGCAAACATCGAGAGTGGTGAGGATTAGTGGCGTCCTGTTTGCCAGATTTAGAGTAGTTCGCGGCCGGTGGCACTGCACTTTTTTACGCAATCCCCCGCTCCTCATGCCCCCAGAAGTCTTTCCTTTTTCACTGTTAACAGAGAACATTGCCAGCGAGGGGTGTATGTCAGATTCGGAAGGGACGTGAACTCGAGCTCAGTCATCACTCATTTGCGAATGCTGGTTTTTGTGGGGGAAATATTTGGGTTATGAGTTGTCAGGTCTGACGAAGATACAGTTCCCGGGGTTTCCAATGCGAATTAGGTCTACTCGTCAGGATATGACGTAACTTTTAGGGGTGAAAAACTTCTTCTTATAGATCTGTCGCAAAAACTCTCTCTTCAAAGTCGCAGTGGAGAAGGGTTGTTCACTTTCCCGCTCGATGCCTTGCACCGTGCCCGGGAACGCCACTTTTTTTTGCATGCATGCGCTGTATTTTAAACACATTATAATTTCATGGGGGCAGCTGTCACCTCCTTTCAGCTGGAGAAATTTCATTAAGTCCCCATTAGTCTCGGCGAGAGGCGAGCCGTGTGGAATATGCGTACACCGGGGGGACGGTTTGACGGGGGCGGCACGGGGGCACAGCCTGGGCTCTCGGCCCGTCTCTCCCGGCTATTACCCCGCGCGCCCGCGCCGTCTAGGCGTACCTCCACCGGCGCTGTACGTGCACACCGTTGTTGATACAAATGCAGACCTCCCCCAGCAACACGCACGATTCCTGGGAGGAAAACCAAAGAGACTCACGGCTGCCTTGGCCAAACATCCTACAACTAGCATCCTGCAGTCCCAGCCATATTAATTAATGACTGCAGACAGAAGATGAGCAGTAACCCCTCTCATCACTTTCCTTTTCTTTCTCATCTTTTTTTCTTCAGGAGTATCAAGTCGATGGCCTTCTCCCTCCATCCTTCAGCGGCCTAATTCCGTGCGCGGAGGAAACCCCGTGGGCAATACACACACCGCCACTGCGCAGACCAATCTCCCGTCAGCTGATCTACTCTAGAGATATTGCCACGCGTGTCTTCTTTGGATCGTACTTACCCAGCATCCGTGCCGGCTGACTGATGCTACGGAATTTATTTAACGTCTTGACATCTGGTTCCACCGTGCCTTCGAATAGGGACTCCAGATACACGACATATCTAGCAGGCCCGTGCATAGAACCGCAGCACTGTTTCCCGTATACTCACGGTAAGTTCTCCTGTCGAGTTTAATCAGTACTCCTGTGTCAGTGCATTCCTTTATTACCAACACTTTTCCTCTCCTTAACATTCTTAATTATGAGCAAGAAAGATAGTGTAGAGGTTTGATAAAAACCTAAGGATTTTCCAGTACTTTCACTCAACTCATTTTTTTTTGTTGCTGAAGAAAAGCCCTCTGTTAGGGCTAATGACATTCGTGCACTTCGTAGGATTTAGAAGGAGACATTTCGAACTTGCAAATAGGTCTGAATTTCCCAACGTCTCCTAGCTCTGTGCGTGGGAGGGTTGTGCCGCTATTATTTTTCTCATCTAGGAATTGACATTTCAATCTTGGAAAATGTCAACTGTCAATATTTCCATAATCCGCTGTTTTAACATTTACAGTCTCCGCCGGACGCAGGTGCTCGTTAACTTTTTTTTTCGGCGATTTACTCATCGAAATTATATTAGTTGCACTCTTGAAGTCGTATTTAAGGCTGTCAAGGATACTCAAGGAATTTGCACTCCCCCCGAATAATAATAAGAATAAATTCACGACGGGCTGGCTTTGGGTCAAGTAGTCAGCGTGTGAGAAAAAAAAATCCTTTCGTAGAACTATTCTTCACAATAGGAGACTGCCGTTCGATTGGAAAACTGCCGTGGACCTTCTCGGGGATGGCACCAAAGTCGGAACTGGCAGCTTGTTTTCACTTTGTGTCATGAGAGCCGTGGTCGAGCTTAAGTAATTTGTTGAGTGTGGAAGACGCGAGGATTAACGCTGAATGTGCTAATGTTAATACAGCTTTGGTCTGTTTCATTTGGGCATCGGGAGAACAAATATCGTGTCAGCCTGACCATGGCGAGACCACATCCTGGCTTCGAATTTGTAGATTCTTTACTTCGGCAGTTCTTGAACGCTTCCTTGAAAATGAAACACCTTCCTCGATCATGTCCCGGCAGTCCTCTCTCTACTCGACAACTTCGTCCGTTGCATGCAGCCCCGGCGGCGCGCAGCTGACAGCTTGTCAGCGAGTCCGGCCTGACGAATGCCCGTCAATTTGCGGTTATGATTGGCAGACGATTCTCGCCAACATCAGACCGTGACCCCCTGCTCGGAAGGGTCAGCACCCCGGAAATTCTACCTTGTCAGAAATTTGTCCGAAAATAAAATCGTCTGATGTTGGGGTCAGTGGCCTCGGGCAAATAGCAGTTTGCTGTTACTCTAGTTTTTGCCATTCCACATTATTTCACTGTCGTCTTCTCCTTTTTTTAAAAAGATTTTTCTTTCAGAAGCGGAAATAGGTGAGAAACTATATACCAGTTTCGTAATAATAACGTCTTTGCAGATGTCTCAAGTAAAAATGTGGAATTTTTCCAAAAACAGAAATTGCAAGGCACTCTGGTTTGTTAAATGTGACTTGTGTTTCTGTGGACTCCGTATTTTTTTTTTGAGCATTGGGTCCTTTTTAGAACTAACTATTGTAACACAAGGAACGCTTCATTCATGATCAACTAACTTTGTCTTTTCAAACCAGTAAAATGATGCTTGCACCTTTCAATGGTTCCAATACTTTAACTTCACAGTACAGCCGTGTTCCCATTAGCACAGGCACACGTTGATTGAACTAAAAGTCCGTTTCTCTTCAGAAATGACTGGCCCAGCAGTTCACGTTACAGTAAACAGGCCCGCTCAATTTGATTACGGGGTTCCTGGCTTATTTGTAATTAAACCTAATGCAGTCGTTTTGCATGCACTTCTGAAAAAAATTAACCGCGGAGTTTGCCTAATCGAGACATATAGTGACCCGTCTCGATCTCGACATTTTCTAAAGCAGAGCGCATGCCGCTGGACTCAAAATGACAAAAAATTATTATCTACTAACTTCTGATTAATGCTGTAGCCGGTCACAGGATATTGCCGAGGACGGGCATTTTATCGAAGCTCAGCTTATGAATTCATTTCACGTGACGTCTGGGGACCAGACGCTGGACGGCTAATTGTAGCATGCTCCTTGCATAATTAAAATGAAGCGGGGATTGTGAAATCATGATTGTTTTGAACGCGGCTGCTTACCTGATCCTCAGACGGTGAATCTGCTGAAAGACAGAGAGCAGAGGTCAATTTTTAGTTCCCCTCTTCCGAGTGACCTCAAAGCGCCTCGTAGTCAGCTCTCCTTTGTTGCTTGTGAGCGCGCTTCCCATTGGCTAATACCCAAGACTTCCGGCATGTCATGCCCAATCAGAGACGTCGTGCGTCATAATGGAACTTTGTAATGGGGCTTATTACGGCGGGTTTTTATGCCGGTCACAACGATTGCACTTTACCGTTGTGACATGGATCGAGCTCTCAGCGCGTGGAAGGGACATCAAAGTACCCTGGCATACGGGTGTTTTGAATGTTTTGCTTGGACTGTAGACCTGCCCAGGTTTTACATCATGAATGGTTTACATATCATACAATTCCGCATGCGTGTTTGAACCTTTTCTGGCCTAATACATGTAATACCAAGCTGAATCGACATCTTTCAGAATGCCAAATCTGTATTTATTGTACAACCAGCAAGTGATGAATTCTTTTTGCTTGTCCAAGTGTTACAAATCGTTTCTAAATACCTGCATTAACTTCGCATTAAACGAAATATTCAAAACTCGCCAATGTGGCATGGGCATGATAATATCGCCCTTAACGGCTGTATGGTGGCCGCTACCATAATGTTGACATATCACACTGTTCCATTTGGGAAAAAGTGTTAACCCAATAAACACAGCACTGTTGCAGAGAGCTGTTGAATATTCACAAGGCTGGCATTTGACGTTAAAGGGGAAGCTTAGTCTCTTTGGAAACCGAGGTAGTAGTTACGAGAGACATACAAGCGTTCCATTCTTTTGTCGAAATTAATGTGCACAGTGGGGTTGTTGATAATGAATAGGCCAACGATGCCAACCTTTTATTTGTTGTACAAACGATAATTACGACAGCTATGACACCCGGACAGAGCCTTTAATGTGACGTTACACGGCTCTGACGCAGACGCGATTGGTATCAGATACCGTCCTGCAAAAGTGTGTTTTCGTAAATGCGCAGAATGACTAACTGGCATTCTGATAAGGACTCGTGGTGGTGTGAACATTCCCGGCAATGGCCGGTGATTAATTGCCTGACCGAGCGTCAAGCCATTCCCACCCCCCCAAAAAGATATACTGCAAAGTTGACAACCCTCTTCTCTCTAATCCCAGAAATTACCGAAATAAGACATCTCCCCAAGCCCTTGGAAGAGTGCCGTTGGATGCCAATGCACTTTTAGTCCATGATGTGGATTTTTGGCAGAGTGCCGTATACACAATTACATTTGTGGCCCGAGGATTGAAATCTCAGTGAAGCATTTTTTTCCCTGGCATTTCCACCACTTAAAAGTGAGTCCTGAAAGTACAACATTGTTCCTTCATATTTCCCATGCTCTTCCCTTTAGTCAACTCAGTTGAGTCATAAGCTCTCTTGATCTTGTTCGGAAATGAATTGTAATTATGGTGAAGTTCACAGTGTTTCCCCACGCTGCAGCGATCGAAATAATTTAACTGTCGAGTGGATGATTTCTGGTCGCTTCTGAGTTAGATTGTTAAAACGGTGCAGTTGTTTTATTAGGTGGGCTCTCTTATCTTCGTCAGTGCCAAATGGATCACAGGTATGAACGCGTCACTCCTAGCCTTGATGGAGAAGTGGTCCATTACATTTACACTAGGGGTGGGATCGTAACGGTATCGATTCCCCGAAAGTTATGTCGATCGTCTATCGATTTCTCGGAACGTGGGTCGATACCTTGCCCCTTCCTCACCAATTACTGGTCGTAATTTTGTCCCCAAAAGGGCTGGGAGGGACGTTAATGGGTGGCCGTGTCTACGTTGGCGTTTCCTCACCAGCCAAAATCATTTCTTAAGGTGGCTACTTAAACTCTCAAAATCATTTCTGAGAATCTGTATGGGAAAACTTGCTACCTCCAAACGCAAGGCCTGTTCAGCTTCTGCGAAAGTATTTCAATGGGTCCAGGTCGTGATATACATACAGAAATGACGACACGTTTTTTATTTAAATGGCTTGGATTTCTTCTGTGATAACATGCAAAAAGGGCCACCACATGCCTCACTTTTCCTTTATACAGTCGGCGACGCGTAAATTTTCATCCTATGATTTATCTTAAACTTTTCAGCGTTACTGATACTTGAACTGTGGACACAGAAATAGCTTGATCTCCGAGAGATCCATTTAAAGGTAGCCGATTGAGCACCGATAACGGATTTATGAGGGGGAAACTGTTCCATTAAATCATCCCCGGTAAGGGCTTTTTCGCACCGTCAGATATGATATATTTTGACGTCTTGAAAGATTGGCTGGGCATCTGGTGAAAATATGGCGGCGCTAGTTTTCTCAACTGGAGGAGTTCGTGGGTCAGTCTTCTCACTGTTTCCGCATCACGGCGGTTGGTATTTACCACAAAACCACAACTTTATAGCCCTGGAAAGGAAAAGGAACAACCATTCAGAACATGTAGAAAAATTCAAACCAAACTTCTACTGAGATACATTGTTCTTCAAATCGAAAGTTCGACAAAAATGGAGATATACCAGCCAAACTATATACCAAACTCTCATTGAAAAAGTTGTACTTTTGCTCGAACCGCTTGGATTGTTAGAACAATTTAAAAAAAAAAGAATGGCATAATTATATACAATCTCCCGCCGCTGTTCAGAGCAGTTGGTATATGTTAATGTTTATACCGATTAGCATAATTGTTTATTCATATTTAGCTTCTGTCGCCGAAAGAAGTAACTTAAAGTGCACCTTCCTTTGGAGTTTGGTGGAATTGGCTGGATGCATCAGTAGTGTGCCCAACAACGATCAAATGCACCACCATTCTCTCGCGCAGAAATCAATATTATCCTTCGAGTAAACCATAGACCATCCTTTCAGGTCTATTCAGAGGCAGTGGAGAGCGCTAAAGCTTCTTCCAAGGGTAAAAATTGTGACAACTTAGCCTGGTTTCTTGACCCGACCCCAATAATTCTCACCGGTCGGCATCGGCTAGTCTGCGCCGGGCCCTGGCCCATTGTTTATTTGTTGATGTAAGACGGAAAGTATTCCGCGCTGCTGGGCTAGCCCTTCCCTCTATATAAGCAGAGTGCCCCAAGAAAACATACAACGGGAGAGTAGATGTACATGTACATGTTCACACCGTCAGACGGACCTGCGCGTATTGGGACTGCAGCCAAAGTCGTAAAGGGACGGAGGTGTGGCTACGTTGAGGAGCGCACCAGTGTTAGGTGCGGCACTCGACTTTCATCACTTCGATAACTGCTTGGTTGTCGAAAGTCAAGCGAAGATTCTCACTTTCGATCTGTTAAACCGTCTTACTGAAGGGCTGGATTTTTGGGGGGACGCTTACTTGGCATCGGTGTCGTTTGTGCCGGGATACCAGTTGTTATCATGGCATTTGGTTGACTGCATCCTCGTTCTGATGGAAGGATAATTGATTCGAGTACATCGCCTGCAGTCGAGCTTTGGCATACCGAGGTGAAAAATGGTGGTATCTGTCGTGATAAGGTAAGACCTACTAAGGTTTACCGGTTCTACCGTAGGTTTTTGTTCCTTCCTCCATGATATGACGAACGCGGCTTTAGGGACGTAAACTTTTTCAACTCATAATATGGTGGCCATGAAGGGCCATCGCAGTTGTAAATTTCCTTCTTGGCATGGTAAATCTTTTTTTATGTAGAGCTTTGTTGGGTGTGATTTTAATTGTTTTTTTTTCAGTTAGATGATATTTTCCTCGATGTGGCGAAATACTGTTGCGCTGCGATTGTCTATGTGCTATAATGCGAAGCTGAGTTTTGCCTCCAGGAAATACTTCTCACGCGATGTGATTTGTGAGGTGTCACTACAAGGCCATGACACATTACGTGCTTCATGTAGCTGCTCAAGTAACGTTTCATTTCAGTCATGTGGAACTTTTTACAGAAGTTCTCATGGGATCAGTACACGACGTTTGCGCGTTGCGATTGTTTGCTCAATATATTTTATCAAAAATGTTTCTCATCGCTTGGGGGCGCATCCTTCCTTTTTGATGTCCGGTATATCTCCATGGGTGCACCATCTGCGTGAACAAGGAATAAATAAAAGTGTACATTTTGACCTCGATATAAAGCAACAATAGAATCAATTGTATTCAAGAAGGTGTAACAGCGGACGTGTAAACAACAGGCCTCAGGCTCGACATTGATTTGAGAGTTACATTCCATTCAAACTCCCGGATTTCCCGAATGATCCCATTATTAACCTCGATCAGTCATTGTTTTAAATCTCGACAAGCAAACAAAACAGATTCTTACGAGTACTGAGGGCATTTGTGTGTGTGTGTGTGTGTGTGTGTTGGTTTTTCTCCCGAGAGAGCTGCGGGTTGTCAAACTGAGCATTTCCAGACTCCGCCAGCCGCCACAGTGCACCTGTCAGGTTTGGGTTTCTAGGTTTCTCATTGGTTGACGTGCACTTGTGATCTCGGCTCTGCGTTCCTCCCGGAGGTCATGGGCAGGTTCGGAGAACGCTGCAGAACACGTTCTTCCGGGAGGACAGCCGCTCTTATCAATACAGAGGAGCGTCCAAAGTTTTTTTTTTTTTAACCAGTTTCATGTTGAACGGAATTTGTTCTTCTATGGAGTGCTTTCACGGTGCGCCATCACGGAGGGTAGTTGTGTTGCGCTAATACACTGACAATGAAAGCACGGAGCCTCTATTCATGTACACCATACAGGATTGATGGCCTTGCCTTCAAGATGGCGCACTGTGCAAACGTTTTTATTGTATTCGCAGCTCAAGACAAACTTCAAGTTCAGCTTTCAACTATGTTAAGAATCTAGGAATACGTTAGACATCTTCACTGATTGTACGATACCCTCTGCACCTCCAGACAAGGCGAATACCGAACTACGAATAAGACCCACTTGCGAAGTGAACACACCCGCACCAGCGCATTACCAGCCAGTGATCACAAAATTACGAAACTGGGTTCTCCTTCATTCTCACTGACTTGCCCAATCGTAGATGCACGATGTTCTCAATATTCAAGTTCATGAGGAGTTATTCTCCATCTGCCTGGATTTATTTGGGAATTTGATGCCCATAGTACATTTTACGTCCATTTACAACGGGGAAGGGGCTCTAAATTTCCTCCGTCAACGAGACTGTGTAATAATGCACAGCGTTGCGCGCACAAAATGATGTTCAAGTGCCATTACGGGCAGGTAAAACTAATGCAACAATGAATTTCAGCTGGATAATTCTTTGACTATTGGTTCATTTCCATGTCTGTTTTTCGTTGGAGCATCCTGGAAATCCACAAATGACAAACACGATTTCCAAGCTTCGTCGTTCAGCTTGTGATGTAGACTTCACCGCACTCGTTTTTATCACAGTTCAAGGTGTGCAGTCAGTAAACGCACACGACGTAGTGAGCCTTTAAGAGTGATGTACAGGATTGTAACTTATCATGCAAATGCACAGAGATAAATGCCAACAGTAAGAACAATATTGATGCACGAGTTGCCAACTCTCAGGCTTGAATGGAAACTACCTTACGCAACTTCCTCTGGATACAGTATCGCGGACAAGCGATTGTGTAGAATTCTCTCAAGGCTAATCAACCGCGTGTGGCGCGTGCCAGCCTCATGTTGATGAATGCCCGTCGACTGGCGTTCGCGGTGGGGTCCCATAATCCTTCCCACGTGTTTTTGGAGTCCCGGAGTGGTACTCGTCAGACCACAAAATAAACAATGATTATCGGAAACAACCTGTTTGTCACTCTTTTTCATGGTTGATTTTTTTCGTGGCAGGGAATTTGCATTTTTGTGTATTGCTGAGCGCATGAAGTGGGCGGAGAATCAGGGCTGGTCTATAGAAGGTTAACCACTTATCTCTTGGAAGGCAATAAATAAGCGGCATCTATGACAACATTCCATGTGCCTTTCGAGTAGTTTGGACGGGGAGTGAAAAGCGGCCGAGCTCTGGAGTCGGTGAATGCCGCGCCTTGAAGATAAACCACCAGCAAGTGTTAGAGTTCTAATTCAACTCGCTCAGAAGTCGTCAAACGTCAAGTGCAAGGAGTAAGGTGTGCGCGCGCGCAGTGCTCTCCCCAAACATGCTCCAAATTGTCTGTGCGGGCCAAGCATGTTGAAACATTTACTACATGCACCAGAAAAACCGTCCGAGCTTTGCGTACTGTTGGCGCCATATCTACTGTACTCCGAGGTGCCTTTTTGGAGGTAGAGCTATACGGCTACGGCTGCATCCGAATCTCCTGTCTAGAGCTAGGTCTAGGTCTTCGCTCCACTGGAAATGCGTGGAGATGCGCAGACAATAGACCCAGCCGTAGCCCTGGAAGCCCGTTTCGGACACGGCCTACGTCTATTGTCAGCCTATATCCTTGCGCATTTCCAAAGAGCAAAGACCTAGACCTTGCTCTAGACTCCAACAAATTTGGATGCAGCCCACAAGTGCCCCTGAAAATTGCCCTCCATTATCAAAGACTTGGCTTTATACCTTAGACTTAAAGTAATCCATCTCATGGTTCAACCAGCGGGCACATCGTGCACATTAATCCACGGCATTGTGGCTTTCTTCAAATCAGTACAGAGGGTCGGGGAAATGGGTCACCTTACAGCCAGCTGGGCGTTGTCAACACGGCACCAGACTAGACACTTTCCAAGAATCGTTTTGTCGTCAATAATTACAAATTTAGGGTGCGATTGAATAGAAAAACAGCTTGCAAAATGTAAGATTGTTTAGAGGGCTTTGAAATGGATTACTGTTTTTTTCTGGGATTTTTCTTCAGTTATCGGCTGCAGTAAGCAAACAGGAAGGACAAGGAGTATGGAGCGACAGTGAGTCGATTATTTCCTTTGGTTCATTCCGCGGGGCAACTTTAATTAAAAGCGTTTCCGCTTAACTGAGTGCATCTCGAACGATTGAACGAAAAGAAGCATGTTGTATTTGTACCACCAGTGACGCCAAGCACCATTTCCTCGATTTCTGTTATTAAAGTAACTGAAATGGCACGTTGGTGGAAGTATGTGGCCGATTTGGATTGTTAAATGTGCATGGAGAATCGAGGACTCAGCAAACACCTGCTCTTCAACCTTTCAATAACAACAGTACTCCAGCTCTTTTTCACAGTGATATCCTTTTTCCGAGGAGGACAGGAGGAATTAAACAGTCTAAAAATTCCAAATGGGCTCTAGGTTACCATGTACCGAATTTCAGTGCCTTTTTCCAGTTATGCGCGGGCTTGCGCATTCCTCTGTGTACAGCATTACCGAATAAACCGCTCGGTGCGTCATAAACCGTCACTAGCCCGAATAAATAATAGTTTTCAATCGCATCGCGTATAAATAATAGTTCTCAATGTTGAAGGCCAACATTTATTCTGAAGTTGTAGGAGAAATGGACCCTACATTCATCATTAAATGGAGCTTCAAGCGTCATTTAACTGTATAACTGTCGCCCTATTTGGCCCGGCATTCTATATTTAAACTCCGAAGAGGTGCCGCGAGGTAAATATTGTATTTGATAACCGTTGTATTGACAAGTTATGATTACTTTCTTTTTGCGGATAAGAAAACTTGAAATGCCAAGCCAGCGGGTGTGCACGCAGACACTGTAGTGTGATTTGTGCTCCGTCAGTGGCCGCGTAAGCGAAAGGAAGATGACAAGTTTATCTGAACCGTCACACCTTCACCTGAGAATGTACAGGCACCACCGGGGCCCCGTGAGGTTACTCAATCTCAAAGGCGGGATCGACAGTAAATCTACTCTGCGGTTATCGTGGCGGTTCGGGGGCCTCCCCCGGGCCAGGTGTATCTACGAGGCTGATTTATAGCCTGTTTACGCTCGTCTGGCCCATTAACCCGGGGCACGACGACATCGCGACATAGCTGACACCCATAAACGGGGGTTGTCGACACCCTAATAAGCCTACATTCTATCCACCCAGTTGGCCCCAATTCACCCCCAATCCGTAGTGAGCGAAGATGGCGCGCACTGTATTATATCCGCGTGTACAGCCTCTTACACACCCAAGTCCCTCTCCGTAAGGGTTAAGGCTGTTGAGACAAAAAAAGTTGAAGGGTGGTGCTTGTTTCCAAAACCGAGTTTTAATCAAGAACTATGCCTGGACCCCAAAACAGTGTTTAAAATTTCATAAGGATATTTGAACTGGGCCCCTTGGTTGGAACAAGCTATGGATTGATTTGTTGCCTGAGCAAAACTCATGACGAATCGGCAAATTGTGCGCTGTTCTGCCTTCCTCAGAATTAAGGGATAAGGTAAAAATGCCTAACATTTATTAGTTTTCGAGTGAATTTCGATGTATTTCCGCGTGTATGTTGATTTTTTTTCATATTTTGGAGTATTTAACCTAAACGAGAACGTTTGCGAAATCTTTGTCTACGTGGCTTTATTAAGAGCTTTTTCAAATTGCCATTACAACCGCCTTATTCACTCACGATCTTTATTTTCTCCAGCTTTTGAGTACCCCAAGGGTTCTATAAAAGTACTCGACAGTCACGAGTAACTGGAGTTACGCTCCTATAAAGACAAAAGGAAACTAGCGAGATCAACAAGCATTTTATTCTAATTTCAAGTCACATCTGCACCTCACGTGAGCGAGACGAAAAGGCCTTCACCTAGCGTGGCCCCTTGACGTGTCAACTTCGGTCAGCCCCCAGATAGGAAACGTGCCTCCAGACGGGCACAAGTGTGTGTTGGAACGGGGCGGGTTTGCTGTGCCGAGCGTATGCCTGCTTTACAGAATTGTCTATTGAGTCGAAATTTGATTTGTTTCTGTCTTATTTCCCCCCGATTGTAATATCTCCGAGGAAAGGTTTGAATGTTGTCACGAAATGATAAGCATGCCCAGTGGCCAGCTGCCTTGCATCAAACCATATTATTTTAAGTGCGATTCGGAGTTGTCATCATGTTTTGATGTGTGGTTTCCATGAAATATTATGTGTTTGGTTTATTAGATGTGGTAGCATTTCGCAATGTTCTCTACTTCCTGAAAGCACCACCCTTCTGTAACTCACTTTTTGCCATTTTATCTTAGCATATCCTTCTACAAGGAGTTTTGCGAAACTTACAACACATTCACACACAAGTAACGTTCATATCGAAGGCTTAATTGAACGCCAATGTTCAACTAAATTCTACGTGCCCCAGAAAGTACAAAGGACAATTTTCCTCAAAACAGGAAGATAAGGCGACCAGATCCGAGCCTTAACACATCCCTCAGCCGAGGCATGCATTTTGATTAAAAGCTGGAAATGTAGGGACCGGAAGAGCTGTTTAGACTTTTTTAATGTCTTGTGTATGAAGGACTGGAATTTCGTGAAGGCGGTAATTGTAGCGAACGCCAGATACGTTACCGGCAATTTCCACGGCAGACGAAGTAATGAGAACGCCCCAGACGAGGGAGTCGGCTCTTTCTCCTTGCATTCGAGGGAAAAACCCTCCACGCCGAGGAGAGAGTGCTTAAATCAAAAATTGGTGCTCGCGGTGCTCCGGCGGGAACTAGACGGGCGTTATTTGTGGGCTGGAAATTGGCGGGAAAGTGTAACCGAAAACTGCGGAACTCTTATCGAGGGGAGTTGATTGGTTGTAAAAGCGAGCAGTTGTAAATTACAAATGGTTTGATAACTGCGGTCTGTCATTGCCGTATTTTGATTTTTGAATTTCTTTTTAAGATTTACGCTCGACATTGAGCAGACCCGTATTTCGACGCCTGGCGGGGTTTTAACACAGTTTTATGTGTCTGCTCTGAACTCCGGGCAATTACTTCTAGAACTAGAAGTGAGCGCGAGATATGAACTGTTGAGGTGTGTAACCAGACACGGTGGTAACCAATGTTCTCGACGTTCAGTGTTTGGTGCTTTGGCTAGAGGAGTTACCGGTACTTACTTAGAGGATTATGTTCCTTACGCGATGTAGGGGCCTACTCGAAGTTTTAATGTAACACAAAGGTGTCATATTTTTTATGCTGTGAGTTATACTCTCGCAGTAGAAATGAGATTATGAGAGATTATGTATGGCATTTATTATTTATGTCTTCATTCGCTATGTCTTTGTGCTGAAGTTAAAGTGAAACTTTTTTGGTGTATAAGTACGATTTTTTTCATTTCAGAATAAATTGTATGCTATTAAACATGTTAATTGCGAAATAATGGGCACATCTTGGTCAGGTGTTTCAACAATTACGCGGCCGAGTTGAAAAAGGAAGGGAAAATTCAGCGAGGCTAGGGCGGGCGTCGGTCACCCATCGCTGGGCGGTATTTGACGACGGGAGACTGCCCGGATACTAGGCGACTGGTAGACGGAAGGGCCCTGCCTGGCCCGCAGCGCCGTCTGCCCGGTAGGGAGAGGGCCGCTCGAACGCTACCCGGACGGTCATCTCGTGGCCGGGGACGTTTAGCCGGAAGGAAAGCCCATATCCCGTTACTGTGTCAAAATTATGCGTCTGCTCTTTGTTGGTTTCCTAGAATTTGATGAGTTCACCACAAACGTCGTCCTACGATGAGACAGAAATGGCTCGGCTCTCTTTCGTTGCTGTCTCACTGAGAAGTCATTCGGTTAAACTCACCTTTTATTTACATTTAAATTGGTGCGCGAAGTGTTGTTTTATAATGCCTCGTGGTAATGACATATGTCGTAATGGCTGACGAACTTCAGTCAGCTGGTATCCTGCTGAGTGGCTGCCAACAGCACACATGGGTCATCAGCGGGAGATGTCAAAACCGGTTAGAACGCGAGGGTAGCGGAGGGCGTTTAGCGGGTCCCTCGCCCGCCATCGCGTCCTGTTGCCAGCGTGTCTACCAGGGGCGTCCGCTCGGCTTTCCTGTTATTTTATTTTTTTTGTACACGAGTGAACTCTGCATTTCCTTTCCTCTGGGAAGACCAAAGGAAAAAAGTCTTGGGCCTGGCTCCTGCTCGCCAGGTTTGGAGTCGTCGTTCAGACTCGCCCGGATGTTCCGGGACGGGATGCTGTGATGGGGTTTGATCTCCGGAAGTACACGGTTCTCAGGCTGGCGTGCGTGCGACTTGGGGCAACGTGTCAGGCCCGGGCTTAAGCGCGCCATGTAAATAGCCACCGGCGTGGTAGAGGCTAGGCCATTTCACCGTGTGACGAGAGCTAAGGCAGCAGCATAGAAATCAACATCTTACCGGGGCTCTCCTGACCATCTCTTTTCCATCCTGTAGAAGTTTGTTCTTCAATATCTGACGGCAACATTGAGCGCCCGTATCATCCTCGCCCTCTTGACGATATTTCGGCTGCGCACTGCAGCGCGCTAGATACGCCAGGGAGGCCGCCTTTAACTCAGACCGTCACAACTACCATTTCCTGAGCCTGGTCCAAAGATGCGTCTCCCTGTCACGTAAAGAGGTCCGTGGGAACACCGATTGTCTCGTCGGGGTTCGGGAGTGTTCTGTCTTGTGTTATCAATGCGATTTGTTTTCCAGTCGATTTTGTCGTTTCGCGGTCAACCCCGTACAGGCTAGGACCAGCGGAACAGTCTACAACAAGAGAAGTAAGTAGGTACGATTCCTGTTCGCCCGTTAAGGGTAATTTCCAAAGGTTTGATCCTTTGTATTGCTGAGGTCCTGGCGCGCCCTATCGTCACAGTGCAATGTTTAGCATTTAGTTTTTTCACAGAAACATCACTTATCTTGTTAGGCCCTACATTTCTGTTTGATTGTGCTGGACCACAAGGAAATATCTTGTGGCTTTAGGGTTCTTGTCTCGATGTCTACTCACTGTGACACAATCAACCAATCTCGTTCTTCAAATTGCAAACAGTTTATCATACTGAGAAACTGTGCCAGAGTGAGTCGTGTCATATACATTGCGGCTACGGATAGCTTCCGTATCGCCCTACTGACAAAAACGTGAAGCCATAGCCATAACCTTCACATTCACTGTTCAGAGGGCTTATATGTTGAGTTTTACCTTTAACCTGTCAATGATCGTGACAACTAAAATTTATGAAACCTTCAATCAAAGTAAGAAAAGTCCAACATATAAATCATAACCTCTCTTTCCATCCTCATAGCTTCGTTTGAAAGAAATGTAACTTGCCGTGTTCCGATAGCACGTGACATGTACTTGTTCAAAACGAGGATTCGGTTGGCACGTGCTTGGAGGGACTAACAAGCATGAAGTAATTGGGTGCAATCATGACCAATTAGCCGCTACTAATGAGGTCGTGTCTCCCATGTCCTCGTGTTATATATAGCAAATGTCAAGGAGAATGATCTGGCCACCACCTGTCCCACTGCTTGCCTCAACGTGCAGTTGACGCTCTTATACTTGCAGGTGAAGTTCAACTCACGTCTTGTCTCTGAACTTCTTTTCCAACCATCACTCATTCTGTCCAGTTCAATACTTAAACAGAATTCAAAAATCAGATTCTTCTAGGAAGTCCAATTTTGTCGTCGACTGATGTCCAAAGATGGAATATTGAATTGATTAATTTGTTATGATCTGCTTCCGAATCTACGAGCGAGAATAGTTTACGTCATACTCACATTTTCCATTTCACTTTTAGTTGGTTGACTCGTTAACTTTTGACCTGGTTATTTTTTTCTCATCCGGCACCACGATTGACCTGAACCCAGATGTTTTCCGCGTCATCTCGATGCCTAACTTGTCAGTCGATTTTTCCTTCAGCTTCCTGTTTATTGGACTTTTGACGGATGAGCAATACTTGCCGATTAAATCCGTAATTGCTTATTGCTTGTAATTACTCGACTGTTTACTCAAATCCACAGGTCTCGTACTGAACGCTCACAGAAAATGACGTCGCCCCGTCTCACGCCCTCTACCGTCACAATGGCGCTTCTGCTGCAGTTTCTGGTAGTCTCCTTCTCCAGGCTGTCGTGGGCGCAGCAGCTCCCCACGCGAGACGAAGAAATATTCCAACTACAAATGGCCAACCCTGAGTCCGTAGCGGACACCAAGGTTCTTCCGGACGGGGCGGAAACCAAGGGTTACGTTTTCAAAGGCACCCGTAAATTGTAAGTTGACTCTCTTAGTGTGATCAATTCAGTTTAACCTATCACCGGAGTATTTCAAATAACATAATAGGCCACCCTCCCTGAATATAAATACCTCGACCGAAAGGTTAGCACATTCCTGGCTTTATTTAAAGTCTATAAAATGCATTCTCAATCATGTTATCTTAAGCCGATAGTACCTATGCACTTGTGTCTAATTCTATTTTACCGTTGGGCATATAATATCCGAGCAGGAAATCGTACCGTGGGCCTTCATGTGCCCTCGGTTTTCCGCGGAGCCATATCTACCGCGATTTTCTCACAGAAATCGATACCCACGTTATTTGAGACTGTGTTCCGCATAAAAAAGCTAGACTCCCCTTACACCAGTACAAAGCGTCACGGGTGTTGATCGCATCTCAAACGAAGGGGGGGGGGAGACACGGGTCAGTAAGAGGCCAGCACACCTGAGTGACATCATGATTCCCCCCACCCCCATCCGTCGGCGATCGTGCAAGCACTCCGCCTTTTAAACTCTCTCCAGCCAAAATGTGATTTTTGTACCATATGTTCGTTTGCACACAACTTGACACAACCTATCCGGTCGCGACAGCGTTCTGCAAATTTCTTTGTTCTAGCAGCATGACCCAGGCTTCGGGGTCTGCTTCCACCCCCCCTTGCTCCCGCTCAAAGTAGGCCCCATCGCCGAACTGCGGGTAAAGCAAATATTTTAAATGGGGCGGCCTGCGCTTTGACAGGCGAGAAATATGCCGAAAAATCGCTCCCGCGGGAGTCCAGCAAATATTATTTTTGGCCCCGCCTTGACCCGCTTGCTCGCCCGGGCCCAGTGGAGGGAGTAAGTGACCGGGTGTTCCAGTGGGGTCAAAGCGAGATGGACAAAGTTAATCGATTCGCCAGCAATTACTTCGCGCTCTGCCTGTGGTAAGAATAGTGTAGCCTCCTTTTCCACCAATGCGGTGCTTGTTGTTTGTTTGGTTTTGTAATTCCTAGCTACAGACCTTCGTGGAAAGTTAGTTGGCTTATGGACAAGTGTATTTGTGCAACACCCCAAAAATATCACCCACAAAATAATTCACTTATCAAAATAATTAGTAAAGTTTATTTTCTGTAGTCGGTCACGGTTTGGGGGAATCCTTTCGGGGAAACACATGTAAACGCACTATTCACCCGTAACACAGAGGTATGGGCGATTTTTAAATAAAAATAATTTGGAAAAATGATTGAGTGTTTCGAGAAAGCCCCTGAGTACTGATTTATTATGGTTTGCACCCGATGCGCTTGACGAGTTTATTTGGACAAAAAAGAGTGTTATAGCCATCTCCCGAAACTTCAAACTTTTAAAGAGATTGAGGGGGTTCGTTCCGGAGAAAGACCGCGCGTTTATTAACGAACAACCTCCAGTACCCACGGGCGTCCCGTTGAAGTTGCAATGGCCGCGAATTGTCTCTCACGAATCACGCAGCAAGAGGTGGAACATTTGAGGCCCAGGGTTGGGCGAGATGTAAGCCTAGATAGCAGAGCGGGGTTTTTTTCACAATCGAATTTAGTCCCTCGGTCACCGTGGACGCATTTTGTGAAAGCTCGATCTGTGTCATACTTACCCTCTGACTGTCGAGAGGCACCGAATCGGTCGATGGCGTGATGCAAGACACGGGTTATTTGTTGAACTTGGAGAGCGACCAAAGTCTGCGCACTATAGATTTTGTTTTACGCAAGCAACCCCGGCCTTCTTATTCTGACACTCAGATGGATAGGACGCCGCCGACATTTGGGTCTCCGTTACGTCGACGTTGCTCAGGGGACATCCCGTGTGGCGGGCACCAACTCTGACCTCATGAATTAGCCTTCGAAAATCGTGCGTGTTTTTTCTTGTGCTTTCGAATGCGCGGAAGCATCTTGTTTGCAACAGAATTTGCTCGAATCCAGTTGTCCAATTACTATGTCATCAAAAATATTCTCAAGGACTTTTAACGGCAGGCACAAGCCAAGATTGACAGTGATGTTAATTTTCACCGCAAGACCGGCTTCGTTTAAACATCACACATATCAGAATATTAAAACCTGACAAAACTTCCTGTTTTGGAGCAAGAAAACGTTTGGGACGCTGGGACTGTACCTTGTAATGCTTTCACGCACTCGCCGAGTTTACTGTCATGTAGAAATTGCACTTGAAACGGCTGTCGTGTGCGCGCTTATGATATGTCACTGGCGAAGTCATGCCCAGGGGGTCAAACGCGCAAAGGTCGGGGCGAGGGATGGCAATCGACGCGTCGTTTATTTATCTTGCGTCGAGGCAAGATCCTCGGGATTTGGGCCGTGATGTGCCCGACGGCCATTTTGTGTTTGTGTTGATAGGGAGGGACTTCCTCCGTGTTGTGGTAGATTTGTCACGGATCACCAGATGTGAAGTTGAGTTATCAAGAAGTCAAGTTCCCTCCCGTCTGCAGATTGGTGCTTCTTGGCGGGTCGGGGCAGCATATAACTTGCTGCATTGGAGCTCTCTAGAATCAGTCATTCGTGTAATGTCATGGCTGAGTCGTGGGTAAAGCTTGAAGTATACATAGTTGAATTGAACCTGGAGGCATTAGGAGATAGTGACCAGACCATTGAAAAGGTTTCATCAGTTGTGCAATCGCTTGAACTTGGTTGAAGTGTATTTCTAGACGTAAACCAGTCGGTATTATCATGATAAGCAATGACCTCACTGGCAAATATCACTGGCAGATTTGATGTAGGAAGGTAGGCCCTATCTGATTTGAAAAGAGACCAGAGCAGTACTGTCATTAGACAGTGTACAGTGCATTTCGTGAGCTGTATGTTTAGTCCCACAAAAAGCCGTACATGTGGTCGTTCCCTCAGTTAACAGACTTGAATCGCGGCTAGCTTGCATACCGAAAACTAAATGCGAGAGTCCACGTCGACGCGTCTTCAGCGCGGCTGTGAGGGTAGGCCCACACGCGGTATGTCTAGCCATGACTTCGACGACGAACGCATAACAGTATACTGCCGAGAGATTTAACCAGCCATGCACTGGTCAGGTCACCCCGCCGTGAACTACTCGGCACAATCACGCGAACTATTTGCTCGCCCCAGGGGTGGGGTCGTCCCGCGCCCTGCACTTTTGTGCGCCCCTGATCCATCAGCCAGGACGCCCTTTGACGGGCAATTTGTCCGAATTTGTCGTGCCAACACGATAATGACATCGTGTATCGAGCCAGCATCGTGTAAGTGCCTACAGCCGGGGCAGAGATGGTTGAGCTGGGTGGAAGAGAGAAGTCCTCCCGTGGAGTTTGACTACAGGGGCACATTTTTTTAATAAGGTTCTTCACCTTAATGCACACTGATCAACAACGAAAGCTCTCCCGAAATCACCCATTTCTGAAAACAAACGTCCTGGTAACTTTACTGGTAATCGGCGCGTCGCTTACAGTAGCTGATGCTGAACTTGAACATACAGCGCGACCCTTGTTGCATCTAGGCAAGAATGCGAGCTGTGGATGTCCTGCTCAAGAACACAATTATTACTGGGAACGGTCACATCGCCATTCTGCCCATGCAGTAATCTGCCCAGACTCAGTGCGCCTGGGCGCTGAAGATTCGACCTGAGTTTGCTGTGCACACCAGTTCACCCAAGTAAATGCACAATGGTCATCTTTGACTTTCCCTTGACTGCTGTAGGTCAAGGTTCATAGTCAATGTGACTGCGTATATGTACATGTACATTACAGTGAGGTAAGGGCTTCCTTGACGCGATACGTGAACACAGTGCACCCGACCAGCCAAGCCTTATGTCTAGAGCTAAATCTAGGTCCCGGTCAGTTACAGGAAATCGCAGCCTTGAAGTTCCTTCTTGCACAAGGCTTCAAATACTTAAATACCAGCATGAATTCAGCAACGGGATGGTTCTGCATTGCTCAGGACTTCACCTATAACCCGTATTGATCTGTAGCCCTCAATCTGCAGGGCCTGTCCCGCTGAGATATTCCACCTTTTGGTCCCTGTAAATTGGATATGCGGCCTTTTCGACTTCATATCTGCAGAGCTGAGGTAACGTGGACCATCTGAGATAGCAACTTGAAACGCATGTAATAAAACCTCTGTGTATTTGTTGCTGTTCACGACGTTCCGATTTAGCAGCGTGTGCGTCAAAGTCATCTTATAGAATACGGGCGATTCACAATAGTGCGCCTCCATGCGTTTATAACGCGTTGGCCAATCACAACGCGCGAAATCCGTCGACCCCTTCCAAACGCGCATTGGGTCGACAGATTTCGCGCATATTGATCGTGTTGCAAACTGTTGGAGGCGCACTATTGTCAATCGCCCGTATTCCTAAACAAGCAAAGCAGAAATCAGTTTTCCCGCTTGTTTAACGGTGCTGGTTTCTGGCTCTCTTTTCTGTCCAGTTTTTACTTCGTTGTGGAGGAGGATAACGCACCCGTGGCTATCACAGTCACGCCGTGCGCCGCTCAACTGGACTGGACATTGTCACTGATGGATCTGCCAGAGGACGGAAGCGGCTCCAGTAAGTATGCCGGCAGATTGCAAGAAAACACGGTTATCAAACAGGAACCGAACCGATGAAGTTGTTAAAAGTGCGACCTTGACATTGCTCAGTTGCCGTGTACTTTTTTGAGTCGACTACGGTGATGAGGCAGTGCCCGTAGATAACGAAATGGTGACCCCCGGCTAATACGGCCGTTTCACAATAGTGCGCCACCAAGAGTTTGCAACGCGTTGGCCAATCACAGTGCGCAAACTTTGTCGACCCAATGCGCGTTTGGAAAGGGTCGACAAATTTCGCGCGTTATGATTGGCCAACGTGTTGCAAACTCTTGGTGGCGCGCTATTGTGAATCGCCCGTATTGTGGCACACGCTTTTGCTTCTTTGTGTATTGTGGTGTCCACGTTGCGGAAGTGGTGAAGCATAATATACATGTACCTGCCTATCTCTTTTTTGCATAGGTGACGACCAGTTAAGTGAACAGCGCCCTCGTCGTCATCCCAACACAAAGTTGGGCACGGTGGTGAAGACGTACGTTGGCTATGACGTCAGCACGTACGTCACCTACAGCTCCCCAGCCGGCATCTACACGCTGGAGATCAAGAGTCCGGAGAAGAGCACGAGCGTGCGGATTTACGCCACCACCACGCCGGATTCGGATCACCTGTATCCGGAATTGCCGACTGATCCCCGACTCGACATCACCTCCTTCCGCAAGAACAAGGTGTCTCTGGCCTGGAAGCCGAGCCCGTCGGACGTGATCTACCGTGAGCCCATCGTGTACTGCGTAGCGCTGAACGCCAGGCAGAATTACCACACGTGGTGTAGCGTGCAGTCTTGTCTGTACGGGGACCAGCCGCCAGCCCAGCCGGAGCACGCAGGATTCGGCTTCGAGAGCGAGCGCGCTGAGCGACGTCAGCACCGGCGAGACCGGAATCGCGAGAGGGAAGGCCGTGGACGGGACAGAGAGGAGGAAGACGACATCATCGTCGAGTGTGTGGGAAAGAAAACTCTTCACACATTCACCAACCTGGAGCCGGCCAAGCGGTACTACTTTGACCTGTTTGCCGTGGACGAAACCAACAACAGAAGCGTCGCGTACATCGGTACCTCCATCATCACCCGACCGGGACCAGAGATCAGAAAACACATTACCCTCAAGGACGGTAAGCTTCGCACGTCCTCAGTCCGTAAGTCGTCCCCAGTCAAGACCTTCGACTTTAGCGTCGGGGAGACGGTGCAAGACGTCATGGTGACGGTTCAGCCCTGCATTGAGTCCGTGCAGGCCGAAGTTTGGCGGGACGGGACCAAGATACGGAGTTCGAACATCCGCAACCTGAAGGACTTCTGGATCCGCGACATCTCGGGCGACATCCAGATCAAGGTCAAGAGCTTGCGTCGGGGGTCCACGCACTTCCGTATCTTCGCCACCACCCGGCCTAACAAGTACCCGTTCCCCCGGCTGCCGGCCGATAAGCGGATCAAAGTCTTTGAGAACCTGCGGCAGTGCGACTCGGTCACATTGGCCTGGCTGAGCACCAAGGAGGTGTCCCAGTACTGCCTGTACAAGCGGGTGGAGAAGCAGGCGAAGAAGCCAACCAAGCGAACCCGGGGCCGCAACAGGCAGTGCCTCGAGCCGGACATGAGGAAGAGAACTGAAAAGGTGATCTGTCGGCCCGTCAGTGGTCCCGATGTGGAAAGGGATGTCCTCATGGAGGAAATTAGCGGGCTGACGCCCGACACGACGTACATCTTCGACGTGTACGTCAATAGCTTCGGCAAACAGACGCTGGCGTACAGAAGCGCTAGGGTCACGACAAAGAAAGTGTGCTGATTGGAGATGTAAAGACTCCTTTTAGGTTGGAGACGTTTTATCCGGCTGTAGCGTGAATTGCCGTATGAACGACGCGGCGCCTCCAGCAAGGGCGCCCTCTGTTTAGTACTGACCACCTGAACGACGACAGCCTCGTGACAGTCTGACTGGCGAGACAAAAATGACTCGGCTTTTACCCGGGAAGTGACCGAGCGACTCTGACGTTTGTGATCGAGAGAGGGCGCGATTGCGAACTGCGACTGGTGCTAAATCGATTCACAGGAGGGCGCTAATGCTATATGGACAGGTCAGATGGAAAGAGCCACGTGCCATCTTTTTTTTTCAGAGTTATGTCAGACAAGGGAACAGTTGCTGGAGTTTGGATGCTGCGTTTTACAATTCTTGAAAGAAAAGGACAGTAATACGGTCGTGTATATCAAAGACTTGAACCGTATAAACTTCATTGCTTATGAGAAACCTAGTATTCTTATTTTGTACTATATACTTTTGACTGTTTTGGAACGGGACGCCTTTATTTCGAACACTGTAATTTATAATAATGTACATGTATATTGAACCCCGAGAACGAATGGTTGCCGCGGCTTGGTCTGGAATCGGTGTATATAATTGTTTGATGTAAAGAACACGCCAGGATCCCGCCATCTCGGCTGGTACCCAGACTTGGTGATGCCTAAAGGCAATGGCCTTGTTGCAAGCTAAGTACACTGCCTAAAATAAAAACAGTTTTAAGTATAAAATGTTTACAAAATGACGTAAATACGTTTCTCTATCTTGGTATTACATGTGTACAGACTTTTATTCGTGAATTGGATGAGATGGGAAAAGCTGGTGGTTATAACAACCATATGGTAAATCAAACGGGCACCGCGACATCTAAATACTTTCTTTGGCAAAAACCTATAGCTAACCAAACTGTCCATGTACGTGCATGCTCTAAATTTCCAACCACTGCTTGATCCTGTATCATTTCCAAATTATCAGCGCTTACTCCGCCTGAAACATTATGCCTACCTTACATGTTATTTCTGTGTCTTTGCTTTGAATGTGTTTGCTGCCAACTAGCGGCAAAAACTTGTTTGATTTTCTGCCAATGCGCACAAAAATGGGAATTTTTAGCAGAAGTGCCATTAAGTAATCTTGTTTTTACGAAGTCAAGAATAGTGACTGATATTGCTGAATGAGTTTCTGTGCGCTTGTTTGATACCTTTCATGAATATATCATATTTGAGCAATTAAATGTTGTAATTCAGGCTGAACTAAAAAAGCGAACTCTAAAAACTCGTCAGTTTTTAACTGTAAATTCTTACCATAGCTTGTGCATAATAGAATACCAATCATGCATTGCATTAAAAAAACAGTCTGGCGTGATTCTTGACGTTCACTATAATTTACTATTTATCATCGTTTCTCAAAGTATTGTAAAGATCATTTTATAATGTTTGAAATTTACAACCTTTAATTGGCAGCCGATTGAACTTTTTAAAAATGTCCTTTAACCTCCAATTCTGTTAGGATCATTTTATGTAAATCTGTACAAAAGCACGTTTAAGAACAATTTCAGCAAATGTGCCGTAACACAGAGTTATCACTGAACGTTCAATTATATATATTTTGTATTTTATTTTATGTAGTTGCATTATTGTTTTTGATTTGTTATTGCGTTTCAATTTTTGTACGTAATAACTAATTTCAACGAGTTTTCGAAATTCATTCGTTGTAACAATTCAAATACATGTGTTTCGAAAATTGTGATTCGAGGAGCCTGCCTACCTTACGAACTTTTATTCACCTTTTATGTGTTTTCTGTTTAATTAAGCAACACGTAAAAATAAATTATATTCCCGAATCTGTGGTCACGTGATAGGTATTATTCCTTTCTTTATTACCATTTTATTTCTTTTTCTCAAGTAATCACCTTGTGTTCAATGTATAAAGTGTGAAGAACCAGTTCAAATGAAATTGTTTTAAATGTGTACATGTGTTTGAAAACCGTGACTTAAAATATAAAAGTTGCTTAAATTTACTCTTTTTTAGTTTTCCTCATTGTCGTTTGTCAAAGTGGAAGGAGAAATGAGCTTTTTGCCTTCAAGGAGAATCTCACGAGCATGTTTGGGGTTTGGTTCTCTCCTTAAAAAAAAAGAAATTTAGGGCTTAAATTTACTTTGTTGAGTTTTTCTCATTGTCGGGTGAAAGGAGAAGTGAGCTTTTTGTCTTCAAGGAGAATCTCACGAACATGTTTGGGCTTTGGTTCTCCACGTGAGAAAAGAAATTTAGGGGTCCCCTGCAATGTTTTTTGTCCCCTTTTGTAGTTTTTTTTTATTCGGTCCCCGAGATAGTCTACGTGAAGGCTCCCTTGAAGAGTGGAACATGCACACACCTACGTGTATGTGTACACCCGATCCTTTTAGTGCTGGTTTCCTTTTTTTTTTCAGTTGAGCGACTGATTTGTCACCGTCGTTCAAGAATTGGAAGTATTGTGAACCTAGTTGTGTCTTGTTGGAGGCTAATGGGGGGGGGAGGCCGAGAAACGAAAGAACTGGGAGCGCTTTTCACATCAGTGGTTAGCAGAAAGCATATGCATGCAATAGAAAAAGCCACGTGATTTTAATAGACCTTTTTACTAATAAGTTAATAATTACGCACACAATGCTCACAAATGGCCTTGGTGGCAAGGTCCATTGAAAATGTATGTACAGGAATGCGATTTTGATAATTAGGTTTTTGATTAGATCTCTTAGGTTTTTGGCTTTGTTCAGTTTTTTTCTTCAAAAAATCCCGTTAAATCATTTTTGATATTAGTTTCTAATCTAAGTGAGATTTTTAGTGCCCCGTAAAACGACTTTACAATCGTAACTTTTCCTTTGCGCGCGAGATTAAGCGGGAAACAGAGGGCGCCAAACTGTAATATCGGACTGTCAAAAATGCTCGCGTCAGGGTTTTCGAGGAGCTGCTGCAACGCCGGTCAAGATGGTCAGGACACGTCACACGACAGCATCTGTTCCTCCTGGGTTCCCCGCTTCCTGCAGATGTTGTTGTCTGCAGTCGGAGCACAGACCGCCCGATAAAGGGAGACAATTTTAGGAGGGGCACGGGGGAAGGAGTTCCAGCGAGATTTGGCTGGGATTGTAGCTTAATGGAAAAACTAATAGACCTATTTAGGTGTACATTTTCTGTATGAGTCGAGCAATAATATCAGGAATTTTCATAGCATTAGATAAATTTCTCCCACCCTCAGTGGTCATTTCCCACCCCCAACCCGCCAGCATAGATTTACATCCTACGTCTAAAGGTTGCAAACCGCCCTGAAAAGCATAAACCCCTTGGGTCATATTTGCGTGTTCAGTTGAGGATGAAACAGAGATTAAATGGATTCAACAACAGCGACCAGTACCCCCACCCCTCGAAAAATTTCGACACCCCAATTCCTGGATCCGCCTCCAGACAACCCCTTCTAATTCTGTTGCCCTTTTGGTGAAGTCTCAACTGGATAGGGCAAGTGAACCAGTCTAAATTACAGAGGCGAAGTGAACCTGCTGTCACAATGACGTAGAAGCGAATAGAATGCATAATTTCAATGCCACAACATTGCCCGGGGGTACCTTCTCCACAGCGTGTAAAAAGCATACGAGGGACAATTGAAATGAAAATTTCCAAATCACATGTGGACACGGGATGTTGAAAATACGCCTTTGCCTGAGCCCTTAGGCATTCGCTCCTCGTTGAAGAATGAACTGAAGGTATCATTACGAGCACCAGCGCGTCTAAACAATAAGCTTAGAAGTATCTGACAAAGCCAACCAGCGGGTCGAAGAAGATCGCCTCGTGTGCCACGCACTGTACTGTGCTGATCCCACTGGCTGAGGTAGGCCATTTTCTTGCTCATTAGTGCATTACTGTTCATTGCTGCAGTGCAGTGCAGTGCATGAAGCGACGGGTAGGCCTAGATTGGATAGAATGTATGCAGGGTTCTTGTCCATTCAAGCCGGAATAATACTTGGCATCGATCTTGGCGATTTATACGCATGGTAAAATTCCGCACAGTTGGTGACCAGTATGAATTATTTTCCATGTTTGAACCCTAACCTTAGTCTTTTTTTTCTTTTTAGAGGCTCTGGTTGGGACTTGTTTTGAATTACGCAGTACTTTGAGATTAAATGTGAAATGTTTGATTTCGTCCTCTATTTGATGCTTTCATACACGGTTTATATTTTCGTATCCAAAAAAATAAACAAAATGGCTTATTTTTCTTCAAATCGACCGGTTTGTTGTTTCATTCGTTCTCAGCCTATGACCCTCGATGACCCCTCATAATGTCCCCAGACACTCTTTCTGAGGCACGGGATACTATTTTGAAGTGTTCAAATCCAATTTAATCCAGCTAATCCAATTTCAGAACCCAATGGAAGATTGAAAGAGGCCGAGTCTTGATTATTTGAAGTGCACTTTTGTGCTGGCGTATGAGAGCTAATTCTCAAGTCCAAAGTCCAAATTTTCGTTGGTCTCTTCCCTAGCCCCTTTGTAACAATTAGGATCTGCTTAATCCCAGTAACCCTCTCGTTAACAAGCTGCTTGATACCAGTCAACTGTTTGAAAAGTTTCGTGCGATTTTGGTTTTCTCTCAGAGCTTTTTTTTTTCCTTCACAGGTCAAATCGGTCATGGAGTCGGCGTCGGGTGCTTTCCCGCCGGGTCAGCAAGACGCCGCGCCTCTCGGCCCATCCGAGTACTACACCATGGGTCTCATGCTCGTCGTAGAAGGTAGGATAAGGCAGCTGGGTTGTGCTGAATTCGGCCTCATTATGACGAAATGGTATGCATAGCATGCACTTGGCATGCGCTGTGCGAGGGGATGGCGATCAGGCTTGGCTTATAATGTTCGAGGGATCATAGTGAAACGGATAAAGAGATACACGGAAAGGGTCCTATAGCAATGAGCAAAACTCTTGACTACATGAAAAGGAGCCTTTCAAGACGTTTTTGACTGTTGCTTCCAGTTATGGGACAGAAATATCTATCAGAATGAAATAACGTTCAATGCAGTCTCCCTTCAAACAGGTGCCTGACAATAATTGAAACAGTTACACATTCTTGCAAATACACACACGTCAGTATTTATTTTACCACTGTGTCGAAATAGAAAATTCATTTCAAGTTGTGAGTTTTGCAGATTTTAATTGTTTTTCTTAAATTCCCGAAGTTGCTTGAGTAAAAGTATTAATTTTCGCTTCCCTTATTATGCATCAACTAGTGATATCCCCAAGTTTTGGAGGAACACGGTGCTAAATACAACGTATTAACTCAGTAAGATCATTAACTCTCATTAAATGAAAACCGCAACCTTCAGCAGGTACAAAGAATCTTCGAAGAAATTGGCAAAATAATTCCTTTTATCTTGGTGACCGTTTTCGATAAGGCATGTTTCGTTCACCAATAACCGACTTTTTCAATCCCAAAACTCAAATTTAATATAGGCTGCCAATCACATAACGATGTTATTGATTAACCTGGAGAATAGGCCTTGTTTCACCAGAGCTCAAATTTGTCGAATATTAAATAGTGAAGTCCACGGTATCACGTGACAGCAATTGAAGATAATGGTGGTTTTCTCTACACGCAAAAGACAATTGACAAACACCGCAGCGTCCTTAGCTGCTCTTTGCAACCTAAAGTGGTAAAAGGAAAGAAAGAAAAGGAATCATTGGTTTTTAAGAAGTCATTAAAAAGTCTGCAAGACAATTTTTGGAGAACGATTTTGGTTCTAAATGACGTCATGGCCCTTACGTGTCGTTGACTGCACGTCAGAGGGCGTCTTTTTAGCATCTCGCTTAATTCGATCAGATTTCAAAATTGTGCACAGTTGGCGAGTCATATAAAGATACACTTGGAACGACAGTATCGAATAATTCATGAGCTTGGATTCATTCAGACGAAAAGTCCGCTTTACTAACCGATATCCGATACACTTGGATTTAAATGCTAAAAACAAGGCATAGCCTTTAAGGTCAACGTGTGACATTTAAGCCACCTGCCACCTGTCCCTTTTAAAAATATTTGTGATACTCATTATTTGAGACTGGACAGAACTAAATGGCAGTTCATGCGTGAGAAGTTTGTTAGGCAATCAGGAATCGAAACACCCAGAATGTACATACCGGCACCTCCTTGGGGCAGAAGTCTGGTACATCAAACAAGTCACGGAATTCCGTCGGGTCCTTTATGACGCGGAAATTGGCGTAATTTACCAAAGACGCGAATGTTTCTGAACAAAATGTAAAATAAACATGGTGTTTGAGCACGTTCGGAAACACGACGAAGACTTAGTTATTGTGACTCTCAAGATGATAGCAAGTCAACATAATTGTCGCTGTCAATGTTACTGTCGCTGTAACTGGCCATCGCTAAATGCCACAGCGGTGATTGTTACTTTTCATCATAGTATAAGTCTTAGTGAGGATCAGCTATCCTCCACATGTACTTTCCATTAAAACCAAGTGAACGTCTCATTTTTGGCCACATTTTGGTTTAAAAAATGGTCTTCATAACTGACAAATGAATTTCGCGACAGTTTCAATTAACGCTGCCTCATACAGCATAACAGTCACAGTTGAAAATTACTGATCTGTGACAACATACAACGAGGATACTTACTACCGGGCTCCATGTCAATCTTCAGCGAGTTGGCCAGGCTGCATCCTGGGGCGACGAACAGCGTCTTCTCCAATCTCAGCCGGTCACCGGGCTTGGCGTCGTCCGGCCAGAGCGACTGGCGGCGGGCGATGGTCAGCCCGTCGGCCTTGTACGACCCGCCGTACCAGGTGTCCGTATTCGGTGGAAAGTCTGCAAAGAAATGGGTTCTTTTTCATCGTGGTCTCGCGAAAAAAACCTTAAAGTGAGTTTTTCGATGACTATCTAAGGCCGTTTTCCAATATCGACTTGGGCTCCATCTCCCGCTTCAACTGTGTTTTATTACCCGACTTTGATGTTGTAAGCGCAATAGTAAGTCTGATAGTGCCACAAAGCATCAAGTAAGATGCAAAAGAGCCAAACATTACAGTACTTTAATTTAAGTTAAACGCTTCAGGCCCACAATCGAGGATTGGTTTCCTACACGAAGCCTGAGACGGAGACGAAGCTGAGTATGGAAAAAGGGCCTAAGTTCCTAGCGTGGTGAAGCCTCAAGCGAAGAAAGAAAGCCCGGCCTCTTGTTTTCACTAAGCGTTACTGCCGTTACTCGGTACCGCTGATACGTGGGCGTGTCAACGCGATAAAAATGGAGTGAAACAAGCTTTCTTACCGGGCACACAATTTTGAATAGCCGAGGGTTTCAATTGAATAGTGCATGTCTTCTCGTCGTAGATCATCCAAGTTTTGAAAGTACCGTTCACCTGTGAAGCAAGATGGAATAAGAACCGATTAACCTCTACATTTCTGCATCATCTTCTTTCAACAAAACTCAAACACATATCCTGGGATTTTTGTTTATCCTTTTGACACATTAATACTCGCTCTTCCCTTTTTTTTCGAAGGTTTTCTTTCCATGTCCAGTCTCAGTGATATTTGAACGAGTAACCATCTGTTAAGAGTGGCGATTTCCAATAAAAGAATGAACCAAGTTTGTCCTAATGCATGTTAAACTTGGGAGTCGATAGTCACAAAAGGTACTTTGGAGTCGTTAGTTGCTTTCTTAAACTTGCAGCAATTCTCATATATAGTCAAGTATGCGATTCATGTAAAAGTGACCAAACATGTTTGTGTACAGAATGATTTTTCCCTGATATGTGTGGACATCTGTGTGGACATCTGTGTGAGTGGGCTTAAAGCCGACACTATCACGCCTACCCCTGGTTCGTATTTCTGGACTTTGCGGACGGTCGACACCACCCCAGTCCTGACGTCGGTGAAGAATTTTGATGAGCCCTGCAGGCCGTTAAGGGTATCCCGGCCGTAGGTGGCGGTCTCCGTAAAGATTTGGTTATTCTTGAAGACTATTCCAGCAACTGTAAATGACAGGAATCGATTCCTTATTAACTCGGATCTTCATCGAATTCTATATGGGAGTGATGCCTCCGCTTCTGAGTTAGTAAGCGTGACTGAGGGCGTCATGGCAGTGTCATGATCGTTGATCACGAAGATGTTATGATTGTTGGTTGATGACTCATGCTGGACAGGGTGAGGAAATCCGAAAAAATGAGAATTGTGGTGAGGAAATGAACTATTTGGCTTACCAATATCGGTCATCCAGCTTTGCATCACGGGAAAGCAGCACTTCTTTGGGATGGAGTGCACCGCTGCCACCAATCCCAACAGCAATATCACACAGGCGTAGACTTTTGCCATCTTGAAATCAATAGTTGACGACTTTGTTGCAATAAGGTTGCTACCGGGAGAGGTACGCAGTATTTATATCTGCACTGTCGCCGCAGAGGGGGCGTGTCAGAATATTCCATTCCTCACCGGGGGTGTCACTGTGGCACACACCCAAACACAGCATAATGACTTCCATGATTGGTTTTGTCTTTATCTGCTATATTGCTTGCCTTTTCCTGATACAGAGGTTGTCGTTTCAGGCTAAGTTAGGATTTCATTATTTCTGTAATTAAATTGTGGCTAAATTTCACTCAGATATATTGATACAATCAGGCCGATTCTTCAGCCTCTTTTCCTAATAGTTCACACTTGGGTGAGTTACAGCTGTGCGGGCTCAAAAGGACCAATTAAAAATGTCTTGGTACTTTTAACGCTAAATGTACTGGCACCGATTGATGAGACGAGCAGAACAAGCCAACTGCCAAATGAACGACCTTAACACTGTAAATATTGAAAATTGATTTTTATGTGCACATTTCCATGCATGCAGTAATCTGATGTCATTTTCACAGCGGTTAGATCGAGCAGTATGGATGGGCTGATTTTTTCAAGGGAAGAACAAATTTGGGGGCCAGTGTTGTTAACATTGTTGAAGAAAGCCGTCGTTAGCGTATCGTGTTTTTTTTTTAATGGAAATTTTTCAAAGCTCAAGCACAATCAGAATTACTACACAATTATATCGCTTTAAAATATGAAATTTAGACGCAGGCACCTGAAACATGGATCACCCTGCCAATGTAAATTTAAAAGTTATTTTACACAGCTAAACCATTTTTTTAAATGGAAGATGTGCATCCGGTTTTAGGCATTAAGTATGGGAGTATATGAAATGTTCAAAGGCTTAAGGACCCATTCCAAACCGGAACTGGATTATGGAGCTTTTAAGATTAAATAATTGAAGCCCGGTTTTATTGCAGCGTCAAAAGCTTTTTAAGAAAACACGCTGGTCATTTTGCCTGGACGGACGCAAATAGTTCGATTGAATACTGAATATGTGCGGGTACTTTGCCCGCGATGCAGTGTCCACTGGAAAAAGCTACGTGTATAGTTTTGAAGAGTACCTCACCAACACATCGCTATTTTAATGTAACGAAGTGTGGCAAATAAAGACAATCGTTCAATCATCAACAAGGAATTAACAATCACTTGCAAAATAGGGGGAGTAAACTCTACGCTATCGCGCAATTCACATGTTTTCTTCAGTTTTCAGACAAGAATCTTTCCATTTTACACTCTGCATTCTGTGTATCATTTCACGAAGTAACGGCGAGACTGGAAAAATATTCACGCTCGCAATCCTTATCGGTGACAATCAGCCCTTTTAGCACCTGCCTCTGTCAATACGAGAGAATCACCATGGTGGATAATATTGTTTTATATGTTCATGGCTGCGCTGTTTCTTAGATGAAATCGGCTCCTTCTCTTCGCATCGCCAATCTGTAAATCCTTGCACCTGCGTCTTTGATTTTGGCGTCCTCGTTCACATTGTGACTTATTTTGTAATTGTACAGTTCGCTTGATTTTTATTGGAATATTGTACAGGCTTGTGATGTCATATCTCGGCCACTGCATTATTTTACGAGATTCAAATGTAATTGTTTATTATATAAAACGACCTTTGTTTTGTAGGTGTTCTTGGCATGCTTCTTAACGGGGTTCTTTTCGTTCTATATGTGACGAAGAAATCCCTTCGCAAGCCCTCGTCTCTCCTTGGTATGTCGCTCTGCGCAGGTGATTTCGGTAAGCCCCGAAGTGTTTGAGGATCTGTGCGAGATAGGGGAAGCAGTAAGGTGTGTTCATTTTTGGGGGGGAGGGGAGAAGTTGCCAATTTTCTCAAAAATAGTACTACCGCCATTCTGGGGAAGGGGAAGACGGGTTCTTTTAATTTAAAGATGAAAAAATGTTGATCATTTCAGGAAAAAATGTCCAGTTTGGGTCAACTGGGTGGACCCCTTGCACTCAAGACCCCAACCACGCACTACACATCATAGCACGGCTTATGGCATTGAAAATAATTTAGTTGAACCTGGAACTGTGGATGGAGTTTTTGATTTTTAATTGTGTGAAATGTGTTATTTTCAGGCATTGGGCTGATGTGCCCCTTTGCAGCCCTGGCAAGCTTCAGAGAGGTGTGGCCGTACGGGGAGCAGGGATGCCAGCTGTACGCTTGCGTTGGTATGCTGTTTGGTACAGTCAGCATAACTTCGCTGGTGTCCCTGGCTGTGGAGAAGTATCATTCGGCCATTGGAAACCGCGTAGGTAGGGACAAAGTAATGAAACATTCACAGCACTAAAGCCTGTAAGCCTACCAAGCTATCCTGTATCAACGTACACCGTGGTTACCTTGAACATTTATGAATTTCAGTTGAAAAAAGTTTTGAATAAGATTTTTTTTTACAAATTTATTCAATATTGTTCAGATTCGATATTTCTGAAAAGAGGAAAGCCTTTTCTATTTGAAAATCCATTATTAAAAAAGGCCTTTTTTGATATGGGTGGATGAGGACGAAAGTCTCTTTCACACATTTGAGAAGGGGTCATTGATGCTCTTATCGATTATAATAAACCACCATAGTTTCGTCCTGAAAAAAAAAGACATCTAAAAGCGATGGTGTATTCCATTTCAATGTTTTCCGCGTGGATGCAGGCCAGAAGGTGTATCTGATCGCCACTTCTGCCATCTGGCTGAATGCCGTCTTCTGGGCCTTGACACCCCTACGTTTTGTCGGGTGGGGCCGCTACGGCATCGAGCCGCCCAAGACCACCTGTATGCTGGACTTCGGGGCCCACGGCGCCAACTATGTGACCTACCTGGCTGCCATGATGGGCTCGGTCTACGTGTTGCCCATGGGCACGATCCTGTGGTGCTTGGTGAAACTGCGGGAAGGAGGCGACGCAGATGATGCGAAGAAAACTGCCGCCAAGATGCAGGCAGCTACGGTACATTAAAATCATTCTTGGAAGTCGGTAATATTGTGATGATGTATCATATGACATGAAAATCGCGTCTTTTGAGGCTGCGTTAGTGAAACTTGTGGCACAGATCTTTGAAGGCTTACATGAATACGGGCGATTCACAATAGGGCGCCTCCAAGGGTTTGCAACGCGTTGGCCAATCACCCTTTCCAAACGCGCATTTGGCTCGACAGATTTCGCGCACTGTGATTGGTCAACGCGCTGTAAACTCTTGGAGGCGCACTTTAATAGCGAATCGTCCGTGTTCATTTTGATGTTTGGTTATGTCCGTATTGATTTTGTTGATGCATTGCAATTATGTTCACTGTTAAAGAAGGAAAACAATTTGTGCTTTATAATTATTTAATGTCTTTTTTTTCAGACCTGCGTTTTGGTTTTGATGTCCCTAGTCGTATACTGGGGAGCGTACGGCGTCGTGGCTCTGTGGGCGGTCGCAGACGACATCAGTAGCGTGCCACTCCATTTGGTTGCCGCCGCGCCGCTGCTGGCCAAGATCTGTCCAATCGGAAACGCCGCTCTCCAGGCGCTGACCAATCAGGACATTCGAAGCGTACAAGGGGAGGAGTCGCGTGAGGCAGATAAGAAGAAATAAGACGTATAGGGCGTTTGGCGCGGAGAGCGCTGCAAAGTTGGTTGTCGTAGATTGAGAGGCTTTGGGAGTTGGGAAATTAGGATGTCAAATCGGAGTTGGTGTTTTGCCTCAGACAGGAATACTTGTACCAATCATCAAGGCTCGGAATCCGTAATAATGTATTTGGAGCCGCTTTTACCAAGCAGGCTTTGATGTGTATGTTCGGCTTGTATAGAGGGTTGCACTACACCAAATACACGCCCGAAATAGCGCCGCCTGTTGACTCTCGTGAAGAGGTTGGCCTCCGTTTTTTTCACTGGAAATTCAAGATTATGGCCAGATCACTTTTTGTTTCAATTTCATGGGGATTAGCCATGAAAAAATTTTTTTATTCGCCTTTGAACGAAGATACCCCCAAAATAGCAATAAAACTAAGTGCTCATTTCTGAATGTAACCGCCCGCCTCTATCCAAAATAGGTCCGCAATTTCGGGCTTTTTGTGAAAAAAATACCCTGAACTGGAGGCTATCAGTCCTAAATTCGAGATTTATAGAAATATTTCTATGGTGCCTTTTGATTATGGCCTATCTTATTGGGAAAAAATCCGTGGGATCACAAAATATTAATGAGCTCGCGCGCAGAAATGCAACCATTTGGTGGAATGCACCCAGAGGGTTTGCATGGCTGCCATCTTGCAGGCCAGTGCTTTTGTCCCAAAGAACTGCCCTGCAAGATGGCTACCACGCAAAGCCTCTATGTAGTTATGTACTTATTCGTTTCTGTACATCTATACCTTAACTCATATATATTATCTGGACCTGCAGCATATTTGCATGTAATGTGATGTAAATCAGGCACTTGTTGCTTGGGGAAATAAAAGTCAAGATTACCAAGGTTAATAATTTGATATTTCTGGAAAACACCACCTTCCAAAACAGATGCTCTTCTGGCAGTATTTATTGAGCAACCAACAAGGAAACAATATTTACAAGCAAGTCATGTTATGGGTAATACATATACTTTTTACAGTCCTCTCTGAGCATCCCACAGGGATAAAAGCCAGTCCACACAACCGCATCTTTTCTGCTGGAAACCGATCGAAGTACCGTAACTAAACTTTAAAAAATTATTTCCAAGCTTTCTCACCATGAAAAACGAATTTTTAAGATGTGCTAGATAAGAAAGCTTGCAGCAAAGTGCAATGTTTTTAAGAAACAGGTTGAACATTTTCTGTTTTAAGTTTAAATAAGAATGCAAGAGCTACGCATACTCTGTCTTTATTTTACATCACTTTTATCAAACTTCGAACATGAAAGAAGACATGTTACAAAAAAGAAGTCAACACCGTACATGTATATTACAGGTACATAAGATATTAAACAATTGAATGTAAACTTTTGTGGGCACATTGACGCAGTAAAATTGTCGGCCAAATCCATAATAGATTTATTCTTGGCAGGTCTTGTTTATCAATCAGAAATTAATTTCTTTCGGAACTTTTTCCTTGTATAATACACATACCTGATTCACCTTGGTCGGGGAAAATTTAGGGCCAAGTCTGGAGTTAAAGCAGACAGTTTCAGGCAGACAATTTTAGCAGTTTTACGTCATTTTCGACCTTGAAATACCGGTGCCTGTGCTGTCAAAGCTAAACTAGTTTTTGATGAACAGGTGAGAAATTCAACACCTGACAAAATGGAACGCTCCCTATTCACAATGCCTCAACGATTCATGAGAAGGATTTACCCTGCAAATCGGAGGGCACTTGATCAGGTTTACTACTGTACCATCCCTGTCGTTGATATGGATGAAACTGGTTCAATGTTTGACTCTACATGGAAACCACAAAATTAACTACTGACGGCCTAAGGCTGAGACTGAATTACACCGCTACGGCTGATCATGACACACGTTTCTATGGGGGCTGACAGCTGGTGGCTTTATGCATTCCCCATAGAAACATGCATTGCCTCTAGCCACAGCCACATGCTTTGGATGTGGCTTCAATTCTCAGCACAAATAGAGGTATCCTTTTTTTTCTGCTTTGGCCCACCTATCCAACCTTCCCTGAAGCTATCCCGAACTCTAGGACTGTAATTTGGAATCTGGATTGTTGATAGTTTTCCTGGCGTCTCGGTGAGGATTGGGAAGGTGATCACATGGGTTCCTCCACCCGACACTGCTCCTGAATCCGTGGCTTGTTGGGATTGTTGCTGATCAGCCAATCGGCAAGCCACGTCTGGGAAATAAACGTTGGGACAAAGTTACAGTAATGTTGATAATACTGAGCATGTTCAGTGCAACAGGTGCCCACAAAACTAACCCAGCGTTGCATAGAGTTACCCATTTCAAGAACCAACAGCTCTCAGAAATGATCGACAGTCACTCTTTTATCTTAAAGTTTATCACAAGTGATGCTTTTTTTCAATTAGTGCTTTTTTTGTGTAGTTTGTCTCACACTCTACATTCTGCTTGAGGTCGGAATCAGTTTGCAATAAATCAAAACTCGTGAGCCCCGGCTATGCTCCATGGGCAGATGTGGGTCATTTGGTGGCTGACTTAGGCAGCTTCATGTGCCTTCAGCTAGATCGTGGCGTTGTTTAGTGTTTTTATTTTAGAGCATATTTGAACTTATTGTAGGTCGATATGCGCAATAGCTCGATCTATGCGTGGTCAGCTGATCTTATTGCACAATTTGTCAATAGTTCTGCCATCAGCGTAGTGCCTTTCTTTCTGGGTCACAGTTTTAAAAGGCGGAGATGTCACGCAGGATTGCCAATCAAGCAAAGCGATCAAGCAACGGTGCACATTGGCAAATTGCACCCAACAAATGCGACATGATCATTACTAACTGCCGAACGACTGGCTGGTTACAACAAAACAACAGAGCAGTGCGACTCAAATAAATGGTTTCTTTCAAAGTGCCAACAAGATTGGGCTAAACACTGTGGCCAAAACACTTTATGATGATTTTTGGGAATCCAGATTGTGAGGTACATAGATAGACGGGTTGGGTTTCTTACGATTGGGTCTTCGGGCTTCTGTTTACAGAGCTCTGTGAGACCCCTCAACAACGTCGGGTTGACCACTTTGGTCAGATAATCCTTGGCAGCTTGCCCGGCGGGGATCGGCTCAACAATACCTGAAATAAAAGAGTGGCAACGCAAGATTGCATGAGAGCAATGCACAAAAATACCCATCATCCTCCTCAAAGAAAGACTACTGTTAAAGTTGCCCAAATTCAAGCGTTAACCATGTGCACTCGTTGATTTTCAAGTATCTCACTGATTTGTGCCGGAAAGTAATTCATTTGGGGTCGAACTTCCTTGTAAGGTCTGGTATCCGGACTTACTGTCATTGAACATGAATCTGATTTCTCTCTCTGCGCTGTACTGACTGTCACTTCCGTGGACGGCATTCTTCTGGTCGTCTGTGCCATAGAGAGCCCGGATGCTGTCGCCAAGACAACCAACAAATAATAACAAATTTCAGTTATCACTGAGCGAGGAAAACACTGACACAGTATACACGGAGCTCATTTTGATATTTTTAAGACAAAAAAGCACTGAACAAACTGGCCTTACGACCCATTTTGTGGGAGCTGGTCAGGACTGAGGTCTCATTTATAAAGGTGCATACTGTCCCCTCTATCTTCCAACAGAGACATAACTAGAATTAATTGGGGGGGGGGACTGGGGGGCCTCATTTCCTTGAGGGGGGCGCTTCATGGGTTCGGTAACAGTTACAACATTGACCATGGTGGACTGTCGCCAATTTCTTATCCCTCCAATTTCTGAGAGTAAGGAGGAGAGAGAGACAGGCTTTGAGCAGGAGGAGGACNCTGTCCCCTCTATCTTCCAACAGAGACATAACTGGAATTATTTGGGGGGGGGGGAGAGACTGGGGGGCCTCATTTCCTTGAGGGGGGCGCTTCATGGGTTCGGTAATAGTTACAACATTGACCATGGTGGACTGTCGCCAATTTTTTATCCCTCCAATTTCTGAGAGTAAGGAGGAGAGAGAGACAGGCTTTGAGCAGGAGGGGGACCTGCGTCCACGTTATGCCACTATCTGTACACGTTAATATGAGACAGATATGAATTCCAGCACCCTACCTGTCCGGGTGTGTTTCCCGGGCCTTGTTGGTGTTGGTTGGCCCACACAGCTCTCGCCAGCAGGCGATGGCATTATCTCTGGCCAGTACCATGGCAATGATAGGCCCACTGCTCATGTAGGCAACAAGTGAAGGGAAGAACATCTTGCCGTAATGCTCAGCGTAGAAATCGCTGGTCTGCTCCGGGGTCAGATGCACGCGCCGCTTCTGTTATGTTAAGTGAGCGATAATAATCCACACAAATTTTACACCTGAGCCTTGAATTTTCTTAGAAGATAAACCTTCTTGGCTGTTAGGTCTATTTACAGTCAAAAACATTTCTGGGGTATGAAGTTCAAGCCAAAGGCTTACTTTGGTTTTTTCATTTCAAGAAAGGATTTTGTTGTTTTAAAACTCAACTTCTCAAGCAGCTTCCTGCATGCAACTTCAACTCTAGTTTTGGAAAGAACGTTTTATTCTGCCTCCACTTTTATCATTAACAATTCAACTAGGACTAAAAAGTATTCCAAATACTTGGCCTAGGCCTAGGCTACTTTGAAAATATGGTCTAGGCCTTGAGTCTTTGTTCACAACCACAAAGTGAATGGACGCAGTCTTTCCTAATTTTTTCTTTCCTAATTAACAGTCATGACAGTATTTGAGAGAAAATAAAGGTTTCTTGGGCATCCCAGAATTTCTGGTTTGTAGGCGTACATGTAATTTTCAATTTGGATTATGCATCATGGAGGTGGGTAGGTGAATAGGTCTTTGGCCATGGAGCTTTGTTTTCATTGAGCGCACGTCTCCGAAGTCCTACCTGCAAAATGGTGAAGCCAGATTGAAGAATAATTTCTTCGATTTCTTCGGCTTTATCTACCGCCTCTGGCTTGATAAGGGCCAGTGTCCGCTCCACAAAAATCTGTGGAGCCTCCATAACCTCTGACTCGGGCATATGACTGCTTTGATATCAAACTATACACGTAAAAACGAAGACAACTCTGAAAATAAACCATAGGCTAAGTCTACTTTTTATCTCGAGCACTGAATATTGCTGTTGCTATGTACATGATGTGTGGATAGTTAGTCTGGGTCATCAGGACGGCCATCCGAGTCTGTGGCCATACATATTTGAACAGCGCCCTCTAGCAAGCCTCATTTTTCGGGTATTTTGGCAGCATTATGCTTGTGTAACATAGCTGTCTGCATTATAATTATTTTCATTTTCTTTGCTACATACTCCAATTCCCTCCTTTTTCGCCATTTGAATCACCGGCAATGGCTTTGTAGTTATAGTGTATGCTACACAGCTCTACAGCAGTGGCGTACCCGAGATAATCGATAAGCCTACGGACATGAACAGATGAAAGAACAGGAAGACAAATAACTGCCAAAAAAGTAATACCAAAATTGTATACCTTTGGCACTTTTATTTAACTTCTTTTTTCACTAATTTTGTTTTTTTTTTAAATATAAGTTTGTTTATGATGAATATAAAAGCTCATTTTGTTGCTCGTGTTTGATTTGGAAAGAGGTTAACCTTTGACACCTAGCCAGTAATGAATGATGATTATTATGGGATGCCAAATTTACGTGTAATGGTCGGGCGCGTGATTTTGAACAAATAACGCAATGGGAAACTGCACATTTGGTGAGAATTTCTTCATTATTGGCTTCCTCTTCTGCTGATCAAAATATAGATCTGTTTTCTTAGTGGTATGAATATTTCATTTAAGCACTCTTTTGCAAAGAAATAGATCTTAATTCGAAAATTTTGACCTCAATATATCCCTCATCCGGAGCGGTGAGCACATGCAGTTAATAATGGGTCTCGCTTCCTTTACATAGAGGTCACTCCATTAGTACTAGTAGTAGTACTTCTAAGTCTAGGACAGGGATGGGATTGCCCAGTTTACGGACAGGGAAGGGAACCAGTTTCCACTTTTACTAACGTTAGGCCCGCAATTTTTACCTTATAAATACAAGTTATCGGCCCTACCAGTTTTTCTGTGGCATTTTTCTATAGGCTATATGATGACGTCCACATTACATCATGATTACTCATTTAAAATGATTTAGCATGTTTAGGCTAGTCATTAGCTAGGCCTATCAGTATCACTTAAGTTAATGTCTTACTCTTATGCATGGCATGTGAACCTGCAGTGTGTGGGATTTTGCTAAATGGTGGGGGTTTCCACCAGTTACAATACAAGTTATGGCCAGGCCGATGCATGTTTAGGCCTAGCCCTCTAGTGTGGCACGGCTCTCACTCCCGATCCATCCTTAGCCACGCATCCGTATACGCGATTTCGTGTCGGCGTATTGAACATTTCGGCGCACTCACTTATCATCGTGGGCGCAATTTCTTTTGCACACAAACATGATTCTTGACCTTTCCGCTTTCTAAAAACCATTTATTGAATGATTTCACTCACGTTATTGAGGTACAGTATTTTCCAGTCTTTTTGCCTTTATCCATTCAATCTAACAGGCTCGCTCTCACAGTCGCCATCTTTAAAATAAGGTTGTTGAACAGTACGTCACTTGACCCCTCATCGTCTCGACAGATGTTCCTTGCCAAGATATCTAAACTGCTGCCAAAGTTTTGGAAGAGCCCATTGGTACATGTAGTATCTTATCGCTCAGTCCATGTATTACGTATGTCTTGACATGGAACAGCCGTCGAGACGATGAGGGGTCAAGTGACGTAATGTTCAACGACCCTATTTTAAAGATGGCGACTGTGAGAGCGAGCCCGTTAGATTGAATGGATAAAGGCAAAAAGACTGGAAAATACCTCAATAACGTGAGTTAAATCATTCAATAAATGGTTTTTAGACAGCGGAAAGGTCAAGAATCATGTTCGCGTGCAAAAGAAATTGCGCCCACGGTGATAAGTGGGTGTGCCGAAATGTTCAACACGCCGACACGAAATCGCGTATACAGATATGTGGCTAAGGATGGATCGGGAGTGAGAGTCCGTGCCACACTAGTTGGGCTAGTTTAGGCCTCATTATTAATTATTATTGTGTGCACAGATACTTACTCATCCAGCTTTTTCGATGTGTGCCTCTATGGTCAAAATATGCACGCATGTTTGACCACCGTTGACTGTTGCCTGTAATTAATTGTTCATCACATCCGTCATTTTTCTGGTCATTTCTGTCATGACAGTTACATCATAGGCTACATGTCTGTTGTCCGTGCAAATTAAAAGTTTTTCCCATAGGCCTATTTGGAAAGCTGTGAGCAGTGCACAGTCTAAATATGAAAGATAACCAATTTAGATAAGACTTGAACCAATCACGCTCCTGAAGACGAACAGAGCATACTGTTCGGAACGTCGAGTGTCCACCCTCGGTTCTTCTCAGAACCACACACTCAAAAAATTCAAAAGAGATATTTTCTTGTACATGGTGCAACTGCAAGCCTACGTAACTCATAACCAATTTAAATTTTCTAGAAAACTAAATAAAAGATCAGCTTTGAAGCTGATGATCAGTGTGGAACATCCGACTTGAAAACGTGAATGACAACTTAGGTCAAATTTCGCTAACTACTTGTATATTTTATTTTTGGTATTTTATTAGTATTTTACTTCTTTTTCGCAGAAATAATAACAATAATAATAAAGCACTTATAAGGCGCACTTAATCTGTAAAAGATTCAAAGGCACTGGTCTAAGATGGAAAACGAAAACTCAATTTTGTGTTCATGAAAAGTTAATGAGAAAAGAATATTTTGAGATAATGTTGAAAATGTTTGATATCATGTTCTCGTCCTAAATGGTCAGAACAAAGAGTTTGTTCATAGTACCCAAATCAAGTGGTCTAATACATTTAGGCCTATATTTGTCCGAGTGAAATGTCTGACTCTTTGAAAACACTCGCTGCACACGTTCAGTTGCCATGCCCGCAGAAAAGCATATCAGGGATAGGTTCACAGTCCATTATCCTCTGCCTGTTCTAAAATCGTCGTGTCTAGACTTTGCCCCATATCAAGTTGATCATGATAAAAGAACTTTAGAGAGTGTTACATTACCAATCTTTCACCAGCAGCTGTCTCATGATCCGTCAGTCTTGCACCACGCTTGCCTGACACCGTACTGTGATCTGAATCAGCACGTTAAAGCCATGTCATCCCCGGGGTCCCAGACCAGAAGCAGCACAGCTAAGGCCAGACTGGAAGCCACCAGAAGCGGCAAGGCCGATCCCGTGGCAGTCATCCAGGCCGAGCTGGACAACCTGATCGCCATGTCCAGCAGCGAGTCATCCAGCACAGCATCGTCGTCCCCTTCTAAAGCTGCCCAGTCCACCACCACCATCATCACGGCCGTCAGCGAGAGCACCACATCAAACACCAGCACGCCAACCGAAGTCAGGGTCTCCTCAGGCGGAAACCCGGCCCAAGTCATAACTCTGCCTCCTGGGTCGCCGGTTGGGAAGACCATACAGAACATTGTAAAACGCAGCATGCCATCGACGACGACAAGTCAGGTGGTGACCAAGGTCATAATCACACGGAACCCTACAACAAAACAGCCCATGTCCACCAGTGTAGGGCTGAGCACCGCAACAGTTACCATGGTGACACCTGGGACAGCCCAAACATCCAGCGGACGGCAGTTGATACCACCCGGGTCTCCCATTAAGCTCATCCCCATCGCCCAGCCGGGCGTGGTGCCATCCCAACAGGGTGTGGTCATTCCAAAAGGCGTGGTTATCACCTCGGCATCGCCAATGAAACAGAATGCGACCAAAGTCGCCATCCCCACAATGAAGAGTCCAACGAAGGTCACCGTGAGTACGACGCCAAAGAAGATCGCGCCGGCCCCTCAGACCATCATCGTCAAATCCTCGGCAGAGCTAACATCACAGCAGGTCGGAGTCTCTCTGACATCGGTGTCAGGAGTCAAAACAGTAGCCATGGTTGCTAACCCAGTAAGTGTGATTTCTGGGGCCAGTTTGTTTCCAAAGATCTGGACCTCGATCAGTGATCCCATCGCTGGTTCGCTTCACCCAGTAGGTGGGTTTTGGTGTCAGAGAACGGATCACGATCTGTATCCACGTGAAACAAACTGGTCCCATGATCACCTGAGATTACCACATTGTTAGCATTCTGGTAACTGTGTAACATTGATGTGTCTAGTCTTGTGTAAGGCTGAGTCAATTCGATTGATTCACTATTTGAATATTTGACGTTCAATTCGTTTGAATATCCGAATATTTGGTTACACCAACCGGCAGATTGTTTATGAACAAACCATATACAAAATCAGTTGCAATAATACATGCACTGGTACATTACAATCACTATTAAGGCTTCTCAAGTCTAGGAGTATTTCCATCCACGATTTTGCGAGATTTAATGAGAGATGAACAGTACTTCTTGCCCTGTTGAAAATTTCTATTCCTTTGAAATTTTCTAATGAATAGTTTACTTTTTGAATCATAAGATTTGTCCCTTTTCATTTGAATCTGCTTGAAACAAGCCTCCATAGTGCAGTTTTTCTCATTTAAAACAAAAGAAAATTCTCCCTTCCTTTTCATGAATTTTGCATTTGAATGTTTTTAATTCGGGAAATACTATTTGAATATTCATTAACTGTACGAATATTTGGCACAGCCCTAGTCTTGTCTCTAGTTTTTTGACTGATTTTGTGGCTGGTCTGTTGATGGTCTTAAGTTCAACAGGGAAAGCTATCACTTTCTTTGCTGGAGAATCTGCCGTAGAATTTCATTCTTCTGTGTTCTTTCAACTCAAATCCTCAAGTCGGCGAACCAAGCCCAGCAGCTCAAGCCAATCCAGATCAAACCAGCCCCGCAGGCGCAGGGCAAGCAGAGCACGGTGACGAGCATCGTGACCACCAGCAAGGCGTCCAAGCCCCCAGTGGCAGTAACTACTGTTGCTGCAGCGACATCGACTGCTGCGTCTGCCGCGCCGGCGACCACCGTGCAGTCCGTACAGGTTCCCGGATCCAAGTTCTCCTACGTTAGGCTGGTCACCGTCACAGCATCAAGCTCGGCAAGCACCCAGAGTAAGTTGTAACAACCTCCTGTGCGGAATGTTGTTTTAATACCAGGACCGTCGATTATTTCTGTTAAATTATTGGATCTTATTTTGAAATCTAATAAAAGAGGGTACAGAGGTGCCAGATGAAGCCAGATGCAGCGTGGTTACTGAAGTGTCACACCCCCCATTGGTCTGATCTGGTGACTGAGGGTTTGAACAATGGGCAACGTAGATTGAAGACTTGGCCCTTGTTAGAGGATTATTTATACATATAAAGCCAGATATGGGACGGAGAGCACCCTCCCCCATACCTTTGTGTTGGCCACTGTTTGATCAGAATCTCAGGAGTTCTTTACAGACATTTTGGGAGACGTGTCGGGTAACAAGACCAGAGGGACGTGTCTAGGGATTGGACATGTAAGGGGGGCACCCCTCCGTCCCATATCTTGCTTGGTATGTCTTTGGCCTGGTGGGATTTGGAGTGGAAAGAAGAGGATGGAAATGTCCTGCGTAGCTTTTCGTTGTGATCATTCAGAGTGCAACTGAGACCCAGTGGAGTTCATCCAGGCTCGCCTGGTTCAATGCAAGTCCCGGTCTCTTTCAAGATACCAGGCGAGGCTCATCCCAGACAGTCTTCTTACATCTTACTGCATGATATCGCACAGTGCTGTGGAGTTCAAATTCAGGTTAAACGCTGGGATTCCTGATTTGTTTGTATTGTATAGCTAAGCCTGTGGTCACAACCGCGAAACCCATCGCTCCAGCCTCCACCACAGTGCACAACGTTGTGCGGACAATACCCGCAACGAACCCCGTCAAAGTCAATGTACCCATTGCTCCAGCCCAGGTGAGTTATCTCCAGACTTCTGTGACAGATAAAACACTGCTGCAAACTGCTCACAGACAACAGTGACCTGAAACGTACATATCTCTGAAAGTTAAAGGTCAGACGTGGCTTCATTCTTTTTCAAAGATTAAAATGTCAGCCTTGTACTGTTTAATTAAATTTTAGTGTTTTTATATATATATTTGTAGTTCAATTCAGCAAGTAGTTAAAATGTACACTAATCCCCAAACCTGATCAGGTTCTGCAAACTAGTACTGTCTTGCGGATTTTGACAAATTTAGGAAAGTTAGGCTTACTCATTCTTACGCATCGTGGGTTTGATGTCCTGTGAATTATGAGGAACATGTCCTTGGTTCCTTGCACAGAGTGGAATTTTAAACATTGAGGAAAAGTTCTTGTGAAATTGGTTTTGGCCTCTCAACTGCAGATCAAAGTTCTGACAACAGTTTTGTGTACCGTATGTTATCCTTTCCAGTAGTTAACGATATTTGCTCTTTCGGGGTCCTCGTTACCAAAGTCATAATGCCTGTATACTCCTTGTCTATTCATTGTTTTCAAAACGTTTCATTCATCAAGATGTGTCATAGAAAAAAAAAATTGATTTGTGACAGAAAATCCAGGCGAATCGGAGCAGCGCCGCTCAGGGCGGGGCGGGGTCGGGATCCGCCACCCAGAACCGCATGATCATGCCGGCTAACACCCAGCTGAAGATCATCAACCCGATGACGGGGGAGACCAAGTTTGCCTCTTTCCCGCCCGGTACTACCCTGCTAGCCCCCAGCGGCAACATCATGCAGAACTTTGCCATGGTGCCCATGGTGCCTCAGGTTGGTGAAACTTGCTCAACTTGTTGAATTGTTCAGTGGGTCAGCCGTGAAATTGGTCATTCATTCAATCCATATCCCAAGGCGTACTGATTTCTTCAACTGGTACCCCAGCACAACTCAACTTTGAGCAATTTTTGGCTCCTTCAGTACCACTCTAAGCAGGTCCTATGATGTAGTGTGGCTTCCACCTTTTACCAGTTAACCTCAATCGAGTTTATGGACTGTTACTGTGTGAAGGTCCTTATCTCTACTTTGATATCTGGGATGGTGCGGTGTATATATATATATATATACATATATATATATATATTTATGCATGGTTTTTATTTCAGTTATACACTGAAGGACCAGATGCATTCCTTTCGTGGGAAGATGCACCTGGTTGTGCACAATCTGTTGCAAATTAGCCACACCCACTCTGTGCCATTCTCCCTCCCGTGTTCTCCACTGGCTCTCATTTACAAGCCACACAGTGCTTTGCACCATAACGTGAATATTCATGCATGCATCATCTCTGCACAGGTGATGTCTCAGGCCAAGCCGGTGTCCACACCCAACTATGTCTCTCTGGCACCCTCACTGTCTGGGGGAGTTCCCCAAGCTCCGCCCCCACGGCCACGCTCCCCGCCTCCGCCAAGTCGTGTCATCAATGGGTGAGAATACCGCCAACACCTCATGGCAGAATTCATGGCCAGTTTTCAAACTTTTCAGCATTTCATTTGATTGACTATCTCTTACATTGAAAGCTTAACCCTAACAGTCCCAAATCCTCCGATTTCAATATGATTTTACAAACACCCTAGGGGGTTAGGGTTAATGAAGGAATTGGATACAATTTATTGAAAATGAAGACAATTTAATTCAAGTGGCATTAAATAAATCATTCGTCTGAATGGAAGAGTTTGACCAAATACATGTTACGAACATCTTGGAAAGCAATGGTGTGAAAGATGCAGCTTGTCTACTTGTTCAGCAACTCTCAAGTTCGAAATATCGTGCCTAAAATTCATCATAAATAGATGACCTAAGAATTATTTCAAGAAGCGGTGTTGCTTATAGTGGTTTATTATATCAATATTGTATCCAGGGTTGCCACTTAAGAGTCTTTGTTTCTTATTTTTTATCACTCAAGGCGGCGATCGGCCCAGTTGGACCCTGAACACCGACCACGGAAACCCTGCAATTGCACCAAGTCGCAGTGTCTGAAATTGTAAGTATGAGGCCTGTGGCCCCCTCTGAGGGTTCCTGCGGCCTGGAAAAGCCATGAAAAGTCATGGAAATTTGTTTTTCCTCTTTCAGGCCTGGAAAAGTCGTGGGATTTTGTCATGGAAGTCACAAAACCGTGTGTGATTTCTATTATCAAAACTAAGCGCATAAAATCTGTGATTGTATCTGCAACCTAAAAGGCTGAATAGTCCGAGAAATTGCATTATTGGTTGTGAATTTTCATAATGTGGTCATGGAAAATTCATGGAATTTAATTGTCCTTGAGGTGCAGGAACCCGTCCTCCGAGTTTGAATCCAGACTTTTAGGAAAGAAAACTCACCTTTTGCTCGATAATCACACCCCTGAGATTGTTTGGAACGGGCGAGGAATTGCTATTTTAGGAGACAAGCTTTTTTAGTATTTTCTGACATCACGCCATCTGACTTGCCCTCGGCCGTGTTCCTGAAGTCTCAGCATCCTTTCAAAGCACTTTTATCAGGAAAGGATATAACGCAAGGCACCAGTGAGATGGTGATGTGTAAGACAAGTTAGACGATCAGACAGTCATTCGGTGTTTGTGTTCAGTCAGAGTGCCAACATGAAATGGTGACATCACGTCAGGTTTTGACTCTGCGAATTAGCTAGGGTTGAACTCATTTCGAGAGTTACATTCACGCTAAGTTTTTCTTTTAACCCTAACCCTTCTCAATCCTCCAAGATCCTCGGGTTGGTTTTGGAGGACATCGGAGGATTGAGGAAGAATGACCAAAAAAGTGTGGCTGATTGCATTGTCAAAATTATACACAAAATCATCCATGCTGCTCCAGGATATCATTTGCCCTGCCTCTGCACAGTGAGCAGAATCGCGAGAGGATTTTGGAGGATCGAGGCAGCGGGCACCCCTCAAAGGAGCAAATTCAAGAAGCATTGGAGGATTGAATGCAGTTTTCTTTGCATGGGAAATCGAAGGATTTTGAAGGATTGAGGAGAGTGCTTAGCAAAAGAGGCCAAGGGGGGTTCGGGGTAACGTGAGGTTTCGGTTGGCCTCGATTCCCCGGTGAGAAACAAGTCCTAATCCCTGACGGAACCTGTCGCTTCACCTTACGTTATCACTCTCCCCCCTCTCCTTTGTCCACCAAGGTACTGCGACTGCTTTGCCAACGGGGAGTTCTGCAGCAGCTGTAATTGCAACAACTGTTTCAACAACCTGGACCACGAGGAGGACCGGGCCCGGGCCATCAAGGCCTGCCTGGACCGCAACCCCAACGCCTTTAAGCCCAAGATCGGCAAGGGGCGGAACGGGGAGCTGGACCGGAGGCACAACAAGGGCTGCAACTGCAAGCGCTCAGGCTGCCTCAAGAACTACTGCGAGTGCTACGAGGTCAGTCAGCAGCTCGCGCGAATCTCCTTTGCACCATACCATGTTCCTTTGCTTTGAACTTTTCGCAGTCGCGCTTATTCACAAGTCGGCCATATTGAATTGGAAGAGAGGTTAACATTGTCGGGGGCACTGAGAATAAACTGGAAGCACTAAAATGAAACTTCATTCCAAATTAATGCCATTTTCACAGACCAAGAATATAAAATTTGTGATGAATTATATAAACATGTTTTAAGCCAAATACAAAAATCGAAAGTGAGGGGTGGAACTCAAAACAGTTTAACAGACTACGTTGAATACGATAAGATTTTGAAACACAATCAAAGTACATCTTGAAACAATCAAAGATGGTTTCCTCATGAATAAGGTCTGTTTTCTGAAATCTGTTTAAATGCGAGTCAACCTACCAAAGGAAGCCCCAAGTGCACTAAACCACTTCGGAGGCACAGACCTTGAAAAGAATCTTGCGCAGTAAAATGAATTGAAACCCTAAACATTTTTTCACCCACTTGGTGTCCGTTTTTCATCAGGATGGCAAACTGAGTGATACATTGAAACAGGGAGCCCAGTCTGCTCTTTGTAATGCAGACAAATTACTGACGAAGTGGCCTTCAGACTCGATTTTGTCGGAGCTGAATTTTTCTCATCACTGACACTTGTTTCCCCAGGCGAGGATTCTGTGCTCCAATAACTGCAAGTGTGTTGGGTGTAAAAACTTTGAGGAGAGCCCCGAGCGGAAGACGCTGATGCACCTCGCCGACGCCGCAGAGGTCCGGGTTCAGCAGCAGACTGACGCCAACACCAAGCTACAGTTCCAAGACTTCCCCTCCCGGCCGGCTATAGTCAATGATTCGGGCAAAAGGTAGGACTCCCGGTGTGACACCGGTCTGAAGGCCGGCTCATGCTTCAGGCAAACGCGAAATGCTAAGTGACTTTCATATCACAAAACTGTTACAGTCACATGCACTGAGTTGAAACATGCTCAACTGCTGCAAATTTTAGGAGCAAATATATGATTTGACGTCATACTTTCTACGCCCAAGTACGAACTGGGCCCAATTTCACAAAGTGTTTTTTATTTTGCTGTTTAAATATTCCCCTTGGTTTTATCAGTATAATACTTTTGATCGGCACTCCCTTCACAGGTTACCATTCTCGTTCATCACCAACGACGTCGCCGAGGCCACCTGCCAGTGCCTCCTGGCACAGGCCGAGCAGACGGAGCAGAAACGGACATCCCAGGCCAAGGCTGAGCGGCTCATCCTGGAAGAATTTGGCCAGTGTCTGCGGCAGGTCATCAACTCGGCCGGCAAGACCAAAGGTGCGGCTTAGGATGTTGTGCATGAGCAGTAGAGGGCGCTGTACAAATTAGAATTCGAGGGGACCTTTAAGCCAAAAGGGCAAGGCCAAGCAAGAACAGAGCAGAACAGAGAGCCTGTGAGTCGGCATGCGGTTGTGCTGATAAGGCAGATCTCCTTGCTCGTGTGTTGCTGCCCTCCAGTGACCTTGGAGGTGCTTTATTTGCTGAAGTTTTTCAAGCACGGGAAAATGTTTGCTTAGCATGGATAGGTTACCAGTGAGGTAGGTTTTGCTGTGCAACGTATGTCACTCAAGACCGGTTCTCTTCTCGCTCTTGCTCAGCACAAAAATTGAGTTATCAATGTGTAGTTAGAAGAAAGTAGCATTTGGATGAAGTAAATTTTTGAATTTGATTCAAGTCAATTCAATGATGCTGAAATGCTTTTACGAGAGACCAGTGTACGCATGTCAGTTTATTTTTGCATCACTTTGCACAAAAACTGGAAAAAAGTAAGCAACCTAGTTGTGCTTTCCAAATCGCCGATCTACAGGGATTGCCTCCTAAGCGAAGTGATGTCACGCTGGACTCGTGGGGGCGCTCTTTGCTTGCTCAGAAAAATTGGACGCGATCGCAGGTCACCGATTTCCGGGGAAAGAGGTTAGTCACTTGCCGAGAGAGGGTCTCACTGCAGGGCCCATCGGAATCTACAAGGCACTTTGCCAAACCGAAAATTCTATGAAGGACACTAACAAAAACATGTTGCAGAGCACGAGTAGCGTTGGACATCTCTCTCATGAACTGCTAATTTTCCTTGTCCGAAATTTCGAGCTTCTTGTCTCTGAAACTCTTTGATTTCTTTTGCCCCTCACTATGTTCATTTGAAAACTGAGAATTTGGGGACAGAAATGAATACTCTCAAGAACAGTGCTCAGTGTTGAATTTCAGACAGTTGAAATGAGGCATGTAAGCAAATTCATGCCACTTGCTGTGTGTTTAAGGTGGACTAATTCTCAAACAAGTTTAAAAGTTGAATGGAGAGGTTTCATCTCATATTCTCAGTTTATGGTGACAAATCTCAGAGAAAGGTTGATTCTTACAATATTCAACCTCAGATCAGCTATGAACTGGACACTGAGACAATTTATTTGGGCCTTTATTTTTGGGGGGGGGATTTCCAATGGGGAATAAAAAGTGTCCTGTTTAGTTTCCCCTCTGAGATTAAGAAATGGTGTGTCTTGTCTGGGGGAAGGCTGAAAAAAAAAATTAGTTTGTCTGACCTGTCCAAGTAAAAAAATGCTGCAATTTTGCTTTTCGCTGGCCAACAGAGGGAGCAAAAATGCACACAAGAAATAGCATCCTTAAGTATGGTGGCTAAGAATTGCCATGTAATGGGGATATTCAAATGAATATTTCCCTGTAGTCCTTTTCGTTGACATGGATTTTCATAGTCACAGGACGATAAATCAGTTTTTACCTCGTTGTTTAAGTCAATGAAGACTATTTTCATCCCAGATAACTGCAGGACTGGGGGTAAACTTATTGTTTATTTAATTTTATAATTTCACGTAGAGTTAAAAACCCGTTAAAGCTGCGATAAGAATGTAGGATAAAATTGGTCAATCAACTAAACATGTACATATGCATACCAGAATCCAACGTTATGATCATGGTTTTTGAAATTAAATCACTGTACATAAATTGTTGTAATGGTAACAAAACTTACTACATGTATGCGGAAGCAATAGGTTTCTGTTAATGACATAATGTGTACGTATCAAAACTTTATGTCTTGAAGAATCTGTACAGAGCGTCTTAGAAGATGAGACAGTTCATTTTAGTTTCTTTTAAGCTCAACAGGGGTGGGGCTGTTTTTATGTAAGGGGAGATACTAGAAGTAGATATTCCACCACGTTTTCTTATTTGCCTCGCGCATGGTACCTCTGTTTAGAGACTGTATTGGGGGTGCACTTGCTTGACGGAGTCTTTGCCAGTACAGCCTCTCTTTGAGCACAGCCAGCCTAAGGTTCTGTGTAGCATACAGTGTGCTTGCCTGGGCACATTTTTGCGTGACCATTCTCCCTCATACGCATCATTTTGGTTGTCGTAATGAGACTTTTGTGTGTTACGTAAACACACACCTTGGCTGCGTCGGCACCTGATTAGCCACAGGATCCCACTTCAAATTGCCTTTTTTTCCCTGGTTTTTTGGTGCGCCCATAATTTTAATCGTTTGTCATTGGCCACTTTGTTCATTTTTTTTTACTCCTCAACCTTGGAGTATCATCACCACTTAAAGCCAAGTCTATTTCAGTTTAATTTCATATACCCCCCCCCAAGCCACTGTTTTATGTATTTTTCTTGTATAAAATGGAAATAAAACCTATTTGATAAATGCTTTTTCCCCCAGTAGAATTAAAGCCCAAACTAGAATTGTTAGTAGTTGCTGATAGGTTGGATTGAGCTTTGCTGCCTGAGGGAGGTTCTTTGGAGGGGGATCGGTCTTAGCATTTTGATACTTGTACATAGAAAATTATTATTTTATGTAAACACTGTTGATGTATCCACAGAAGTGCATATTTGTTCATATTTCTAAACATTTGTAATGGTTGTCTGATTTATTTGTTTGTTTGTTTAGCGCTTTGGGTCTTGTGGGTGTGTTTTGTTATGTGTATTTCACGGTGGTTTTATTTGCAACAAAAAAAACATTGAGGGCATAATTTTGGAAATGTGATTTCAACTTTTCTTTTCCAGATGGTATCCTGTTTGCTTGCTTTTGTCAGATGATTGCTTTGTTAATCTGTCGGTTCAAAGTCCCTGGGTCCTCAGTTTTGGTTCTATTTTCTGTAAAACGTTTTCTTTGTTGGTTGTGTTGTTGTGATTGTTGTTTGTTGGGGGATGTTCACAAAAGGTTTTCTCTCCTTTTTTTCGTTTGGTGTTTTCTTGCTCTATTTATATTTTATTCGAAGTTCCTTGTCAAAAAGAATCCTTTCCCGTCACAATCCGTTGAGTAGTTCGGAGCGAATGGTTTGGTTGAAGTCGCCTGACCAATGTTGCAAAGAATGCCTTTGCAGAAACAGAACAATGCTTAGAAATGCGAACCTCTCAAATGGGGTTGGGGGATTGCTGTCTTTGAATGCCCTTTCTAATGTAGTTTATTTTTTAGTCATTACAAAACGTCTGTCTGTAATTGCAGTCTGAAATCACACTTGTCAGGGCAGGTTGTGAATCTACCTTCCATCTAAAATTTAAATAACAATGGGCGGTGCTTGTCCCAAAGCTCTGAACGTTCCCAAAGCTAAATTGTCTTTACTCAAAAATTACCTCACCAGTGTAATGTGCGTATTGGTTTTACTATGAAGTGATGTCTTCTCTCGTGTTGTAGATTTCAGGTGGTAAACATGACTGTTGTCACACTCCCGGGGTTGCACCCGCAAAGACCAAAGAAGGGAAAATGCAGCCATGTACCGACTGAATTTTGCTAGCCCACCATTTACATGTCCGGCTGATATTTACGTGTACATGAAATAGCCTTCGGTCATGTTGTATGTGGGAAGCGATCGCATCGATGGTTCAGGATTAAAATAATGTAAATGTCATTTGACGACCGTTTGCTGTGTGAAGACTGTTCACTCCATTTATGTCTGATATTCCCTTTTCTATTTGAAGTGGTCTGATCCCAAGCAAAGGCCGTGTCCGAAACGGGTTTCCGGAGCTACGGCTAGGTCTTCTGTCTGCGCGTGTCCGCGTATTTCCAATGGAGGGAAGACCGAGCTCTAGACATTAGATTCGGGCGTAGCCAAAGATTCGCACAAGTCCTTTGCGCAAGTGCCGTGAAAGATGGTAGCGTTTAGCCCTTGTTACGGTTGCTGGTACGTCAGAACAGCTCAGTCATTCGTTTCTTTTTTTTCTACTGGTAGCGATGAAAAGGGGGTGTACTTTTTAAGTGCAGTTTAAAACCCTTTTTCCTGTCCACTAATCAAAGACTTAGTAGTTTAGTTGTCAATCTCGTGCCGTGAAAGTGCAATGTCATCACATCTTAGAGTTCTGCTGAAGCTTGGAATAATTTAGATCTTGTTATTGTTCAATTATGCGTTTACTGGGCATACCGCTCGACTTCAGCGGACACTGCTTCATGAGGAATGGCAAATGCTTCTTTATTAGCTTGATCAAGAGAGGGCACAATTCAGTAGGAACTGCACTTCGCTGGTCACAAACAAAATGAGCTCTCTCCACCAACGTAGCTCTTTTCAACCGATGAGTGGTGCTTCTGCTCAAGGCTGATCATGAATGCGCCATATGTGTGGCGTTTGCCAAATTTTAGCTAGCTTTCCTTTTATCTTCTTAACACTTTGAAAGCATTTGAAAAGCTAAACAGAAGCTAAATTTCGACCCAAAAGGCTGCCAATTTGCTCATTATTGCAACTTGTCAAAATGACGGTTTCCGCAGCAAGAAATGAATCCATTTTGAATCAGAAACAACCTAGCCACTGTGCCGGATGGATTGTAAAAATCACACAAGTCAAAACCCCGAGGCTGACGCCAGATTGAAGCCTGGGTTTGGAAGAAGGTCCTTGTCCAGGGCACGTGAAGAAATAAACAAATCAAGCTTTCATGCCGTCAGATTCAGACCTGATTTCGATCGACTAGAATGATAAAAGTTAAAACATAAAGAAACGAACCAGATAAACTCTTCAATAACTTGCATAGATTAGTCACAATAGTTTATTGTGAAATCGCCCATCCTCAACCAAGCATATAATTACCTTTACAAAAATCTGATTCACGATAATGTGCCACTAGTCAGGACAGATGTTATTGCCAGTATTATTCACCTTAAATCTGCTAAATTTTACGAACTGTTTTTATATTAAACATGCAGTTTTAACGTGTGGCTCTCAACGTGGGGTGCCGAATGCTTTGTACTGTGTCGTGCTGTGCGGGCGGAATTGTGCGTGTGTAGTGCGTTTATGTTGTTTTTGTCGTTTTAACCGAAGTGAAAAAAAATGTGAAACACAAAAATACTCAGCTGCCATATAATCGGTGTGACAAAAGGGAAGTTTTTCGTGACATTTAAATGCTTCTAGGCAAAGGGAAGAAGTGAATCTAAGTGAAATCATGTTTTAAGGCGTCTGTGTGAGAAAACTGAGTATCTACTATCGTATAGAGTGAACACAAAAATTGAAACTATAAATACGTCTACGTTACATGAGGTAAATTGTGGCCTGTACTTTTACACATTTTTTACACTTTTTTCTAATAATCGTAATCGAAGTCCTAGTTTCGTTGCTCCACCATTTCAGCCTAACTGTGGATGGGAGCGTTGCCGATTCATGCTACGTGGAAACCGTGCTTTCTGAACTCCTTGTCGCTTGTTTCGACAGTGTTTGCTCTGCCTGATGATTTATTGGAAGAACCGGGAATTTCTCAGCGCGTCTCGGGCGCGCTCGTTCTTGGTCTCCGGCTGGGGTTCTGCACGGGGCTCCGGCTTGGGTTGTGCAGCTTCAGGCTTGTTTGCCGTCTGCAATAAAGGATCAAACCAGAGGGAAAAATATCAGTCGATGCTGTCCACCCAATCAGTTAAAAAAGCTGTAGACCACATTGTTTTGCAAAGGGCTGGCAATCAACCACCGACTACACAAAGTGCATGTGAATGCCAGTCGAACTTCGGCTCGTCTGTCATGCTTCTGTACAATGGTTACTTTTGTAGATGGGCCACTTCACGCCGTCTCAAAGATAGACACAGATTTGGAAAGCAACTAGCTTCAGATAGTATGAAGAGAGGGGAAAACCTGTATACTTACCGGCACCTCTCGGGGACAGAAGTCTGGCAAGTCGAACATGTCGGCGAACTCGGAGGTATCGGTGATGACACGGAAGTTGGCGTAGTTCACCAGCGAGGCGAATTTCTCTGTAGAAAGTGGGGAACAATCAAATCTCATCGTATAGTACAACACGCATAACAGTGTCCTCCAACATAGTATCAGCTCAAAATGAATAACATCCTCGATTTCAGACAGATCGATCGATCGATCGGATTTCGTTACCGCCGGCGTCATTGGGATTATTTTTCGAACGTCAGAGGAAAAGGGGTCAAGGTTGACGAGAAAGAATGAAATGTTTGGCAAGCTTGCCGAAATCTGCCCCTCGCAATTGATCAGCATTTTGTTCATTAAAACGAAGCAAAACCACCTAAAATAGTGTATCCTTTTTTTTTTAAACTGTCGTCATCCTTTCAACAGTAACCTAAAACATTACACATTTGGAAAGCAGACAATGACAACGCTTACTTGTCGGGTTGATGTCGATCTTGAGCGAGTTGGCCAAGCTGCAGCCGGGAGCCACGAACAGCGTCTTCTCCAGCAGGTCGCGGTCACCGGGCCGCGCGCCGACGGGCGTCACGGAGTAGCGGCGCATGATGTCCAGCGGCTGGCTAAGGTTCCCGTACCAGATTGGGCTGAGCTCGGCAAATTCTAAAGTCGGGAGGAGGGCAAATGATAAAAAGCCGTTTAATGAACCGTTTGTTACCAAACCCGATGGAAGAAACATCTAACCGTCTGAAAAGCCTGATGGAATTTAATGTCTCTGGACTCACCAGGCACACAGTTCTGAATTGCTGACGGCTTCAGTTCGATGGTGCATTCTTTCTCGTCATAGATCATCCAAGTATTGAAGGTGGCATTTACCTGAAGAAAACAGTAAAAAATTTCAAACACTTTACTCCATTTTGTTCTGAAAGACAGTTTTATTAGAGACGTTTATCAGCATTACTTAGAATGTTTCGGAGACGAATAAAGTTCAAAATCTACATGAATAAGGAGTTGCTTTTTTATTACACGAGTTTTAATCGGAAAGTTGCTGCTTAAACATAGTCCATGCATGGTGATCAACCTCCTTCCCTGTCTCTTAAGTGCTAAATTGACGGGCCTACTCACCCCTGGCTGGTATTTCTGGACTTTGCGCACAGTGGAGACAACGCCTGTCATGATGTTCGTGAAGAACTTTGACGAGCCTTGGAGGCCGTCGATGGTGTTCCGTCCGTAGGTGGCGGTCTCCGTCATGACTTCACCGTTCTTGTACACGAGACCAGCAACTATACATGGGGGAATTCAACAGGTTAAACTGAAAAAAAAAATCCGAAGCTGTACAAAACTCAAGATAACTGCCTAAAAACCATAAAAATCTCTCTGCTAAAACAAATCAAGTATGTCAATTCTTCACGTTTTTTCATAATATAGTTATTTAGTTTATAGTGACGTTACTTTTCTTTTAAAAGAGCGAGTCGTTGTTAAAAAAAAATCTAACATCCTCTTCAGTTTGTTTTACCTTTGACAAATCGCTCCGATACACGTGAAAGGAAAATTTTGCTCGGTTAAACAAAAAAATGTTTCAAGACCCGTGGTTATCTTGGATTATCATTTCTGCAAGCATCAAAAGATTAAGCTGTCATCTAACTAAATTTGTCGGTTGAGAGGAATTAATTTTTCTTACCAATATTAGTCATCCAGCTTTCCATCAAGGGAAAGCAGCATTTTGGTTCCACCGCTGCCACCAATCCCAATAGCAACAACACGCAAGCGTACGCCTTCGCCATGTTGGAATATTCAGTCGGCGTTTCAGGGTCGGCGATATAGTAACCGACGCGTCTAGTCTCTGCGAAAGGTCTTGGGCTGAGGGATGGCCGATCTTCGAGAGGACCCTGTTTTATAGACAGCTTCCGCGAACCTGCGGGCGGATGGGTCTCTTCCATTGTAATGCAAGGGGGTGCTCTATTATTAATCTCAAGCATCTAAACCGACGCGGAAATAATTTTGGAAGGTACACGCAACTTCAAATACATTAATCCTCGTAATAGGAAACGAATGACATAAAGGTTCAGGGTATTCCTTGAAGAGGAAACAGGGCTTTTAATTTTATGGAGACTAGGAAGTTTATTGTCACTTTAAATAGCATTAAACTGTTCTTTGATGAGCAAGCATTTCACCCAACACCGAGGTAAAGTTGGTGGTATACCAGCACATCTTGGCACCTCAAGTTTCTTTCATTGGATTTATGAACTCACACAATGATAATGAAATCAATGAACACTCCGGCAAAGCGGCAGTAGTCTGGTTTCAAGTCCTTACATTCTTTGAGGCTCATCGCGATCCATCGCAAGGTCAAGGTACCTGACCAGGTCTCTTCGGAGGTACGGCCCTGCTGCAGTCGAAAATGCCGCAGCTGTGGACACTTGAGTCGCACGGTATGATTCATGCGGAGAGGGCCAGGCAAGCATGTAGGAACTTAGCCTAAAACGGCAGACTACAGATAAAAGCCACACCAGAGAGCATCGGTATGGTAACTAACGGGGTATGCATGGTATGCATGCACGCCCCCCCCCAAGGCCTATGCTCCAGTACTCAGAAATTGGAGATGGAAAAATATGGAGTGAGTCCATTTATTATGCTTCCCTCCAAAACAAGACCCTGGCGAGTGCCCCCCCGGTAACATGTAGGCTCAATTGATGCACCAAATGGGACGAAAGAAATCGGGGCTGGCAGTTTGTAGTATTGCTACCTGCTACAAACGCCACGCATGCGCTTTAATGACATAAGAATTGCATGCGCATTACTGACTTTAGAATTTCCCTGTGAGTTTGTGCTCAATTCAATGGTGTAGCACTTTTTGCTGCAGATTCCCACCCTTGACTTTTCCCTTCCCAGCTTGTACCATTGCGTAGCAAGTCAATGGTATAGCACTTTTTTGCTACAGATTTCCACCCTTGACTTTTCCCATCCCACCTTGTAGCGAAGTGGAACGGGTCAACTCGTACTCGAGTCAACTCGTACCCAAGTCAACTCGCACCCCAAAATTTACACCCAAGTTAAGTCGTACCCGAGTCAAGTCGTACCCGCATCAAGTCGTACCCAGGTTAACTCGTACCCAAGTTAACTCGTACCCTATATGAATTTCCACGTTGAATCTGACCGATGGAAGCATTTTTCGCAGCCGTGAATGACGAAAGAGGAATGACGGTGAGTTCCCACATTCTCTGCTCTGTTGACTTGTATTATTGGGAATATTAAATTCAGATAATGAAGATGAAAAAATATTATTTGTCGAATTGTTACTGCCGTCACCATGTTTTTCTCTTTTTTTTTTTAGAGGTGATCCTGTGAAGTCTTGATGCTAGACGTTGAGCGTATCGGGAGAACGTAGTTGGAAAACAAACTTGAATATAAGTACAGTATGCAGTATAAGCATGAAGAAAATGGAAACAAACACCACTGAAATTGCAGCTTTTGGCATGCAATAATTTGAGTGACTTCTTTTCTTCGTGAATTGGTAAAATGATAGCCCGAACGCCTCCAGCCGTACAGTTCTATCACAAACTTTGTAGTACAGTTTGCGATAGTACTGTACGACCAACCGGAGGCACACGGGCCAGTAAAATAAATGTATCAATGATGTGCTGTTTATGATTGTAAATGTTTTGAGTGACTTCTTTTCGCAATAAAATTTGATAGATAATTAAACCGAAGCAGTGTATTTTTTTTGCGGGCGTAATATCCATCACCGTATGGGGGCTATTTGAGGGCTGGTCATTAACCTTCCCACTTGGATTGTCTCAGGAGAATCCACAATTTCTAATGTTGCTCTATGAAGCGCAGCTGCAGCCATGCCAACATGAAAACCTGATCATTAATGGCGGCACTTGAAAGAAGTTTGTGGTCAAGTCTGCTGCTTAACCATTGAAAGCGGCTTCGATGTCATTTGTTTTGGGGGTACGAGTTAACTTGGGTACGACTTGACCTGGGTACGAGTCGACCCGACTACGAGTTGATCTGGGTACGAGTTAACCAGGGTACGAGATGACCCAAAATCGCACAGTGTAGCAGTGGGTTTGTGCACAAATCAATGGTGTAGCGCTTTCTGCTACAGATTGCTACCCGTACCTAGACTTGTCTGCTTCAATTCGTGTTAGCTTGTGCGTCGGGTCGGCGGCAAAGGTTTGGTCTAGTTCCTGGGTACCATTATAACTAAATTGCGTAAGAGCCTATGAAGGTACCTGAAACTTCATAGGCATGTACTGTAAACGTATGTAGCACTGCAGCTACACGACATGTCTGGGAGATTCGTTCGTCCTATTTAATTTCGTGCCTGGTATATTCATGTCCAAAATGGCGGCGTCCATCAAAAGGCAACTCTCGGCTCTTGTCAACACAGGAAGTGCACCCAAAGACCTCACAGAGAAGTAAGTTTCTCAAACTAGCATTGTGTGTCGCATGTAAAGAAACTGTAATTGATAGTACTAGTAATAGTAGCGTTATTGTCGAAGAGTGACAAATTTTGACTGTTCATTTTATTTGCAAACGGGTCAAGTCGGCCCAGGTCAAGTCGTCAAGCATTGTCAAGTGGTCGTCGGCGAGTCAAGTCAACCCCCCGAATTGAAACCCTGGTCAAGTCGTCCCTGGGTCAAATCGTCTCCGGTTCAAGTCATCCCTCCAGCTCCACCTGTTCTTACAAATACAACTTTATACAAGTGTTATCTGCATGTAATTTTCTTTTTAGAGCCAACACACTTTTCAGAGCAACACACTTCAATTCAGTCCTGGGGCCTGTCTGATATTGATTCTTAATAAACGATTAGGGCCTATTATTTTATATTAGGCCTAGGCCCCAAAACGAAATAAAAATAAATGATTTATATAAAATCAATGAAAAAAATCCTAATAAAAGAAAAAGAAAAAATATACTACCCCAGTAAAATCTTGAAAAGTAAAACAAAATTACATTATAATTTAATTACTATGGGGGACGACTTGACCCGGGGACAACTTGCCCCGGGGATGACTTGACTTGGGAGTGACATGACTCGGGGACGACTTGACCCACATTAGTTTTATTTGGCTTTCGAGTCAACTCATACTGTACCTTGGGCGACTCGTACCTTGGATGACTCATACTTTGGACGACTCGTACCATGGGCAACTCGTACCTTGGACAACTCGTAGGCCTACCTCAAGTTAAGACCACTCATACCTTCATGTTTGCAGTTCGGTTGTAACTTTATTGCTTTCCTTTTCAGCATATTTAAGATCAGATTTGACAAACATACCAAAGAAAACTCTTCATAAATCTCCCGGAGCACCAACATGATTTTCTGCATAGTGCCTGTCGTGGGTGTTTGCACCATTGATTTATAAAAATTATTACATGATGGATGTCCAACAACCCGACCGTTTACCAAGTTGACTGACATTATTTTTGGGGGGAGGATTTACTGAACTCTGAATTCTGTTGGTTTTTTGAGGGGGGGACTTCAATTTATTCTTATGGCTCTGGGAAAATGTTATTGGACTTTTTCATTTTGTAGGGGAATGATGGTTTTGTTTAGTAACTTTTTTGGGGGGGTGTACTTAATGAAACCTGTTAGGTCTTGATTTCTTTTGGAAATGTTTCTGGTTTCATTTTAAAAATTTTTTAGTTGCCTGACCGTGCGTGCACATGCCCGACGTCGACGCCTCTCACATTAATGTCACCCTTGTAGGGAAGGCAGTGTAGCCAAAACAGCAAATTAGGTGACAAACACATGATGAAGAAATCAAATTATTGTTCAAGTTAATTACAATAATAATAAGCTCTCAGCAAGCTCTGAGTTGTCTTTACTGGAGGCCCATATACAAGTTGTCCAAGGTCCAACTGGGCAAAGGTAGGAGTTGGTACAGTTATGTTTAGTTGATGGTACGAGTTGTCCGTGGTTAGAGTTGACTCTTTAATTGTATTATGTACGACATGTACAACTCGTACGATCATGGACATGGAACTAACACCGCTGATGGACAGAATATCGATGGAATGGGCGTGCTCGAAGGATCTTCCTCCATCATGACACAAATGACATAATCTTGATGCTTGTCATTAGCCCAGGTTGTGAATGGTACACATTTGGAAATGACCATCCGACATGTCTGACAAACATGACCAAGATAACACCAGGCCTGAGCTAAGTCTTGCACAAAATGAACAAGGGAACAAAGAAAGACACAAGTGAACATGGTGAAAGAAGTGAAAAAACAAAACAAAACAAAATAAATACAACCCCCAAAATTTTAATTAACCCAAGCCTAGTTTCTCATATCTGCTTGCTTTGTCCGGTTCTTTTTTCCTCCTGCTTCAGTCTGGCATATGTCTGTAAGTGTAAGTTGGCAGTTTTGTCTGAAGTTGAATACAAATACTTTTACTTCATACTTGACAAAACCCTCAAAAGTGAGTTAAAGTTTTGATGCATATATAGGGTAAAATGGCATGATCAATAATGCATGTGTAGAAATTGATGAGTCAAACCCTACTCCCAGAATTTGACGAGTTTCTTTTTTTTTCCGTTCAAGGTATCGGAAAATTCTGACAGACGTGCTGAAGCTGAAAGACAACGCACTCATCGAAGGACTACAGGCGTCAATTGAGGCTTGTGAGTAGAAGTGGAATTTATAGACAAAAGGAAACTGCAATTTGGCTGAATCTGCATGAACTAGTCCGAAAATACTTTGTTATTGCACAGGTAAATGTGTCAAAATGACCCATGGTGGTCCGTCTTCATTTCGGTGTGTCTGCTTACAAACCCTACCATCAGACCAATCATGTAGGCCATATTTTATAGAAAATATTCCGTTCCAGTATTGTCTCATGGAGGCGACCAGACATGAAGTGCATTTTATGATTAATCAAATTTATTGTGAAGGCCCTTAAACTGTGTTTAGGGAGAGTATGTTCCAGCAGCATTCTGGCCGTGTAGTGCTAAAAGTTTTTAAAGGTGAATATTTGGTTTTTCAAATTTGAAATTTGAGATTTTTGTTGTTGTTGTTGTCTCTGCAGTGGTAAATGAAAATGTCAGCCTGGTCATCTCCAGACAGCTCCTAACGGAAGTTTCCAACCACCTCGGCACCCTGTCCGACGAAGTCTCCAAGAAAGTGTCCCACTTCATGATCGAGAAAGTCCAGCCGAGGGTAGTCTCCTTTGAAGAGCAGGTGAAACCGAAACACTACCCTTGCTAATTCTTCCAAATCCCCCTGTTGATGTGGGAAGATTTGGAAGAATTGAAATTGCTGGAGGCCAGGCAGTGTTGCTTCATACTAGGCGTGATTCCCCTCAAACCTCTGCGGTACCTAGCCATGCATTAAATCCTAATTCTGTGGTATTTTCTTCAAGAAACTGTCCTGGCTTCTCCAATATGTATTGTTGTGCAGGAATTTAGTGGGGCATGCTTTGTGCATGTTTCCAAAACTCGAAGAGCCATCAAATACCATTAAAAATAATTGCGCCTGACCATACCTCCCTCAGTCTTGCGAAATCTTTCAAAGTCCCCTGGTGGATTTTGAAGGGTCTTGAAGGGTTAAGGATTTGTTTGAAGGGCTCGCTGGATTGTTGTAGGAAAGCATTGGCAGTGCCCCCTAGAAAGTCTGACCCTTGCCGTGGTTACAGGTAGCCACCGTGAGACAGCATCTGGCCAGTATCTTTGAGAGGGAGCAAAGCTGGAGGGAGGCTGCCAACATCCTTGTGGGTATACCGCTGGAGTCGGGACAGAAGTGAGTAGAGACTTGGACTGGACTCCATTTCCCTCTTCCATGAGGATTATATGAAGGAAGAAGAAGTAGTTTTCAGCCTCCTCGGCAAGGAAGCCGGGAGGCATGATAGATTCTTTTCATCTGGTCTTGAAAGCACTAGACAGATGATTAACTTGGAATGAGTTCGAATTTGTTATGCAAATTTCTCAGTCTGTTTCCCGTTTTTGGTTTGAAGCAGTGTTTGAATGTGTTAGAAGAAAATTTGTTCTTTTCTTGCATCATTGTTGTTGCGCATTGAACAATGGGTTCAGTAATCGGGTGAACTTTAGATGAAGCGAAAGAAGCTAAGGGTTAACTGGCAGGGTCAAAGTTTTACTTCCACCTGTCTTCCCAACCCACTCCCTTTCCCCCACAGGCAGTACTCCATAGACTATAAATTAGAGACGTACCTGAAGATTGCTCGGCTGTATCTAGAAGACGACGACCCTGTGAACGCGGAGGCTTACATCAAGCGAGCCTCACTGCTCCAAGCCGAGTCCACCAGTGAACAGCTTCACATTCATTACAAGGTGAACCTAGACTTCGGAATCCCGCTACTGAATTAGTGTCCGATTATATTCAAATATCTCAGTACTTGTTCTAGAAGCCGTTGGGAAGTAGATAATAAAAAGTAAAAATTCCATTTTTTTAAGTTCAGTAATATGTGGCAGTCAACATTGCTTTAGATGCGAAGTTGAAGGATGTACTTACTAACTCCATAAAATTGATATACATATATGCATGTTTATGTAGCATTGTTTACATGTTCCTGTAAATGTGGTTAGGTTTTTGGTATGTGGTTGTAGTGCTGAAGACCTGGGCCCAATTTCACGGCGCTCCTTACCGCAATCGAAAAATCGGCGCTTACCATTGCAGAAAAATCTACACTTACGCTGAAAGTGTTTCACGGGTTAGCGAGGAATTTTGGCTTGTGCGCATGCGTACATCCCTTTACCAAGGATTCTGTGCTCAGAGGGTTAGCGCAGAATTTTCCTGCTTGAGTGGTTAACGCAGAATAGAAATTGTAAGTGCGGACTTCTGCGGTAAGCAGCGCCGTGAAATTGGGTATTGTAGATAAGGCAGTTACGGTTGCTTTATTATGCGAAAACTTCAACTGAAGCTCCTAAACGGTCTTCAGATTTGGCTCCTTTCGTAAGTTGCCTTAAATTGATGTGGAAAAGCTGGGCACTTCGTGATGGTTGCTTAACGGGCTCAACCAACGATATGAGATTTTTTATTGTTTGAAACAAGGTTTGCTATGCCAGGGTGTTGGACTACCGGCGCAAGTTCATCGAGGCGGCCCAGCGGTACAACGAGCTTTCCTTCAAGACCATCATAGCCGAGGAGGAGAGGATGCAAGCTTTGAAGCATGCACTGCACTGCACCATCCTGGCATCGGCCGGTAAGTGCCAGGCTAGGGAAAGTCTCCACTCATCCCAAACGTTGCTCAACCTCACAGGACTCAGTGTTGAGGTATTTCATTTTGAATCCTCAACCCTAATTCTCGGAGTTTCTTTAAAATCCATGAGGAGGTTTAAGAAGCTTTTGCAGGATTACGGAAAGCCTTTGGCAAGTTTGATCAGCGACAGTTTGCTGATCATTTGTCGAATTTGCCTGGTGCCCGGTATATTGTTCATGCATAGTTTACCAGTCAAAATCGACCATTGATTGATAATTTGTCACTGTTTGAAACTGCCCTGTGATGCTACTTTACATGGAATTTATACCCTTTGAAAGTTCAAGTTGGAAGAATGTGCCATTGGGCTAACTGCAAAGTGCAGGTTTGGGAGAATTTACAAAAGCTCTTGCAAAATAACTCCCTGATACGAGACATTGGATTAAAAGCACCAGTGAAAAAAACTTTGCTTTTTCAGTCTGTTGAAGGTAGCAGACTTCACACTGTGAAAACTGACATGGGATATCATTTGGCAAACAGTGTGCTGGGAGCAAGAAAATTACAGGTGCGTTGTTTGTGTGTTATGGGGCTTGAAAGGCCATTGCCAGGTAGGTTGAGCACTTACTCTGCTCTCTGGATGTTCCAGGTTCAGGGCCTGGTTTATTGGATCTGTATTACTTCGCCTTAATTTGTTATTCTGGAAGTCCTTCTTTTGATGTGTTCGCTGCAGGCCAACAGCGGTCTCGCATGCTCGCCACCCTCTTCAAGGACGAGCGCTGCCAGCAGCTGCCGTCTTACGGCATCCTGGAGAAGATGTACCTGGATCGCATCATCCGAGGCAACCAGCTCCAGGAGTTTGCTGCCCTCCTTCAGCCACACCAGAAAGCGACGACGGCAGATGGTACGGAGATGATCTCCTCTTGTCCAATCAGCCTTAGTGTCTGACAGATGTATTCAGGGTCTGATGTTTTCGGTAAAAGGATGAGATGTAGGTCTAACCCAGAGGTGTAGTCAAGATGGCATAAGATCAGGCACTAGACTATGCATGAGACCAGTCAGGGTGAACCGTAGCAAAGGAATGCTTTACTTACAGTTTGGATAAAGAGCTAGTGATTTGAATTCTAGCTGGAAGTCACATGTTGGTCACGTGGGGTCATGTGATGGTCACGTGGGATCCTGTGATGGTCACATGATGCCCTAACTCACTCTGTTATGTGAACAATCATTCTAAAATTGAAGAGGCAAGGACTGGTAGAGTTGAGGAAAATTGTAACTAATAATTCCCTTGCCAAGCTGAAAAATTGAATAGCAGTGGTTTCACAACTAGAGAGGAGAAATCCTGAATGGGCTACATCTTTTCAATTTTGTGAAGTTTGCATTTGATTTCCAGGCTCAAGTATCTTGGATAGAGCAGTAATTGAGCACAACCTGCTGTCCGCCAGCAAGCTTTACAACAACATCACGTTTGAAGAACTTGGGTCCCTCCTGGAAATACCGCCGGCAAAGGTGAGTGACAGAGTACAGCGGAAAAAGCTCGCGCCGATGAAGAAACCCTTGAGTTTTACCCCGAATAATCTTTGGATCTTTGCGACCTGTCAAATTTCTCTATGGATGTAATTTTTTAGGCAGAGAAGATAGCATCTCAGATGATTTCCGAGGGTCGGATGAATGGCAGTATTGATCAGATTGACAGCATCGTACATTTTGAATGTAAGTTGTCCCTCGTCGATTTGGACTAATTTGAATTTTTCTCCAAAGATGACATCCATTACATGTTTAAATACTTCTCTTTCATTATGTGTTTGTAGTTTTTAAGGCCATTTGAATGCAAGTTATAAGTAAATTGAGGTTGTATGCTAAAGTAATATAACTGTTAGTGGTCAATCTTGAATAATTAACAGGTTCCAACTGGGACCCAGTCAACTAGAAAGTTACTCACCATTTGACAGTGGAGTTCAGCATTTGAGAAGATGTTTCGGAAAGTTTACTTTGATATGTGTTTTATTGATTTCCCAAATGTTTGTTCCCTATTTTGGTAGCTCGTGAAACATTACCACAGTGGGACAAGCAGATTCAGAGCCTCTGCTTCCAAGTGAACTCGATCATTGAGAAGATTAACCAGCATGCACCGGACTGGATCGCCAGCGTCTCCGAGTCTGAAATGTCCTGATGATCATTGAGGAATCTGTGACGGAATAGCGTTACCACTTTGAAGTCATACCGAGATCTAGTTTTCCGAGACCTGCACAAGCACTCCTCCGAATTTTCTTTTTGCCCAAAATGTAAGGATCACTTGTGAGGGAGGACACTTGCTGCCCTCAGACTGTTGTGTGCTCCAACCCCTCACATGAATGTTACACTTGTGGTTTTGTGCGCATTTAAGTGAAAAATCGAAGGATCGTAACTTGCCGGCAGAGATGAACTTGCGAGCAAGACAAAAGACAACACCCTGATGTGATTGCATGTGTAAGGCTTGTTGTAATTTGTGGCATTTCATGAGTTTGCTGAGCAGTTGCAGAGCATTAACTTATAATACAGGATATGTTCTTCGCTTCATTTTGAAATGGTTTGGTTTTTATTTCATGTACGTGAATGCATGCTTATCACAAAACCTTACATTGAATCAGCATGTGTTTACATGCTTTTACTGAAGCTGTGAACATGTTATTGGTTGAAGAAGCCCGGAATGCACAGAGAAAAATTAAAGACAACTTTGAAGCAGCCGCTGTTTTTGGTGTTATGCCCATCCGTGGCTGGATACAGATGCTAGTCATTTTGGTCTTTTGTAGTATTTGGGGGGGGGGGTAGGAACATATTTGACTCAATCGTCACTTGCCTGCGATATCGAACTGAGATATGAAAATATCCCATGCCTTGGTAGGTAGCAAATACGGTCCTTCTTTCCCCGGAAGACATTTGTACAGCCTTTCACATAAGATTAACGATAACTGAGCTGTTCAGGGTACAAACGGTTGTCAGGATTTTGTTCATGCATTTCAGAAGCCCTACCCGTTTCCATTTGATCCATGCTTTACAAGAACCTGAAAAGCAAATAATCCATGATCAATGCATTTTTAGTCGTCGTACTGCAGATAAATTGTGTATTGGTGTCATTGGTCGATTTCATGTGCTTGTTCTGACATACATGTAATTAGTTGAATTAAACATTCAATCTTTGGCAAACAAAGTTGCAGATTGTTTTTGTGGGTTGTCAATGTACTTGTGTAAGAATTAAATTGGATTCAGCAAATATTTTTCAAGTTTAATGAAAAATCATTTTTAACCACTTAATTTAACGAATGCCGTTTTTATTTGATAAGAACTTCAGAACTGAACCTTGGAGTCTTGAGATTTTGTTTCTGTGTCTCGGGTTTTATTTGCACTCTGCATAGCTCATTGCATGCAGCAGACAAAATTTATTTGAGATCATGTCTGGGCAACCTTCCCCGCTCCAAGAAACACACACAAATGGAATACGTGTGTATATATACATGTATATATACATGTGTATTTATATAAGTTGCGCGACTGAGCTTGTCAGGAAATAAATGAATATTCATGTTCAAATATTATACAAGCGCAAGCAAGCCACGATTTTTTTTCCGTAGGTGGGGTGGGTGAGTCAAGATCATGAACTGCGCCTGCGTATTTTTCACGGGAAGGTTGGAAACAGTTATAAATGGGGTGGACGAACTTTTAACAAAAACATACAGCAACATTGATTTTTTGCCCGAGTATACCCCTGAGCGCTCGACCCGAGGGTCAGCGAGGCTCGCCAGAGGGGGATGAGCATACTCCTATATACCCAAGTGTAATGAGCACGCATCCTACTCGTGTTAACGGGAGTAACTGCGCAAACGTACCCTACGTGTCCACGTCCACCTAGGGTGCCGTTCGTGCGGCTACGATGAGCTTGCATTTAACCACGCCCATATCTGGGCGTGGTTGTCGTTGGTTCGATTACAATCCGAGTAAATTTGTGAATTTTTGGCAAGCTCTTGGGCAAGCTCTAAGTTTACAGTGTTTATAAATATATACGTCGGGTAAGGGCAAAACCATTAAGTTAACATCTCCCCGAAGTACATCTTGAAACACGCCCATAATTATATGATAACTGCCCCTCACCAGCCTACGGAAAAAATTGCGCGTAACTCCGATCAGATTAATGAAAAATAACCCGTGGTAAAAATGATTTCACCGTACGAATATCACTCATGGACGGATTAAGAAAATATTAATTTGACGAGAAGGACCCTTTTTTCACTGAAAAGAAATATCGAAACATCCTACATGATTACTACAATACAATCCGAGAGCAAGGAATTCCTTGCTCCGTGATACAATGCATGGTTCGATGGCGTAACACCGTGACCTCTGGACGCACGTGATGACGGGCGCACGTGATACTGACTGGACTTAAGTTTGTATTCCCACATACACTTGGGTCACGACAGCCGTTGATAAAATGCTTTCCCACATAGGCGCGTTACCTTCAGTCAAAAGTCCTTTTATCGTGTCAACAAATGTGGGCCGCACCGCGTCGCGTGAAGCGCAGACGTTAATTTTGATCTGCAAACGATAAGGCCATTGATCCGATGGTTGTTTATTAAACTCGTCCTCCTGGCAAAGCTTCACCAGTGTACTACTCAGTACTCATTTGGAAATGAAACTCATCCTTTTTGCGGCATTTCTGGCAACAGGTAAGGCAATGTTATTCCTATTAATTTCGTGCGATCTTTCCTCCTTCCATTGGCATTGCCTTAGACTCGGTTTCAAGTTCAAACAGTGTATTAATGACTAGGACTACCAATTATGATCATGATGATAAACCACTTATGAAACAAATTCAAGATGCAAGATTTATTTCATTTTCTACAGCATAATAATCACACACGATAGTAAAACGTTTAATGAATACATAAATATGATTGCATGATACTTGTACAATACACTTTTGAGAGGATGCTGTAGAGGGGTACCCAACGAAAGCAATGCTTGTAGATTTGGGCCCCGTTTGTAACATTACTTTTTAAATCACAAAGAAAGAGCTAGGGGTACGAAACAATGTTGCTTCACAGCCGTTCCTCCATGGTTGCTTGTACTCATGGAAAGAGTTTCATTTCATTATTATTTCTCAGGGTACAAAAACCCACACAAAATACAAAACCGATTAACATATAGGAACAATATTTGCTGACACCCCTGACGGATAGCCTTAAACTTAAATGCGAACTCAGTCACTGTCGAGAGGGTCTCCATAAAAATGTCAACAAATACAAGAAAAACACTAGATAAAATATGACTTAAAATACAAAAATGCACAAAAATAAAACTAGATAAATAAACAATGGAATGTACATTTCTGAATGTAGCCGCCCCCCATTGGCCCGAGTTCCATGTATGGACAACACTATTAATTTTCCCTTAAAATGTTGTAGCAGCCGTCAAAAAGTGATAATAGGCCTATAAGCCCTAAAAAATGAGAGTTAGTAGAGAAAAGTCACGAAATTCGGAAGCATTTACCCATTCAGACATGCCTCATACTGATACTGATTATGCTCATATAGGTTTGTGCACAGGCATGACAGGGGTGTCAAGTGTTGTCCGTATACGGAACTCTTTCCAAAATGTCAAACTTTAAAACAATTCACTGAAGCTGTGAATTGGAAAGGATCTTTTACACAGGATCAACCTGTGACGAAGGACGATCAACTGATTGCAAGTGATCTAGCGATCACGCCCAATATGATCATTCAACCCACATTGAATTGATGACCAAGGCGATGGGGGCATTTCATCTGGATGACCCAAATTCACCCACATATTTTGTGATTAAATCTTCTTAGCTCTAGTCTGTAGAATTGTTTGAGAGTGGTTTTCATGTACATGTACAGATGTTGCTTGAGACTTGCCGCCAAAAAGTGGAGTACAAATATTTTTTTAGTGAATACCTCAATATCCTCCTTGCTAAATTTGACTTGATTGATAATTTCATTGCTTTCAAATGACTATTACATGAACGTGACTGTAAGGAAAAATAGGTGGTGTCCATATATACAGAATTCTTTGCGATTCTAACTGCACACCCGGTTTTTAAATATCTCATTTGCAGCCAGTGCTGCTTCCATCGGAACAGAGCATTGCACGTGGGGTCCTGCGTACTGGTGCGACCACCCTCTAAAAGCGAAGGAATGTGGGGAGGGGGCCACCAAGTACTGCATCCAGAACGACTGGGCACAGATAACGGTGGAGGTAAGTGTGCTATACCCAGAGTTGTCGCTGCCGCTACTGTGTCCACAACTCTGGGGAACGTCCAACTTGGCAGCATTTTGTTAATCATTCCGAGCCTTTTTTGGCAGTGATGTGTAATAAGGATGGAGGCTTTACACTTTTAAATGGATAAACTAAAAAAAGTTCCAAATCCATTTACAGATTTTCCGAAACGTTTAAATGAACCTACCCCTTTTTAGAGGTTTGACGTGCTAATTGATGCAATCTGGTGTTCATAGTTATTGTAAACGATGCCTGTTACATACTATTGTTTCCCCTTCCGGCATCCATTTACTTTTTGAGAAAAAAGTGGGTTCTAAAACAATAAACATTGCTTGTTTTAAATGCCCCGACATCAATCTACATTTTTACACATAGGTTGGTCCATGTACATTTTTTACTATATTATGCCTATATATGAAACCACCGAGATAGGTGACTGCAGCCTCTGTAAAGTGTCGACTAAACGTTTAAACGGTATGGCAAGGTTTTTGTAAACTTTTTTCAAATTGAACGTAAATTCCCACCCCTAATATGCCCTTTTCTGATTCTTCGGATTCAGGACAGTGCTTGCGATGACTGTAAGTCATTCGTCTCCGACGTCAAAGACGTTCTCAATAATGGAGAGGTCCAGGTAAGTTGTGACAGCGGCTGACTCCTTGTCTGTCAAATGCCTTACTGCTGCCACCAACTCTGCAGAACCTGAGAAATGGCATTTGAAACAAAAAAGTGCGCCTATGGCAGCCACATGGTTAGAGGTCACATCCATCTCTCATCAGTTCATTATGCTCTGTCTGAAGTCAGTTTATGCAACGTAACAATCAGGTCGCCAAAGGAAATGGGAAATCTTTTGTAACTCCTTCGTTGCATTTTTCATGGAGGCCTTCATAAGTCATCTTGATAAACCTTTATGTCGGCCAGTAACAGCATTTCCAAGGATCTTGGAAGCAAGTTATTGAGCAAAATTTTTCTTCAAGAAAAGATCAAATTTTGAAACTGTCAAAGTGTTTCGAAGGAGAAGATAGACTTTTGGTTTGTTGACCAAATTGTATAATGATGTAATTTTTTTCTCAGTCGGAGATCCTCTCTGTCATCAAAGATCTCTGTAATAAGCTGGGGTCTGAGGCCACAACCTGTAAGCTGGTCGTTGACCTCTATGGCGTGAAGTTCCTAGAAGCACTGGTCACTGACTTGGTAAGTTCGTACCCCGTGTTTTTTCTCCAGCTTTCCTGTCTTCCCAGGATTCGAACCACTCCTAGTTGTGGGCTAGGTTGCTGGCTGAGCAGTGAAGCAACTGCGTGACTGTTGAAGGTTCGAATCCAATGAAGGTTTAACCCTGGTTATGGTGTCATCAGAAATGTAAGGTGGAAAATTGACAACAACCCCGCAAGAGATTTACCGTTAGTGGTGTCATGAAACTAAACGATTCTTATAGATAGCAAAATTTATTGGCATCAGTTGGCTGACATCCAAATGCCGGCAGGCACCGTACACACATACTGTACGTGTGCATTTGCAAGATATTGGCTTGCAACTGCTCGTTGTGTGTGTCGAGCATGAATGCCCTCACGGAAAGCTTGCGCTTTGATATCATGAATTTGATTATAATTTGATATAAGTTCTTCTATGTTACGGACGTTATCGGGTGGAATGGCCTCGTTCAAATGCAAATCCCATAATACCGTCAATATGGAAGTTTTCCTGCATGAATTTGTTCGTCTCCATTGTCGGGAAAAATTGCACAACAAAACCTACCAGCAGCCAAGTATGCCATAAGAGGCCTACATGTAGGAAGGGACATAAACTCGCATCTCATGCATTTGTTATCAAAATACTGTTTAACTTCCTGCAACAGCGGCATGGTGAAGCGTACACGCTGTATCCATTGTTCCAAGCTTTTTCCTGCTGGTAATCCAAAGTTCATAAAAACCAGGACATTTGATATTGGACTACAGGGTTAGGGTTAGGAAATTCATTTGAAACAAAAGAGCCATGAAACCTACTTATGACCTTGTACAAATGTACTAAACATTGATCCACTTGAAGAAATGGTCATAATTTCATAACTCAAGTTGATTTATTTATAGAAAGACGGTATTTATGATTTTATAACTCTCCTTAAATGAGTCATGGTGCCGAAATAAAGAATTTTCTTGTGCTGTTTGTATGCAATATTTATTCACACACTTGTGCATGCCTGTATGCACGTAGGCTTACATGTACAGTGTATACATGTCTGTGACCTGCTACATCGAGATCAGGAATTAGTCGCAAATTGACTGTTTGAGATTTGTACACAGAAAGAGAATTTCATAAGCTTTCAAATGGTACACATTACGAGTGTGTTGATGGTAACCTTTCATACATACACTTTCAAAATAGAAGCCGCCACATTGATTGTTTCAACGTTTACCCACATCCCCACTTTACTCGGCCATCACGTAAAATGGCCTCAGCGACTTATTCCCGATTACGACGTACTGGGTCACATATGTATTTATGCAGTGCCACTCCACAGAATCTCCTGTTGAAGGGCCAAATCATATGCTCAAATATCCGCCACATTGATCTTGCCACAAGGTGATTAATAGTAACTGTTTTCGTAACAAGTTAATCATGCATGCACAAAGGATTATAGAAGCAGTTATCTGTGGTGTTGGAAAAATTGAGAAAAATAGGGTGTCCTAGAATCCTGTTGTCAGTGGAAAAAGTTGTGGGAAAAGTCTTGGATATTAAGACCATGCAAGGATTATTTTTGATGGGGTGTCTTTGATGTTTGTTTGCTATAAGGCAATGGCCGAATAAATGAATAATGATAAAAATAATAATAATGTGATAACAGAATTAATGATAAAGTTGGAGGCTTTGGAGGCTGTATAGGAGTGGCTGTGGCAAACTTTCAGTGGTTAATCTTGTCATCAAATTAACCTCCATGCCGTGGATATTGTCATATATTTTAGTTATGGAAAGTCAAGGAATTAGAATTTTAGATTTCTGAGGGAACCTTGCAAGTTTACCGTGACTTATACATGTCGCTCATGCAGACACTAGGCCAACTTATTTCCCTCTTGTCACATGATTAACTTTTCCCCAGGTCAAAAGTTTACAAAGTCTGTCCATGCTTGTGGTGTTGAAAATAATTCATTTTTGAACAAACAGCATGTGTACGAATGTAGATCGGTGTGGTTCTATACATTGGCAAAGCTGACGGAAGTGTTAAAAAACATGTACGGTGAGTGTACATGTGCACAATCGTTTGCAAATTACAGCTTGACCCAGGAGCCTGTGCGCAATGCCTGGTCACATGATCATGTCCAGCAGATGTTTAACAGATCAACAACATGTTTTTTCACTGAACTTCATCCAAGCTCCTTCGATTTGACGTTAACCAGTAACATTGGGAGAATAAGTTACATGCAGTTGCTACTTCTCTTTCATGTCTCTTGGCA
>NW_019091391.1:825594-850650 GCF_001949145.1 Acanthaster planci | reverse complement strand
TGTCGATGGCGCTCTTAGAGCACTGCGTGGTTCCATGCATCTAGGATGGTAGCTTTTATGGTAGTGCATGCACATGTAGCTCTACTAAGTGGAGGGTTAGTGTTCCTCTATTTTTGAATTTTGGACAGGATCGGTCATACTACTGTAGGCATTTTCTCACGATACTGCTTGGCCTGTGTTGAATGCATGTTTGGATGGAGCAAGTTTTGGAGATTTGCTGAATTTGTTCTGAATCCAATTAACCCAACACATATTTGTTTTCATAAGGTGTTTTTGGCCAAAAAAAAGCCTTTTGTCTCTGGTGAGTGCGCACGTTGATTTCAAGCATGCGCATCATTTTTTTTTTCTCTATGAGAGCTGCAACAACTCCCTCTATTGCCAAACTGTCTCAGAATTTTTGCGGGCAGCCTAATCTTTTACTCAGGGCGATAGATCCCGAAGAGATCGATGTTGAACAAGCAGACTGTGAATATGAAGTTGTTTGTTGTCAGTTTATAACCATGATAAAGCTGGTCTAGTCCCATGACTCAACAACAAACTATTTTTATTTTGGCCTTACCTGGCATCTGTGCGTATTTTGTACAAGTGATACTCACGTGTACTCTTGACCTGTGTATAAAGGATCTTGCGGAAACACCTGTTGTGGCAGATTTGTGCAGGTTTAAGGGTATTGTCTCAAGTGCCTTGTTAACAACTATTTTTATGTCGTGAAGTAGGTTCTTTTTGGACATCTTATCACTCGAATCATCCTGAACCCTGGCCTTTGCTGCCAGTAGTTATAACATTGTAAAAAAAAAAGTGGAATCAACGGCCAGGAAAAAGTCATTGAAAACCAAATGTGATCACAAGACACAGAGGCTTTATGTTTGTCATGCAATTGTGTTCCACTTGGCCAAAAGTCGAGCTTCTGGAACGGCAAACTTTTGATATCTGTGAACTTTTTAAAACTAATGCACCAGATATAACTTTGTGCCAGCTGGCACTTTCTTTCCAGATGGAACAAAGTTTGTTCTGCCTTGAAGGGTTGCCCAGAGTAGTTGACCATTGTTACTTGTAGATTATTTCCAAAGTATTTTCTCAGTGTTCATGACTTAATCCTCCCCTTAGAATGAGAAAAGAAGGAACCTGCAGCGGCAACCAACAAAACTGTATTTAGCGCTGCACAGTAAAGTTAAGTGACTGCCAAATTGTGCGTGTAGGTCAAACTTGCGCTATTAGTTGAAGTAGTGAAACCAGAGCAACAGTCTCACATATGCTTACTTTCTGAAGACCATCTTATTGTGCAAGCCATCTTCTTTAGTTTTCAGGCATGTAGCTTAATTTCTAAGATAAGCAGATTTCCTCTATCGTACATGTACATGTTCTTCCCATGTACGCATGTCATCACAAGTTGGAGAACACCTATCAAAGTCTTGAGCAGCTTGGAAGATTTTTTCTTCATTTTTAGATGTTTCAATTGTATGTCTGAAGTTTGGACATTTTTACCAGAAATACTTCATAGCCTCATCTGAGCACATAATTGGGCATACAACTTCAAACCAAACTCTTCAACCTGTGGACATTTGCATGTAGGAAGAGCACATGTACATCTACCTGAAAGTGAATCATTTTACTTGGTACTGTTTTCGTGGCATGAATTAAGGGAAGTCGTCGACACATGCTTTGATCCAGGCTGGCAGGTTTTTTTTACCAGTTCACTGTCTTTATTTTAGTACATTTACTGTCTTCATTTTGTGTTTTTCCAAAAGGATGCATCAAGGGTCTGTAAACTCCTTGACCTTTGCAAGAGTGCCGCACCCAGCAATGCCAAAGAGCCTCCAGTACAGGTACATGTAGGTCAAGAGATCCCATGACCTCTGACCCAAGATATGCTGGCAATTTTATGACGTAGCAAGCTAAGGAATATTAAATAAACTAATACTTGTTTGAGTTTTTAAGACTCCAAATCCAAGTTAGTTTGTGACTGCGTGTCCAGCTTGTGGTCGGTGGACCTCCCCCCCTCCCATTTGGGCAGTTTGTTTCAATTTTCCCTACTTTTAGGAAAAACTAGTAAATGACAATCATACAAGCAGTTCATAACAATTTTTTCTGATTGAGGAGGTAGGGCTCTCTCTTCTAAGTCTCCAACGTAAAGTGCAAAAGAAAAATTCTGCGTGATTCAAGCGTAGTACCAGTAGATTATGTTTGTAAAATTGGGATGTTGGGCTGTTCGTCCTTGCACAGTGAAACTGAAATTATTTGACCTTGTTATGTTTGGAGAATTTGCTGTATTGTTCTTTAGGTTGGGTTACTTTTGTCTTTACTTTTGTGTACTGTTTTTATGAAGCTGTTATCTTTTTTTAGTGGACTTTTCTCTGTTCTTAGTGGAAGAAAAAGATTGATCATCTTATCTGAGATAAAGTGTGGGACACTTTCAGTTTGCACCGCATAATGAAGTGCCATGTGAAGTTGAAGTGAAACGAAGAAAAGTTGGTTTTTAAAACAAGGCTTTCAATTCCAAACTGAAATTCCACTCAGGGATTATACTTCAGGAAGTACATTAGAAAATCAATATCAAAAGTGTACAAAATACAAAGTACAAGTACTTGCAGAAGTGTGCAGAAAGTACATGTTTAAATACCGGTAGGTCCTTTAATGGCAATTATTGGATTCAACTTTGTGTGACTTAATTTCAAACTTTAGAAATTTTGATGATCCATTTACATATATGTGCATGCCATATCTCTGAGTGTTGTGTTACTATGTAGTTCAGTCAACTGTTGGTCGTCTAGTCACCGTCAGTAAATGCCTGAAGGTATATGGGTAATTCCAGAAATCAGGGGTCCAAAAGTGTGACATTTTCGTGTCCCTGTTACATCTGACCTTTGTTGTTTGACATGGAAATATCACTGGAATTGATTCCAAAGTATTGCTATTTGTTTGGCAGGTAATTTGCATTAATTCATCACTCTTGGAAATCAGAAAATGTGTTCTGAACTTACAAAATCATATGTCAGACGTGACAGGGACACGAAAAAATGGACCCCTAATTTCTGGAATTACCCATATGTAGTTTTCAGTCAAAAAATTGTTGAAATCAAAAGTAAATGGTGTACATGTATACTTTCTAATTAATGTTTGATAGTTAATTATACCGAACATTTACGTTGTACATACAATTTGTTGTGTAGCTCTTATGCACAAGTTGACCAAAACTTTATTTTCCCCACCAAACAATATGTATTACATAATAAATACTGGTGTATTTCTTTTGAGGGGGCCTGTATTTTAATATAACAAATCCAATGTCTATAGCATTTCCAACTCTCATTGAAAAGGCAAAGCTTGAAAGTGGTTGATGATGGAAATTATGAATATTCATTTCTTGTTTTTAAATTTAATGATACTGATGAATATTCGTCACTTGTCAGTGTTTGGTGGTCATGAGCATTGGGATATTTGCATGTGTTGAGCAAAGGGCGAATATTCATGACTGTCCTGATTTCTCATCAGTTGCTCCCTCCCAACACGGTTGGCGATGCGTGCTCCGACTGCAAACAAATCTTCAGTGACCTACAGGACCTTCTGTCCAACAAGACCCTTCAGGTACGTGTGTGATTCCATCCCCATGGCGTTGGAGAGGGCTGTGTCTGCCAGGCTGGAGACACTTCCCACTGGAAAAGACTAAACGATTTGCTCGGATCGCACACTTATATGGTACATTCCAGCAAATGGTCACGCATGTTCAGAGTGTCCCACAACAAATGTGCGTAAACATTTATGCAACACCAGCATGCATAAAAAAACTGCTTCATGGCTGAGAAGCTTGAATTTTGATCAGTTTGCTACATTTTGGTTAATTCTATTCCAAGGTTCCTCAGACTCAACAGGGAGTGAGATCTCGACGTGACTTTTTTCAATAGTCATTCAAATTTGACAAGCGTAATCTCAAGCACCTGATGAAAAATATCACTTAAAACGTGTTCCTCAAAACTTTTTCAGGTAACTGCTGAATGTAATTGGACTTCTTTCAGTACTTTTGCCAGTAACCTTGCAAACGTATCTGGTCTTCCCTGCAGCAATATGTGTTCAACGAAGTCATCATGCTTTGCGAAGAAGCCGGCCTCCCTGCCGACCTCTGCAAGATGTACATTGACGAGTACGGGCCCCAGGTCTTCCAGTACATTATACAGTTTCTGGTGAGTTCTGCCGTACCCTGAGTGCAACGATTTGCCGTCTGACTCTCTCAGATCGGCAGTGCCTACTTTTAGGACAGCTTTGCTTCTGTGTTGCTCAGCTTTCTTTGGTTTTTATTGTGTTTTTTTTAACTCATTAAAGCTTATGTATCAGCCTAAAATTTACCTTTGCAGCCAGAGTGATCTCCAGTTTTTAGATTGGGACTGTTTTTAAAACTATTTTGTGGAGGACTTAGAAACAAGGTTTGAAATTCTCACCTAGAGTGCCCAGGTCACAAATACTTATTGAAGAAGAGGTTTCCTGAAAAAACGATTACCTGTGCCTTCAGATCTGCATCCCCTAATGAAAAGACTGAAGATTGTTGGGTTGAAGTGTGGATTACTGGCCATGCTCTGTACCCTGCGCAACCAAGTGCTTGTGTGTGGTGTCAGCCAATACATGTAGGACATTGCTAGCTAACATGCTGCCCTCTCTTGTTCATGCCTGGACGTTTAGTGCTAAGTGAGTGTTTCTTGACATGTTTGTCTTGTCAGGATGGCAACATGATATGCCAGGAACTTGGTGTCTGCTCCGCCATAACCCGGATCGATTTCTTGAGAAAGGTGAGTCATTCTCTCAGTGAGTTTCAGACTACCCACAATTCCATGCCTAGAATTACAAGCCTTTGAGAAAGATCACATTTTTTTTGGCAGTGAAATGTTTTGCCTGTGTGGTGTTTATTTCAGGGGTGAGATTTCTCAGCTTTTCAGCTGATTTCAGCTTTTTTTCCTTACTAGCTGTGTACAAAAGTACAGGAGGTTTTCACAGTTCGGCTTCTTTATGTCTTTTTTTCGGCTGTTTTCAGCTGCGTGTATTTTTTGGCATTGGTCAATCTCATCCCCGATATTCACTCTTGTCTAAACATGCTTGTGTTTCTTGTTAAAGTGCCTCTGTTTTATGAAATCTTGTTTCAGTTTTGTAGGGAAATTTAGTTACCTCATCCACTCGTTACATTGCCCCTGAAAATGAAACAGTGACTGGCAGAAATTCTGGAATAACTTTATAAATAGATAATATTTATGTAATAGTATTGAGCAATGTTGTTGCTTTGTTTGCCTTCAACATTTTCACTTTCACCAGAACATGGCCACGCCCAATCGGTCTGTTTCAAGGAGAGTGTAGTATTCACATCTTGCAAACTGTGTGGTCCGTGTGAAACACAGTGAAGTGGGCTTTATTCAGTCTTGTTGACGAGAGTGTTCAGGTCATGTGCATATATGCAATATTTTGTGACAATCGCAACCAGCACATGTCAAATATTAGAGTGTACATGCCTTACCTTAACACGGAATAAAATGATGGCTGTTTTGCCGCCACGGGCTCAGCTGATATATGTAAATAGCATACATGAACGATGGAAATTAAAAAAGCATTTGAACTAGGTATTCTCAAAATTATGCATTTCTTGTCTGTGTTCAAATGACCTTGCTTGAGTACTAAATTTATTTTGTTTTAACTGTTGAGAGCTTAATTATGCATGAACCTGTAGTTTTTTGGTTATTACCTGGGGTTTCAGTGTTCAAGTTGAGTCCATTGTAAGTCCTTTCATGAGACCAGTCACAAGTTCTTTCATGAGACCAGTCACAAGTTCTTTCATGAGACCAGTCACAAGTCCTTTCATGAGACCAGTCACAAGTCCTCTCATGAGACCAGTTACAAGTCCTTTCATGAGACCAGTCACGAGTCTTCTCATGAGACCAGTCGCAAGTAACAGGATGAGCAATGACAAAGGAATGCTTTTGTTGCAGTTCATTGAAATAGCTTGTGGCATAGCCGACAGGGGCATGATGGGTGAGGGACTAGCAGGGACTTGTGATGAACGCAGCTACAACTCTGTCATGTTTTCATTTATTCTGCCTTTTTTGGTGTAGACAACCAGACTTGGAAATGACCTGTGCTCTGACTGTAAGCAGATATTCTCCGACTTCGATGATCTCCTGCGAAACAAAACAGTACAGGTACATGTATGGTCAACAAACCCCGAACACGAACAGAGGTTCATATCAATACGGCTATGATTTTATGCCAAAGAGTCTAGCCCAGAAACCCCCATCTGTGACGGTAGACGTAACCCTGTTTGGTTTCGACCGGCTGACTTCCAGCAGGAACGTCTTTGTAAAAACAATGCTCATGTGATTTGAATTGCTGTTTTCCCATGTGAAACGTCATCCACAAGAGACCTTAAAGTGGAGTTACATTTGCATAGTTTTCAATTACCAAGCTTACGGCTGAATATTGAACTTATTAGGTTCAATACAGTAGGAGAATATTGACATGGGATGGTAAGTGCCCCGGGGGTCAGACTGCGCCAAATTTTAGGTTTCAGACTGTGATACTTTTTAGAAAAATTAATATTTAAAGGAGAAAAGTAATCAAAGTATTCAACTGAATAGTTTTGAGTATTTTGATAAGCTGATTAATTTCTTAAATTATAATTAATTAATTTTCCCTTTTGTGTACTTAACTTGCAATGTCCATGGTGTCCAGCTTTGTTTACACCTGACCAGTTCAATATTTGGAAGTAAAAACTATTAACTCGAAAAGTGTGTGACTACAAAATGGCCTCTAATATAGGATCATACGTTTTGCAGACTTGTCTGCTTTTTTACAAATCTTAAACCTGATGTTGTTTTCTATTCACAGCAATATTTGCTCAAGGAAATCACGCAGGCCTGTTCTGAGCTGGGGCTCCCCGAGTCAGTCTGCCAAGCCATCTCCGAGTTCTTTCCTGAGGCTATTGACTACATCATCACCCTGCTGGTGAGTAGTAATGAACATTAAATCCTGCCTAATTTGCTCAAATCTGGCAACATACGACACACTTACAATTGGAGAGTGATTAATCAGATGTTGTCAGCAGACTCATTGTTAGAAGCATCCATGTACGTTTCCACCTTGATTATCAAAACAAATATCGTCCCGATTCCATGGTTCAGCTGGTTTCGACTTCCCCAGTGAACATCTATAACATCTCCAAAATAACTTAGTTTGTGTTGAATTTCAGAATGGTGATATGATTTGCCCTGAACTGGGTGTCTGTGGTCCTATGGCAGTATTTAATCCGAGGCAACTCATCCTGAAACTCATCATGGTAAGTAAAAATTTCCTTTATTAATCAAGCACCCAGTGAAAGAATCTGTGAGTTCAATGAAACAACACATGGTCCATACGTGTAACGTTTAGTTTGGTTTTCTCTAATTGCTGACCCTCGAAGGCCTCTTGGCTTTCTGTTTGTTCGCTGTTTGTGTCCAGCAATTGATGGCAATTTAACCAAGTTGTCCATATGTTTTTAATGTTTTTGCCAGGTTCCTAAAAAGGATGGGGACCTGTGTACGGACTGTAAACAGGCAATTAACGACATCAAGAACATGATGAGCAACAAATCCCTGCAGGTAGATCAAACGCATTTTAATTTCGCAACAATTCAACTTACATTTGTACAGGTCGAATCATGAACTTGGATTATGTGCATGAAAATTCAAATTTCACATGCTTAAATTTGAAAATGTTTACGTCAGTGGAATTGGATATTCTTTTTTTCTTTAACGGCTGTGTAGTTTCCTCTTCCTCTGTTTATTGGAATTGTAATTCTTGTTTTAGTGACTTAACTCTCGGCGTCGCTCTTTGTTTTTTGGATGTGATATCGGATGAAATATTACTTGAGACACAATTAGTAAAGCATGGCTAACGTGGACGTTTATGTAAAGTCTAAACTACTTGTGTGTATTGGATGAAGGAGAGGGGTTTTATGTAACATGTGGCGTAGGCCTTTTGCTATCTGTATGTGGTCTGCGCGTAGAACATAGAGGGCGCTGTAGTATTTACAAGAAAGGCATGTACAAAATACTTCATTTGTTCATACGGGGTTTTCACAAATGATGTTTCCCAAAAAATATTTTGTCACATTCTTGAGACAAGCCTAGAAACACCTGTCTTACAATATCGTCGCTTTGGTGTGTTTTTTTAAATAACGAAAGAGGCACTTGTCATGCTTGTGTAGAGAGTAAGTTATTGATGCTTCCATAAGGACATGAGTTGTTTCAAAAGCAGTGAGTTTTGTTGTGCCCTGCTTCAGGAATATATCTTCAAGATTGCCATCGCGGTGTGTGAGCTCGCCGGCGAGTCTGAGAGCATTTGCAAATCCTTGGTTGAGCAGTATGGCCCAGAAATCTTCAATGAGATATTGCAGTTTCTGGTGAGTAGGGGAAATAGGTCATGCACCTTTAGAAACTTATGCTCCATTCTCACCGGTGTGTTCCTTCTACCAACATCTATATGCATTAATCAGAAATTGCTCACTAGTCACTCTAAATTCGTTAGCAGTTGTGGAGTGAGGTCAAGATTTGTACAAGCTTCCTGATTCAAAATAACCGGCCAAAAAATGAGACATCATGATAATAATAATATTATCGAAAATGGGTCACTTGGGAGAAATTCCCATAGGAACGTGCACAAAAATTTTTCAAACTTTTCCGTCCCATAATTCAATATTCCCTTTTCCGATCTTAACCAAACTTTGCATGTTTTCCTTCAGACCCTAATCTATTGTCTCTCAAAATGTGGACAGTAAAAATTTTCCTCCTTTTGGTAGTTGGAGCATTAGGGATACATTGAAATGTCTCCCTAATGATCAAAAATTTACCACAAAATGTCTCCCAAGTGACCTATTTGGAAATATAACAATACAATAATGATAGTAATACAAGTGCTTATGTGGTGCAAATCCATTAGTGATCATTGCACTTTAAAAAAACCCCAGAAATTGACACTTTGTCCTGGATTTTTATCTTTGTAGGATGCTGATACCATCTGCAAGTATTTAGGTGTGTGTCCAAGCGACCTGCCCGTGAACCTGATCAAGTTTGAGGTAAACATTTGGAAAGCTTTCCACCAAAAGTCGCACGAAAGTAATATTATTGTGGAGTGTTTGTGTTGTCGCAGGTAGAAGTGTCCGGGGCAATGGTCGATATTGTGCACTGTGTCGGCCTGCAAAATTGATGATCAATAAACCAGCGTCTCTGTCCATATGCAGTCATCTTTGCCCATTTGCTTACTTGGGTGTTTAATACCGCAATGTGTTTGTACTCCGATGTGATGCAAACCTAGACACTAGTTTTGTTCACGAAACCTGCAAATCATTGTGAACATCTGTGAGGTTGTTGGAGTTAATTGTCTTCTTTCAAATCACATGGTTTTTGCCAAACAGCATCAATAAACTTTGAAAAGGCGCCACTCTATATCAGATTTGTCAATTTGTCACAAATACGCATATCAATTTTGCTACTTCTTTTCAATCTCTTTTGTAAAGAAACCTCCATCAAACGGTGATATCTGTAAGGACTGCAAGGCCATTTTCTCCGACCTGCAAGACATTCTGGGTAACAAGACAGTTCAGGTGAGTTCCAACTATTGACCTAAGAATTTCAGACTGTCTAACAACTCCAGCATGTTGACTATGAGAACAGGACAGCTCCATACTTGCTGTGGTATAGTGCGAAGTAAGATTTCCTGAACATAACAGCAGTGCTGTTAGATTTGGCCGGCTGGTATTTTCTGCCAATTTGGTTATTTTTTTCCTGTTTGTTGATCTTTTTCCTCACAATTTTATCATTGCCTTCTCTTGTGTTCTTGTTTGTGACGTTTTCATTTCTTTAAAATCAGAAAGATATTCTGGCGTCCATAACCAAGATCTGTGAGACCTTTGGTGTTGACCCTGGCACCTGCACGTCGTACGTCTCTCAGTATGGAGGGATCGTCTTCAGCTTACTAGTCCAGTTATTGGTGAGACATGCGTTTTTAAAATACCTTTTGGCGCTTATGTTAAATCAGTCTGGCACTGGGATGGAAGCTCTAGGTGTATGTATTGGATGTTTCCCACACGGATGTAGATATTTACAATGCATTCTCAGTGTGGTCCATTTGTAGAAAAATCCCAAGCTTGCTGGGATGGGAGTCAAACCCAGGACTTCTTCCTCACCTTCTGGTGCCAGTAATTTAAGAGTTGTTTCACCATTCATTTTGGTTTTGTTTTACCAAAATGTTGTTTCATATAGATTTCCCACAAAAATTCCGCTGTGTATGAATTTGCCCTAATTCTATGAGAATTTGCAGAATTCCACAAAATATACTAGCCTGTTTGAGTTGATTTCTAGAAACTATGAGTGAGATATCAGCTCTCATTAATTTGACCTTAATCCATCTTAAGGTTGCATGAAACTTGTTTGCTGTTTGTTTGTTTTTTTTTTCATGACAGATGAAAATTTCTGTGAATGGTTGGTTCTGTTCATTTCCTGGTGATAATTAATATGCGATAATTAATCCAAAATTTGCACTTGGAAATCTTCTGTCTGTTTTTCTCGACATCCAGGATGGTGACACAATCTGTCCAGAGCAGCATCTGTGCCCAGCTCAGCTGCAGAAACTCAGTCAAGTCGTCTCTACGTTGAAAAAGGTGCGTACAGATTGTAGAAAAATCAGTCATGGATTTAGGTCTTGAAATTCTGTTTATCTTTTTGCCTACAAGACCCCGATATTCTGCTCAATTTTCTGCTCAATTATTGCAAGAGTAACATTCCCAAACCATTTTTTCCTTCAGTTTCGAAAGATTTACGAACCAGCATGCATCACTGGTCAGTAGTCAGCCCAAACCGGGTGATTTTGTTCAAACTGAAGAGCAAGACTTCGTGTTTATCTCCCTGTAAAGATTGTCTGGCATCGTGCTTTGTGAAAATAAAAATTTTTTAAATGATTGAAACAGTATTTTAACTTTGTCAGTTCAAGGGCACATACAAATGAAAGTTGCACGGATGCGATCAAGCACCTTGACCGTAAACCATGAGACACACAATTGAAAACTTCCTAAAACATTATTTCTGACTTCTTTCTTTTATTTCTGTTCTCTCCTTTTCCTCGCATCTGTTGTGTGTTAGATTGTCAAGGGTAATGGGGATACCTGCACGGAGTGTAAAGAGATTATCTCTGACCTGGCGGACTTGCTCAACAATAAGACTGCGCAGGTTTGAATCAGGTTTTTTTTCATCACTCTGTTGTGGAACTGAATGGGTTTAAGCCAGAATGTTACTTTGATGATCAATCATAGCCTTGCCACGAGTGTGCAAGCCATGGCCAATCTAACATTTGGTCCGCGGCGTTTGGAGCATTTGCAAGCTTCATTCCACTTTTCTGTCAGCGCTTGGCTCCTCTGTCGGAGGGGTTCAGCTTTACATCAGAATTAGCAGACTTGTCATGACCCCGCATATTTCCATTCAGTGACGGAGTCCGGTCAAACCCGTACGCGATTGCATCTTACCGAGTTACATTTTCAAATAACACCTTTTTTCATTTTTCGATTACAGGAAGGATTGATAACTGAACTCATCAACATCTGCGTCGCCCTCGGCGTCTCCAAAGATACTTGCACCAACGACGTCAACACCTTTGCTCCAATTTTGCTGAACTACCTCATTGGCACTCTGGTGAGGGACTGCTGAGTTTTCAAGTGTCAAAGGGCGTGCCTGAGTGTTTGGTTGATAGGGGTCATCCCCTCTCAAGAGTACAGGTTGCTTAAGGTTGGGGTCAGCAGAAATAGGAAAAATTGCAATTATACCAACAAATTAATACAGGGAATATTTTACTACTGCTGGTCATAACGTATGTACTTGTTCAAGTGATATAGTCCTTTTGCCACATAAACCATAGACCAGCCCATAGCATGGGCCACAGATTAGGTCAGAGATATGCCTGTAGACCAGCCCAGGGATGTACCCATAGACCAACTCATCCACAGAGAAGCTCATAGAAATGCCTGTAAACCAGCTCAAAGACGTGACCATAGACCAGTGCATAGACATGCCCATAGACCAGCTCATAGACATGCCCATAGACCGGTTCATTGATATGCCCATAGATCAGCTCATAGACATGCCCATAGATCAGCTCATAGACATGCCCATAGACCAGCGCATAGACATGCCCATGGACCGGCTCATTGACATGCCGATAGACCAGCTTATAAACATGCATATAGACCAGCCCACAGACTTGTCCACAGCTCCTTGACATGCCCAGAGACCAACTCATTGGCGTGCCCAGAAACTAGTTCATGCACATGCCTATAGACCAGCTCATTGACATGTCCATAGACCAGCTCATACACATGCCTATAGACCAGCCCACAGATATGCCCATATATCAGCCCATAGACATGCACATAGATCAGCTCATAGACATGTGCATAGACCAGCCCATAGACATGCACATAGACGAGCTCATAGGCATGTCCACAGACCAGCTCATTGACGTGCCCATAGACAAGTTCATAGACATGCCCATAGACCAGCTCATAGGCATGCCCATAGACCAGCTCATAGACATGCCCATAGACCAGCTCATAGGCATGCCCATACACCAGCTTATAGACATGCCCATGGACAGCCAATTTTACCCTTCAGCCTGTGAAGTCAGCATGGTCCATATCTGCTCAATTTATGAATTCCACAGAAGCCAGATGTTTGCAACAGAGACAAGCTGTGTGGAGCATCTGCGACACTCCAAATCCAGCCAATGCGGGTCACTACTCTCGCAGTGCAAGTGAGTGGTTGCATTCTTACTAAACTGTCATAGAAGTCATAGACTTGCCAGACAGTTTAATGAGCGGTATACGTTGCATGGATACCGGTTGGTTTTCATCCTAGTTGTCTTTATCCGCCTCACCGTTGTACTTCAGCGTTGAAGTTGAGACGTTTTGTGCTGCAAAAAGTGCTGAAAATTATTCATAAGTGTGGGTCTGAGTACTGCACCATTGCTCTTATCAAGGCTACAGTTGCTCTGCAGCCGGGGGTCAACAAAATAATGGCTAATGTCTTGTGTAAAAATGGACACCAGATGACCTAGTCTGATTAATAGAGATAAACATTTTTTCCCAAGAGAGTCCGGAGAGATTTACCTGTGATCTCAATTTTCAAGACTGAACCCAACCGAAACATTGTAGCTCTGCACTATCCCTCTGTTGCCTCGAGCAGCATAACTCCAGCCTCTTTGATTTGCTGCATCTAGGTACCCCTGTCAAATGGCGACATCTGCTCAGAATGTAAGCAAATGATTGCAGACATCTCGGACATCCTCAGCAACAGCAAGGTGCAGGTAAAAGAAATAATGGCAATAGGATGCCATATAAATGCAGCGGATGCATGTGATGTCACTAGGTAAAATTAAACACACCTTATGTGTGAACAATCAATGTGGTTCTTTCAGTATCCGACATTTTCACTTTTACTGTAATTAAACCCTTGAAAGAGTTGAAGAGGCCTGAATCCCAACCATTTACTCCATTGTCATGGTAATGCATTTTTGCCATCACTTCAAGCTTTCAGTTTTTTCTACAGATGTCTTGTAGCCATTTTAACACCCGGGTTGGCTAAATATGTCAACTCTCCCGTGAACGTGCACTCAATGCACAGTTCGACATACATGAGTGCTTAAACTGTGATAAAACAAAAAACAAAACTGACCATTAAAACATACACCCTCTGTTGATCTGTCGCAGATTTGCCCCTGCCCCGGGAGGCCTTGAAGAAACGTGACTCATGTAGACATGGCACAAACAGATGCAACATGAGATTTGACATTTGTGATTTAAGAGTGCTGATGTTACCTTACCTGTGTTTGTTTGTTTGTTTTTTTTTCTGCAGAGTAAAGTAGAGTCCACCCTGATCAAGGTCTGCGAGGCCGTAGGTATCCCTGCTGACTCCTGCCAGCAAGCTATAGACCAGTACCTGCCATTCATTTTACAGTTTGTCGTATCAGAACTGGTGAGATCAACATTGCTTTTCATGCCAATTTAGTCATTTCACTTTTAGGATTGAAAAATGTCATGTCGTTGGGGTTAAAATACAACATCTGGCATATTATACATGTACATGTACTTCTGGTTTTTTTTTTAACCGCCCAGCCCAATGTTATCACCCCACCACTTTTGCAATCTGGAGCACAGCTGGGTAATGTCACTAGAGCACCGGAATCTCATTTCAGAGGTAGCGGGTTCGAATTCTGAGGAATATCTGTATGTTTATCTCTACACACAGGATGGCAACGTTCTCTGTCCAGGACTGCAGCTGTGTGCACCTGGTGTCACGAGAAAACTGATCCATGCAGTCTCGGCTGTCAAACAGGTAAGCGATCCTGACAGCTTCTGCTCGGACATATTTAGAGGAACAGTACAACTACTGCCGGTTGAGTTGGTCAAAGAAGAAAGACCCACATTGTCTCAATAAATCCTTTATTTTCAATGCGAAATCTACCTAAAAACACCACCCAGTTTTCGTAACTTTGTTGAACTTACAAAGAACAGTAGCACTCTGTCATTAATGGCTAACTCACATGGGAACTTGTCCAGTTTTGTTGAAGAATTGTGTACCACGTTGATGCAGCACATTGTTGGAAAATTCATGAAATGATCGTAGATAAAAATAGTCCAGGATTTGTAGTAAGGACCAATATGAGCCCCGAGCTAGACCAATTAAAGGTACAATATTCCTAGCAATGGAGGCTCCTTTAGTAGGAACAGAACTTAGCTGGTTCACAAACGATTATGAAATGCATGCATCACGGGCACGTCGCTACCCGCAAAATGAACACAAAGGCAGATTACATTATTTATGTTTTGATTTCTGTTGGTTATTTATCTAATCTGACTCAATGTTGGGTACCCCATCTCTCAGATCGTGACTGGCAACGGCGATCTGTGCAGTGAATGTAAAGAGACTGTCGCCGACCTGAAAGACATCCTCAGCAACCAAACGGTGCAGGTAAGCTGACTGTCGGTTTAAAATGGGCAAGAGTCTGTTCTTCTCCAATAAGATTTGGTCGTATCAGTGGTTGGTCTTTATCGTTACCCAATTGAGGAATCTCCGGTGTAGCATCGAATGGGAGAGGGGGGATTAATAGATAAAGGGTTCCAAGGGTAAAAGGTTTCAGTAATGTCAAGGATCTGTTTCTTTGGGTCACCTTTCTTGAAAAGTGCCCTTGTCACGAATGCCCATGTTTTTGTTAAAAGCAAGTACAGGTCAGTTAAACATTAAACATTTCATGCAAACAAAGTCAAAGCAAGTATGTTTTGAGCATTTGCGGTGAATCTTGCCCTAAGGTAAACATGGTAAATGGATTTCAACTTATTGGGAAGCAGCGATGCTCGCCACCCGACAGCATTGTGTTTGCATTCGCTTTCCCAGAATGAAACCAAGCTTAAGGGGAGGTTTGCTGTGATGATGGCATGACGCTGTATCCAGACGAGACTCAGCCTTGTTTTTTTTGCAGAGACTGACCTCGCCAACCGACACGAATACCCAAACTTCACCACTCAATAATCTCACCCTAATTTGACGAAAAAGAATGGATTGCACATCCCACACTACCCATCCTTGTCTAATTTGGTAGCAAATTCAACCATTTTTGTTGTCTTTTTTTAAAAAGAGTTTTTCATTTTTAAGGTTATCAGATACTTCTTTTTGAAGCCCCCTCCCCCAAAAATGATGGCGGCAGAATTGTTATTTCTCACAATTAACAAATACCGACAAGAGGTAATCATTTTTCCCCTTTTCCCGGTCTACATTTTACTTTTGCCTTCACCACTTTATGCCGGATGGCGTGTAAACACACACAGTTTTCCTTATTTGTTTCACGGATGACGTGTACAATCATTGATGACTTCTTTTTTCATTTCCACGGTTGACGTATTAATGTATCATGTTTGGGTGTGTCATAAATAAATTGCAATTTTGAAGAATTTGCCGGGGAAAAACAATCCCCCGGCAGCCTTTTCGGGTAAGAAAATCCAATGGTAACTAGCTACATGATGAGAAAAATGTGAGGATCAGTGACCCAACGCTTTTATCCTTGAAACAGGGCAATTTGGTGAAGTTGCTGACTGACCTCTGCGTGGATGTGGGGATCCCTGCCGACACCTGCAGCTCAGACGTCGGCCAGTACGGGCCACTCATCTTGAACATCCTGATTGGTTACTTGGTGAGTACTGTCGATCGAGAGATGGCGCCTTTGTCTTTGCCACTTCGTTGAGAAGATACGTACTCTGCGCACACAGAGGTCCGTGCAAAAGTGGCGCGGGGCACAGTGAGCGTACGTGACCTGTTTCTGTTGATCTGACTTCGCCTGAGGGACGTGAACCAAGTTGACATTTTCACCACCAGCCTGACTTTTTTTTGCTGGCGGAGATCTGCCCTGAGTAGCAGCGGGTTCAAAGGTCAATGGGCTAATCTTAGTTTGACAAACTCAGTACTGTATTTGATATTTGCACAGTGCCCTGTTTATAAGTGCATATGGAATGGGTAACTTTGAAACGATTAGTGACGGCAAACATATTGGTCCGTATTTACCAGTTCTGAGCATGCACGCATTGTTCTGAGCATGCCCACATATTTCTGAGCATGCCCAATACAGTGAAAAAGGACCGGCATGCCTGCTGCCACCAGTGTTTCAAAGTCTCTTGCTATTCTATGCATAGCCAGGTTCAGATGGGGTTTGCAATTTTTACATCAAAGATGGAATGTTTTGTCAGTTTGAAATCTGCAAAGCAAAACAAATTTGTTGTTTTTGCTGGGGGGATCTTCTTTTAAATTGCCATTTCATTATTTTGCCGTTCGTTATCAGAGTGGAAAACACCACTTCAGTGTGATTTGTCTATCAGATAGTAATCTGTACCAAAGAAGACTAGGCAGATGGCAAGCAGCTTCGTAGCAAGTGGGGGGACAGACGTTACATTGCCTTTATCAAGAGTTGAAAGCGGTAACACTTTTGAAACAGCACTTACCACCAGTGGTGAGAGGGGATTCTTTTACGGATGAAATCAACTTTGGAGCTTTGTTTATTGAATAAAGTCTCATATTGTTCTCCCCCTTACCCAAAACCTGGACGCGCCACTGATGTCAAGAATGTAATTATGAAATAATTTGGAGCAAATTGAAAATGAATGCCTTTGTTTTTGTGCAGACCCCTTCTGTCTGTACCGGACTCTGTCCAGGAAGTGTTGCAGCACCACTTTACTTGCCGGAGAAGGTGGGTATGGCTCAGGGGGTGATGTCACATGACAAATGGTGCACTCTTTTGATTAGTTGGAAAGCAGTCACATGACTTTTGTCTGTTTTGCGGCCGTGTCTGAAGTGCAGTCACCTGTGTGGTGGTGTGCAGGTGTGGCATACATAGTGTGGACCTCTGCACAAAAGAAGTCTACATAATGTAGGGTGCGATGGCATTGTGTGGACTCGCACACGTCCACACAATGTTTTCCCCTCTCTGAAAAACAGTTTCAGAGGCATTTTGGGGTCAAGGTTTTCTGTGGCAAGATGAAGAGGAAATCATCGTCAAAAAAAAGGAGCATTTTTCTCAAGTTTCCTTAACCACAAGAGAACAAAGGAATTTAATTTTTTAAATCCAGGATCTTGGGTCGTGTCTGCGTTTTGCTATAGAGTGATAAAACAGTAATTTTCAATCATATGGTCACTGGACCCACTGCACTGCTGGCATCTGCTATTGTTCCAAACTTCTCCGCTTGTTGCCAAAAAGAGTATACCAGTGGCAAGATTTGATTGAGTGGTAACATACAGTGTGCGACGTTACTAACAAAAGACCAAGCTGCTGAAAATTGCCAACATTTATTCAGTTATTCAATAGCCGAGAAAATTGGATTACCACCGGGGACAAAAGCGCTCCAGCGCTCGAGTGATGAGCGAAACAATGCTGGTGCACGCTAATCTGGCCCCTACTGAAAAGACGTCAGCAGTGCACGGTGCCGGTTTTGGGAACAAAAGAAAATTACATAACCCCGCACAATCTGGGCTCTTTTTACAAGGCTGCAGGCCTGGCTGAAATATTCAAGCGTCAATAGATATTGTCCGTCAGATTAGCCACCAGACAGTAATTTGTGTCGTTGTAAATGCTTAGTAAATGAAGTTATGATTTTTTTTAGAATTTTGAAAACAGAAAAAAAAGAAAAATCACCCGGCCCCCGCAGAATCAAGATGGATTAAAGTGGCTAATCACGTCAAATTCTCTTGTCAAATTTTCAGTCCTCATGGCTCTGGACATCAAAAGTTCCTACTCGGTGGCAACTTTTGAAGTCGGATTGTTTAAGGCCATTTGTGCACAAGCGCAGAATGATTTTTTTCAGTTATCAAATGTTGATTAATTCATTCGAGTTTTGAATACCGAGGGAAGTTTACAGCTTCACATACCGCCTCAAATAATTGCCCACATTTCTCTCTCTTATTGCAGATGCCAGCCATAAAGTTGACTCCAGCACTTCCCGTGTTGAGTAAGTTCATTCAGAAGAATAGTATACTCACTTCTATAGATTAATCCGATTAGACGCCATAACTGCGGTGGCGCCGCACTCAAACGCACATTTTTCAGCTTGACGCGCACGTGCATTTGGAAAATCATGACACCCTGTTGTTTGAAGAGGCATGTAATGCGTGCGAACCGCCTGTCCATGAGCGTTGTGCCACAGCAGTAATGGCTTCTACTTCTGGTGATCGAATTACCGAATTACCGTATAGCTTCTAGAAATTAAGAATAATGTATTTTACAATGGTGTATTTATCGTAATATCCATTAACATCCATATAGTTGACAGTATGACTTTATCTGTTGTCATTCTGCATTTACAAACTGGCGCACCTTTTATCAAATTTCTTAAAAGTGCAAAACTGACCCGTCCCTTCCTACAAAAATAAGAAGTGACCAAAACCGGATATTTTCTGTGATGCTTACAATTCAATATTTTGCAAAGTGTTGCAAAAGTTTTCTGTAAGCCCTAAAACGTTCATCTTGGTTGTTACAATTCTAGTCGTCTGGTTCCCGATTAGATAATCCCACTGTATGGGTATTTAGGCTTCACATGGTATATCGTAACAACATTTTGACATCCAGCTTTGTGGAGTTTATTGGCACAATGGGACCTGCTTGTGTGCTGAGACAGTCTCCTACTACAAAGAATAAAAAACGATTCAGCCAATAAAATTCTGCAAACCTGAAGGTGGCAACCCATACGTGAGGGGACAGGTTGCCTGTCTATTTAGCTCCCTGTGTAATTGGGTTTAGTAGAGATACAGAGAAGCCATTTTTGTTCTGGTTCCCTAAATCTGTTTAGAAATTGTACTGTTTGATGCAGTGGTGCCAGACTATTTCATTCTTGTCATGCATGGCAGGCTTCGCTTTCAATATTTCTTACAATCTGACTGAGAACACTACATTTTGTTAAAATCACAAATGTGAAATTGTTCATCGGATTTGACAGGTGCTTATTTGTCACAAAACTAGATTTTACCACTTCTTCTCGCCAGTTCTTGAAATGAAGCGTTGGCCTCAGTTTCAGTCTCAATATTGCCAACTCATGGTAAACTTTACTGCATGTTTCTGAAGAAGGTATCAAAGATTGAGAGTTTTCAGCGCTAATATTTGATTTAGATATTCTCTCCCACATTCCCTGGTAGACAAATAAAGCTTCCCGCGTTTTCTGTCACCGTCGTAGATGCTGACCCTGATGACTGCTTAATTTGCCAATCCATCATGGATGCTCTGGAGATGCTATTTCCCAAAGGAGCATCACCGGTGAGAGAATTCTGTGGTCTTTTGGTGCCCAAAACAGTCCGTCCAGCCTCAGAAGTCGCTGTTTGGCAAATGCTTGCAAATTTGTGTTTGCTCTGAAATTTGTAATTTTGTCATTGAAATCAGTTTGCACACAACTAAATTACAAGGCTCTATAGCTACACCTTTCCGGAAAATAAACAGCACCAGACTTTTCAACCTCTCTGCAGTTGGCGAGAGTTTACTTGTTGACCTTAAGTTGACAATATGTGTTGATGAAACTGTCTCTTTGTCGAGATTCTGTACCTTTATTTTGATGTCCATAGGCCCAGCTGGAGACAGAAATGTACACCATTTGCAAACAACTGCCGTTCGAGACTCTGCAGAAGCAGTGCAACATGTTCGTCACTAACTACGCTGACCGGCTGATCCGGATATTGCAAGAGCTTCATTTTGCTTACGACAAAGCATGCTCCGCTGCCGGCATCTGCCCCGAAGGTTAGATCTGTAGCTAAGTGTTAGCTTCTTAACCGGGCTTCCACTATCCTGCCCACAAAATGGTCCGACTTGGATGGAGTTTTGAGATCAAAAGCTGCGATGCAAGTACTAGCAGAGGTTTAGATTCCAAGTATGGCATTGTACGAGTGTCTTGTGCGAGCTGATTATTGTAGCAACATGGATGGCCAGTGCATGAAATGCTCGCCACCCACCAGTGCTGTCCTGGGTTCGATTCTTGGACTCAGCCTAATCTGAGTAGACTTATTTGTGGGCTCTCCCCTCTGCTATGATGGTTTTTCATGGGGTTCCCTGGTTTTCTTCCCTCCGCAAAAAGTCACCACTCTCAATTTATGACGTTCGATGGTCCGATAAGAGTTGCCGGGCGGCTGCTTGAGGCATTTCTTCATTACATGCCTTCAGCTGGACTTTAGAATTCCAGATCTAAGCTAGGATTACCGATGATTCCCCATCTCCAATAGAACTGAGTCTTACCCTATTCCTTGCCCTGAGACGCACCTGAACCCCATCCTTAACCCTACCCTCGAGGCCCTTTTTGCTAGGGACCCTCCTCAATCCTCCAGAATCCTCCAATTTAGGAGGGATGAAAAAATTGGATTCACTCTCAATCCTCCGAAATCCTCCAAAATTTCTTGAAAATGTTACTTGGAGATGTGCCTACTGCTTCAATCCTTCAAAATCCTCCGGCAATTCCTGTCATTATGCTTAGGCAGTGGAAATGGCATTCTTGAGCAGTGCGGTTGATTCAAAAGAAATATCGGGCTGAATTTATGCATGACTAAAAGCAAAAACAACACAAGGTCTAACCCACGTCCTTCATGAATGGCATCCTTCGCAATAAGCCATGCACTTTTGCCATTCACCCCCAATCCTCTAAAATCCTCATAACTGCCCAAAGGATTTTGGAGGATTGAGGAAGGTTAGGGTTAATCCTCAAGTGACATAAACTTTCTATAATTTAAAAACACCCTGCAGGCGTCAGCATGGATAAAAAATTGCTCTCCGAGTGATATTGCCCATTATCACAGTGTTGGATTTGAAAGAGTTTGAGAAGATTTTGTGTTGTAAAGGCGAGAGAGTTGCACTGATGAATATCGCATTTGTAGACTTTTGTTGAAATTCTTTAACTTTCAATCTTTTCTGCTCAGCTGTTGTCACGGATCAGGCTTCCCAGGACCCCAGCGGGTGCATCCTGTGCGAGTTTTTGATGGATTTCCTTCAGGAGACATTGCCGCCCCACTTCAACAAGGTAAACCTGAGCAAACAAATCGCAAAATAAGCCCACTCCTTTTTTTCTCCCTGCGGCGGTAATCGCCCCTAATTCCGGTATCCGGCTCAGTCAGTACTTATCGTCCACAATCACCTCAGTTGTCTGTTGTATCACAGGACGAGATCAAGGCGGACCTGAGCAAAGCCTGCGGCCAGTTGCCAGAGGGCTTGAGGGAAGGATGCGATGACTTTGTGAAGAAGTACGGAGACCAGATAGTGCAATTTCTGACGGGTCAGGTTCCGTTGCAGGACCTCTGTCGGATGCTGAAGGTCTGCTCCTTGCCAGGTGAGTCTACAAAAGCTGTTCGCTCATCCTTACGGACCTCACAGGACACCAGGATCGACAAATTTCTCCGGAGTACGTGACAGAATTTCTACCAATCTTCATTTATTCGAGTTTGTTTGAACCGTGACAAGAGACATGCGTACAGAATGCACGTTGTAGTATTTCAGCACTGTAGCGACAAATCACCCACAAGGCTTTGAAAGGATTATTACATCCATCCTAAAGTTTTAAGAGTGTCAACCTTCCCGGCTTTGTGAAAAGACAGACTTGACAAGGGATCGAAAATTGCTTCTCAAACATTCCTTACAACGGTTGTTATTCATTGCATCCATGACAGAGTTCATGTATTTTTCAAATCTTGTGAAATCATGATTTCTTTAGTGTCATTATTATATTTCAGAATTGATATCAACATTATCATGACCGTTACTTTTCTTGGGTGGGGTTTGAACCCATGACCTCCTTTGCTCTGGTGCAGATGTTGCCTCCGTGCAAGCGTGGATGTTTCAATCTTTGACCACCTTCCTAAGAATCGTTTAGTAATGATTGAAAATGTTGATTCTTAACCCCATCGCTACGGAGGACTGCTACTACCTCACCGTTGTGTGAGGATTAGTGCATACCACACATGCAGTCTATTCACCATGCAGCTGCTGGTTCAATGGGGCCTGCTGCTGGACAAAGCCCTCCATTCAGGGCTACCACAGCCCAGCAGTCACGGTCAAAATAATCCCACCACCATGAAGGGGTTAAACCTAGTGGTGTTAGCGGTATCGGTTTCTTTTCACTGTTTATTTCTTGTCTCCCCGTAATGTTACCAAGATCCTTCCACCCTTGGCCCAAGTTGACAAGAAAAGTTTTCTGGCCCCGTCAAGCTTGGGATGTTGGAGTTTCCTTTGATGAGGGTTTTTGTCAGAAGGCTGCATGCTTCTTGATGGATATTTACTGCTGAAAATGCTCAGCTGGGATGGGTGTGTGTAAAGCCGTCCCGAGGGGGGTGGTAACCTTACATACCTGGTGTGAACATGTGAACAAAAGATGTCCACACGATGCAGGAAGGGAAGACGTTCTGTGGACCTGCACGTGTCTACTGGATGTTTCCCTTTCTCTGAAAAAGAAGTTTGGAGCCGTTTTGGGGTTAGGGTCATCCATCGCAAAAGGAGGAGGAACAGTCAAGAAAACCTTTTACAAAATCCAGCTGAAAATCATTTTCTCAGTTCAAGAAAAATGAGTATTTTCTTACTATTGCACGAAAACAAAGGGATGTTCATGCTTCGTATGTAACGGAAGTTTCTTTGGCTGGTATAGTCAGAGGAGTGTTTCAAACTGAGTGTTTGCATGCTATGTTATGCATCCAAGAGCACGGGCACAAGACAAGGACATTGGAAAAAAAGCTGACCTCCTAGTTTTCGCTGAGAAATGAAAGTTCTTTGGGTCCAGAGTAATTACAGTCAGTCTTGGCAGTGCCGATTGTCTGCAGCTTGTCGTTTATGTTTCCTCCAATAGATGAAGTCATGGAGCCGGACCACGTGAATGACATTTTTGACTGCGTCACGTGTTACCGTGTCGAGAAATATCTCGTTCAAGTGATCAAACCGCACGTTACCAAGGTAACGTAAAGCCTTCAATATGGCTGAGCCCTAGAGTTTGCTCTGTCCGAGTGCATACGTTGTCACTTGTAATATTGCATACCAAGCTTCTGCAGTTACTAACCGTTGATTAGTTTTGAGGCAAACCTTGACATTAGCAAATGGAAAGCGGCAAGAGAAATGAGGCGCCATTCCTCAAGTCTGTGTGTGGGAGTTGCTAAGAGTGTTCATTGAAATTGTAGGGGGTACAGCCGATATGGAATGGACCAAACCACGTTACATGGAAAGGCGCCTTTATTCTTTAAAAACCAAGCCTTACGGTTATCTTGGGGTTGAAACTAACAATGCTTTTTAAAATGCCGTGAAAATCTCGAAAAAAATTGACTCTATGTTAAAATTACATTTCTGTATGAGGACGTGACAAGCGAGGTTAATTACATGATGGGGAAGTTGTGTTTGAGGTTGCTTATTGGCTGTGTGATATTTGTCCAGATTTGCAGCTGGACTCTTGAGGGCGCTATTTGCTTTTCTTGTAGTGCACCCGTCTCACTGATGGTGTACACGAAGGGGTTCAGGCAGGTTAACCTGGAGAGGAGAAGAGCAAGGTCTCCGAGCAACTTGCTCGCTCAATCCAAAGACTGACCAAATGATTACGGAGCACACTTTCATCAGTAACTGTGTGCAAGAAAACTGGACCATGAGTGGGTTCCTGCCTGGAAAATGACCCCGATGAGATTTCTTCCAACTTCCCAGATCTTTTTTGGTCATTTGTTCGCGTCTTGTCTGTCCCCTTTGCGTCTGAACTCTTGATAGAGTGGGAAAGGTGAAATCTTGTTTTCTGTCCGCACGCCATTCAGCAACAGGTGGATGATGCACTCAACGCGGTGTGCTACTTGATAGGGGGTGACTTGATAGGCTGCCAAGCGTTTGTCGCAAACTATCGCAGCAAGGTCACCGAGTACTTGCTGTCTGGCAAACCGTTGGAACAAATGTGCAAAGCCATCAGAGTTTGTAGATCAGGTGGGTCAGTGGTTGTGCCGCTATCGTATTTCTGTATACACACAGCCATTCGAACTGATTTGAAGTTTTCTTCTTCTTAGTCTGCACTTGAAAAAAAATGGAGGTTGTGGGTCCAATTCCATCCCAAGTCAAACCAGTTCTTCCGCAGGCTCTCAGAAAAAAACTTGCTCAGGAAATTTACGTCACTGTTGTTTAAAAGCGTCTTTCACCCAACATTCTTTCAGATTTCCACTTTCATCTGAACGCTTTGATTTGAAACTGTCTTAGTGCCACAAGTTTCTCCTTACGGTCTTGATCTTTTTTTTCTTGTGTTTGTTGGCACACAGTCGACAAGCCCGTCGCCGTGCCTGCACTGAGCCACGTTCAGAGCAGCACGGAGTGCGTCCTGTGCGAATTAATCGTGAAGGAGCTGGACGGCATACTCAAAAAGAACGCAACCAAGGTACAGACAGCAGGCCTCATGATGCTGTGTTTGACCCTAACCATGCTGAACCCAACAAGGTTATGCAGGAGTTCAATGGTCCCTAGGGGGTTAGGGTTTATCCTAACCATGCTGAACCCAAC
>NW_019091391.1:794248-824930 GCF_001949145.1 Acanthaster planci | reverse complement strand
AACCCAACAAGATTATACAGGATTTGAATGGTCCTTAGGGGGTTAGGGTTCAGGGAGAATCCAGAAATGAACGTGGTTGCGTGTGAAATTGAAAAAGACCTTGAAGGAAAAATTAGATAGAACACAAAAGAAGGAGGGGCATAGTTGGAGTCAAGGGGGGGTAGGGGCAAGGGAAGATGTTCCCTCCCCCAGGAAAAAAATTGAAGAATAAAAAGGGGAAAAAAATGCAAAAATGAGAGAAATGAAAAAACAATGGATGGAGGCCACCAGTTTGCTCAAAAATATCTCAAAATAACCCCCTCCACCATGAATGGTTTATCATTTTCCTGCAAATGAGTCGTCCTTTCCCCCGGAAGAAATCTTGGCCACACCCACAGGATGCCTGCTACTTTAATAAAGCTTCTCATTCCCGATTTGGACAGGATGACATCATCCATGCCCTGGACGAAGTGTGCTCCATTCTTCCCTCGTCGCTGAAGGCCGACTGTGACGCGTTCGTCGCCAAGTACATCCCTGAACTGATCTCAATTATCCTCGCCATGGGCCCCGTTGGTGTCTGTGATGAACTGGGGGTTTGCAAAGATGCAGGTGGGTCTCTCCAGGAGACAACATTCCCCGGTTCGGTTGCTCTGACTAATTTTTTTGAAAATGTGGGGTTCGTCCACATGTAGGGTTGTTTCCAAGGCAGTCATTTCCTTGTTTTTTCTTGTTTTCTTGCAATTATCTGCCAACCCAGTCCGAGAGGAGGCCCAAGTGGGTAATGAAATTGAGTGTCAGATTTGCGACCTTATAATGGAGGAACTGGAAGCCCTGGTCAAGAGAAATGCAACTGAGGTGAGCTGAAGAGATTTCAAAAACAAAAGATCTGAAACTCCATCACAGTGGAGCATAACAACTTTGTCAAGTATAAAGTTGAACCTGTTTGCTTTAGAAGGCATTCTTATATGTCTTTGTTAACTTCCTCCATTCTGTAATAGTTGTGATTGAGCTGAATGTGCCGTCTCCTTTCTCTTGTGTCCAGAAGAACATGGTGAAGTTTTTGACAACAAAGGCGTAGAAAGTCACAAATACTCTTCAGTTCCACGAGAGCAAATCTGAACAATCTGATACAATGAACATGTTCCTTGGCTCTCCGATATATGAACACTTTGTACAAATGTTAAAAATATACTTTAAATAAAACGAAACATAATTAGCGCGCACTTGTAACGACTTCAAAGTTAAGGAAAATCTTTCACATGGGATAGGAGGACCTGGCGTGTTTCGTATTGTTCATAAGTCTTTGTACATGTGCGAGTAAATGGACGGCCATGTATGCCAGGCAACCGAGTAGTATGATTGTTTCATAAGGGCTTCCTCTGTTTGTAAATCTCCTGTTGTCTTCTGCTTTGAAACAAGTTGCAGCAAATTCCTTGTGATATCATCACAAGAAATTTTAATTTCTTGCATTGTAGAAAGACGTTGAGAAGTTTCTGGAGAACATCTGCGACATCTTGCCCTCCTCACTGAAGGCTGACTGCGACGCGTTCATCGCCAAATACACTCAGGCCATTCTGGCTCTGCTGAAGTCTATCCCTCCAGACAAGATCTGCCAAATCCTTGGTCTCTGCTCTAGCTCCCCAGGTACGCGGCGCCGCCTTGTCTCCGTATCTGGGTAGATGAGAACCCAGGATGCAGATTTGATAGACAGCATTCACCCAGCTTTGAATATGAAATAAATGCTGTTGGTGGAAGTGGTATTGAGTTTATGCGCCAGTTGTATTATACTTTTTATATTGATTAAGAAGAACATTTTTGTTGGAATTGAGTTTTAACTTATTTCCTTGTTTTTCCTTGTTTTCTTGCAATCAGCTGCCAACCCAGTTCAACACAATTCCCAAGTGGGTAACGAGATTGAGTGTGAGGTTTGCAAACTTGTAATGAGCCAACTAGAAGCCCTGGTCAAGAGAAATGCAACAGAGGTGAGTATTTCTGTCAGGGATTTCAAACACAAAAGAGCTGAAACACCATCACAATAAAGCCCAACTGGGTCAAGTATGGAGTCTAACATGTCTCCTAAGTATTCTTCTGTCTTCGTTAACTTCCTCCCAGTGCTGTTGTTGAGACCATGTGAGACCTTCATGAGACCACATAAGACCAGCACGAGACCTCCAGTCTGAATTCAAGCCACAAGCTATTCAAATGAACTCCAACGAAAACATTCTTTTGTCATTGTTCACCCTGTTACTTCTGACTGGTGTTGTGTCTGGTCTTGTGTCTGGTCTTGTGTGTGGTCTCGTGCACGGCCTTGTGTCCTGTCTTGTGTGTGGTCTTGTGTGTGGTCTTGTGTCTGCTCTTGTGTGTGGTCTTGTGCACGGCCTTGTATATAAATAAAAAGAAACATTCAACACTGATGATAAGGACTTCAAAGTTAAGGAAAATCTTTAAGGAAGAAGAGTACCGGGCCTGTGCTGTTTATGGGGGTGTGTACCTGTGTCCCTGAAGGGGCGGCCATGTAGGCCACAGTGCCATTGTTAAATAATTGTTTCTAAAGTCTTTCTTCCGTGGTAAATCTCTTTTTTTCTTCCACTTTGACAGAAGTTGCAGTAAATTCCTTGTGATATCATCTACTTTACTTCTTGTGTTACAGAAAGACATTGAGAAGTTTCTGGACAACATCTGCGACATCTTGCCCTCCTCACTGAAGGCTGACTGCGACGCGTTCATCGCCAAATACACCCAGGCCATTCTGGCTCTGCTGAAGTCTATCCCTCCAGACAAGATCTGCCAAACCCTTGGTCTCTGCTCTAGCTCGCCAGGTACGCGGCACTGCCTTTTATGCAAGTACAGTGCATCCTGTAAGATTTTAACCTTTACTCATTTGCCACGGTGAGTGTCACTAGTCACCACAAATTATAGCTTTGTTTGCCGTCTCTGTATTTATTGAAATTTCATGCCATGAAGATGTCGTTGGTGTGGATTTGCATGGACAGTCATTCTCACACTTTCACAGCACCTTCCTTGTAAAATACTCTCTTTACTGTGTACTCAGAGGAAAATAACGTCCACTATTTCATGGTGAAGCGTCCGGAGGCAACTGTTGAAGATATTCTAAATTTTCGGTGTCAGGTTTTGACAATCTGATGCATTTTGAATTGATTTCAGATCTAGGCAGGGAAGGCGAAACTACAGAATGTCTGCTGTGTGAACTGGTCATGAAGGAAGTTGACAGGCTGCTGGATAGCAAGGCTACCCAGGTAAGGAAGAGTGAATCCCACCAAATTGAATGATAATTTAGATGCATGAAACTATCAACAAGGAATGGGCTTCAGACTTCTGATTCGGGAAGGTGTGTGCTTGTACATGGTGCCTTGTGGGGTACCGGAACAATGGAAGGTACCCCACAAGGCCAGCTGTGATCCTTGTGGGGTACTAAAGTGGTACCCCACAAAAAAGATATTTCAAATTTACTCCAAAACGGAGGAATTTTCAAGTGCCATTCATCTGTTGTACACTGAAGGGTTTTATATAAGGGATATACGGTCGAAATTTCAACCCAGGAAACCGAATTTGGTTGAAATGGCAGTGATTTGAAATTTTTTTCCGTGTTGTGTGGGAGTTTGGTACACGAGAACAAAGGAAACACCCCACAAGTACACCATGTATACATATGTAAGGGTGGTTGTGCGCACCTGTTGTAGTTTTTGGGGCCTCTGATATCCAAAATGGAACTTGACTTACTGTCCTCTGTTTAAAGTGCAGTTTTGAAAAATAATTTTACTACATAGCTGTCAAAACTTACAAAGAGTATTCACACTGATAAAGACATCTTTATTAGTCAGGAGATGCAGTAAGTGGGAAAAGTGCCATGACAATTATCTGGGTTTTTTCTCTCAATTTCTTTGTCGAAAAAGAAAAATACTGTGTTTTTAACCGATGGTGTTTAACCAAATTGCCAGCACCAATGCTATTAACTGCTTATTATATTTATGAATAATATATGAATAATGTATGAGTTTTGTCTCCTTGAACTGACAGGCAGAGATTGAGAAGGTCTTAGAGGACGTCTGCTCTCTGTTGCCCGCCACGATCCGTAACGAGTGTCAGGACTTTATCAATGAGTATGCCCCGCAGATCATCCAACTTCTGCTGCAGTTTGTCACGCCCACCCAAGTCTGCGACGAGCTGAAACTCTGTACTAGCCCTGGTAAGTCCCCGGACTCTGATTGGGATGTAAAAATAGCAAACGATCCTTTCCTGAGGTTCGATGCTCTGAACCACTTGCCAACAGTGTTATTTTTGGCTCAAAATTTTGACTTTTAAAAAGGGCTAATTACGGTGGTCAACTTCTAATACGAGTCCGAATGCCACAAATCCTGATTAGCGTTAGAAGTTTGAAAAGGACTTGTACAGTAATTCAGGTAACCTCATATTTTCAACATCCTGGGGTGCACCCACAGAGCGAGGGTGCTTCCACAACAGGTCATGCGCAGCGGCCAAGTTAAAATCCAGCACTTGCTCCGCGTCAACAGATTTCTTGGACTTTGTATGTGCGTGTAAAAGAAACAGGTTTTCAGACGTCGGTGTTAGGTGTTTTGAGGCGTGCCGAATGGTTTGATCCATCAGCTGTACTGGTGTGTACAGATATCCAGATCTTATTTGGCCATCCTGTGGCAAAATGGGGGTCAATGTCAGAGGTGAATATGCTGCCTTGTGAACCGAGCAAAGTAGCTCAGAGTCGTCCTGCGCAGGATTCTGGGATGTCTTTATGGGGAACAGGATTTCGACTCTGCCTATACTTAAGAACGGACGGCTTTCGCGGTCTTCTTTTCTCCAGTGGTCGAAGCGAAAGTGCCCAAGAAAGTTGGAGGGGTAGCATGTGGTCCGTGCGAGATGGTCGTCGAACACGTCGAGATCATCCTCAGAGAGGCATCCACTCAGGTAAATATGAGGACATTTTCACAATGGAGGATATGCTGCCACGAGACTTGTACAGTTCCTGTCGCGTGCAGTAGCTGTCGTAGTTATGCATGCCATTTGAATATTAATGAAGAGTGTTCTCAGTTCAATGATTTAATGGTAAATACTGATTTGAGAGTTTGCCTTAAAGACTAGGTTTGCGGTAGCGCTGTTTATCTCTCTTTTGTTCCCCCCGGTTGCAGAAGGAGATTGAGGACTTTCTGAGGTTGAAGGTGTGTCCCAAGCTGCCCGCTGAGGCCAAGACGGTTTGCCTGAACATGGTGGACAAGTACCTGCCGGAGATTCTCAAGCTGGTGACGAGCATGACCCCGGAGGAGCTTTGTGGATTTCTAGGGCTGTGCAGCTCAGGTAAGACAAGCAAGGCTGGCCCTAGAAAACTGCCAGAGTCAAACCGTGAACAAGTTCAATTTAACCGGTATTTCTCTGAGATAAATCTCCTCGAAAAGGCATCAAATCTAAGGACGGGGCCGCATTAACCATATGTGCCAGGGGACCCAGTTTTTGGTACCTTGGGTTTATATGCCAAGCCGGGCTGCCCGAAATCGGACAAAAGAAAGTACACACAAAATAAAAAGTGGTCCCTAACTTTTTTTGAGTAGTGTATAATAATCAATATCAAATATTTATTAAAAGTAAAATTTAAATGATATTATTGTTCTCATTTACAAATGTCCCCCTCAAGAGGAAGCAATGGAGAAGATGATTAATGCGGCAATTGATTCGTCCGCTGAGTGCATGATCTGTGAGCTTATTGTCAAGGAGTTGCGCACAGGACTCTCCCAGAATGCAACAGAGGTAGGCCCACCCTGCTTGGTCATTGTCTCGTGCCTACAAAATTCTTGAGTTTCATTTACAGGAAGTTTATAACTATGGGGGACTTGCATTTCATCTCATGGTGAGGCTGGCTGGTGCACATGCAGAATGCTACTCAGAGACAGGAAAAAACTCCACTTGAATTAAATTCAGCATTAAGAATGCATCAGTTATTAATTAATTGTCGGTTGACTGTAACAAGCTGGAAGCGCTTAAGAATATTCTCCATCGATGGATCGCCTTATCTGAACTGAAAAATGCCTGACCTGAGAACAGTGCCTTTTCAAACTGACACCGTGCTGAATGACTGATTCTACTTAGCAAAGTCCTGTGCTGAGGAAAACATTAAGTGGGAACCAGTTGCAAACAGTGAATTTTGCACAACTTAGCTGGTAACCTGTTTCTGCTGAGCTGACATATCCAGTGCTTAGCTAGTCCCTGTGGTTACCAGCTCTTTTAAAACAGCTGCAGTTGTTTCCAAGAGGGTTTGCTGCTGCAAGCACTTGTGACTTCTTGTCAAAGAAAATGCTGCTCCAAAAATAGCATTGTGATTCGGCAGAGAGCGTCGGGGGTGGGCAGAGAGCGTCGGGGGTGGAGCTAGATCATTGCGCAGTTTGAGGAGTACCAGTTTCGGATGTAGCCAGTTATATGTTGCTTCACCCGCTCTGCCTTTCCGCTTCTCAACAGGCAGAGATCCAGAAGCTCCTGGACACGGTGTGCAGCAAGATCCCGCTGTCCTCCCTCGCCAAGGACTGCCAGGAGTTTGTGGACGACTATACCAAGCCCATCATTCAGTATCTCCTGGCGGGGATGGACCCGGACACCATCTGCGACTTCCTCAAGGTCTGCGACCCCAGCAAACTCGGTGAGTGGTCGTGCCATCTGAGTTGGCATCAGATGAAAGCAAAACTTGCTGAGTGTCTGTGCGAGTGTTAACCTCACTTGTAATAACCCTTCAGCGTAGAAAATTCTCGACAGATTTTCACGTGTCCAAGTTGACGTTCTGCGCTTAAAGTGTTTCTCTAACTCGTCCCTCCACAGCTGCACCTTTTGGCAAGGTCAACGATGACACCCTGTGTCTTTTGTGTGATGTCCTCTTTGGCATCATTGAGACCCAACTGGAAAATAACAAAACCTTGGTAAGTAAGGATTTTTTTTATGGGGGGGTTGTTCCAACAAGCCGAATTGTAATGCTGCTCTGCTTGGGCCAGCTAATAGATTTACTTGCGACTAGTTCTACATACCAAGACTGTACCGATGTTTGGCTATCTGCGTATGCGGTGCATTACTCTGTGCAGTGGAATTGTGCACATTCAGTTGCAAATTTGACATTTGCATTGTGGTCATTCCCATATGCGACTAGTATGTGCTGCCAACATGACTTGTCCTCACTTGTGTGAATAGGTCTCGCAGGTAAGTTGCTCTTTGTTAATCCGTGTGGGAGCCTCGTCACTCTGTGCGCAGATGGTATCCCTCATAAAAAGCTGTGTGACTGTCCGCAGGAGGAAGTGACCCAGTTGATTGAGAAGGTCTGCCCCCTCCTCCCCGAATCCCTGGCGGAGCAGTGCAAGGGCTTCTTGGATCTCTACGGCCCAGTCCTCCTCAAGCTGATTGTGGACAAGGAGCTCAGTCCCCCCGACATCTGCAAGGACCTCAGGTTGTGCAGCTCCAGCTCGAAATTGCCCGGTGAGCTGGACATTTCCCTCCTTGTCTCAATTTCCTGCTTGTTTGAAGAGTCCTAACTCGTCAACGGGACACTGACTTGCCATCTCATGTTGAGGAATTTTGGAGTGGGTACGAGTATGATAATTGAGAAGCTGTGGTTCGGAATTATTTCATTTCTAATTTTTATATTTGCTTTCTCAAATCAACAGGGATGTTGAGAACAGTCAACTTTGAAAGTAGGCTAGAAATATTGCCTACTCATAGGTTATGTGTGCCGTAGTTGTGCTTTGCCAACATCAACTCAGACTGAAATATCTTACCATTTCCATTTGTCAGCGGGACTGACTTTCTCCAAGGGATCACTGGATTGCGCAGGGTGCAAGGACTTGGTGACAGCACTGGAAGATTTCCTGGAGCAAAACGTGGACAAGGTGATGGAGTTTATCGCCAAGATCTGCGACCTCCTCCCTGAAGCTGACAGACAGGAGGTAAGCACCATCCCCCAACATTCGATCTCGATCTTTGAACTATTCTGTTCCAGCGAAGCCAAAGCCAGTGTTTACTTTGAGTAATGTGCCTTGTCTTTTCAAGTTTGTTGATTGACCTTGGCTCCAAAGTGAAGAGTCTTTTCCCACAGGAGGCTTCTGCCCAGAGTAAAACAACTTTCCAGTAACACTTGGCCTTCTCTTTGGCCTTTGGAAGATTTTGTCTCTGTATAACATGATTGCATTCGCCAGAGTTGCTCTCTGGAATAAAATATCCGTGCTTACTACGACATCTCTCAATAAACGTGTTTGGTGATAGAGTTGTTCCATTGGACAGGGCGTCCAGTCTAAAACAGACTGCTCTTTTGCTCTTTCGCCCTGCTTGACAGAGTTGCCTCTCGTTGAATAATTACTCGGTCCTGCATCGAGTGACATCTTAAGAGCTTGTTTCCTTTCTCCTGCAGTGCAAGAACTACATCGAGGTGTACGGCTCCTATCTTCTAGAACTGATTCTTGAGGAGTTTCTCTCCCCGGAGACCCTCTGCAAGGTAAGACCGGACAAAGAGGAAAAAAGATTACTGGACTCTTGGTGAACTGCGACTCGGGTCCCAAACTCTGTATCGTGTTTCTGGGGATCTTGCTAAGAATCTTGCTAAGAATCTTGCTGAGAATCTTGCTAAGATCTTGCTAAGAATCGATGCACCCCAGACAGAACTTGGCCCTAGATGTATGCTTGTTTTCCTAGTTTGCTGTGCGTTAGAACAAAATCGCTCTGGCTGGGGCCCCGAAAATGGAAAATTTCAGGGATCGTTGTTCGTCTCTCCCCAGGATCTGAAGCTGTGCACCCAGTCCCTAGTTGGCCTACCTCCAGCCGAGATCTGTAACCTGGGCCCGACGTTCTGGTGCGCCAGCATGGACAACGCCAAACTATGCAACGTAAGTCAAGGGTCCCAGGGGGTCCGACTGAAAAGTCCAGGGGGATAGAATTCTCAAATATTTAAAAAAAAAATTGGTGCAGATTTCAAGAAATATTCACAAACTATTTTGGCCATTTTGGGAATGGTGAAGTCATGCCGGATGTTGACAGGATGAACCCAAATGACAAAGTCTGTCTGAAAATTGAAGTTGTTTCGAAATGGTCAACAACCTCACTGGCTATTCTTGATAAAATGTTTCTTTTCATAAGTGCTTACTTGATCAGCTTTCACCTTTATTCTCTTGTATAACAGACCGTTCAGCACTGTCGTCGGCACGCTTGGAACTAAATTGATAACAGACGACTTGCAGCCTTCATAAATGTCCTGAAAATTTACATCCCACAGATTTTGATTAGAGCACAAAGGAAAAATTTCTGGTTAATCCTGAACTCTTTAATGCATGCACCAATCACCAGTACAAAATTTAGGTGAACGTCAGAGGTATAATTGGCTGAGTATGTTTAAAAGACACAGGAACGAGTTTGAATTATTTAAAATCCACGAGATGACTTTCGGACATATTTACATCGGAAAACAGCTGAACGTAGGCACGAAGCGCTGGAGGAAATTTCAGTGCACTGGGGCAGTGATCACATCTTACCAAGCCGGGAAATTTAGCTTCACAGTATCTGTGAAGGCTCATTGCTGTTCAAAGCTGAACCAACTCAAGTAGTTCTTAGAGAGAATCTTTGTTGATAGTTCATCGTCCTTTTGTTTTAATGTGCTTTTTAAAGCTAATGTTTAATAATTATGGTTATAAATGAGGATTATATATTGTGTATGCTCAGTAATTCTTTGTATCTGGCAAATTTTATGGAAATGGTACATGTAAATGTTTGAGAACGGTCGCCAATTTTTGTGCAGCTTTTAACTTCTGTGATCATAGACTGAAATGTGTTCTGGATGTAATAGTCTCCAATTTCATTTCGAATCGTTGCTGCTCGTTGTTGGTATTTTTTAAACGGTAGTGATTTTCCTTTCGCAACATTGTGCCAAAGAGATATTTCAATCATTTGGTTCTTGAAAAACGTTGCTGACCTAATCAAGAAAGGTTAAAATTTTATCGACATATTATATTTAGCTACGATGACAAGTACAGTTAAATTGCGGTTGCTTACCTGGAACAAAAAGAGTTTTAGAATAATTGTGCTTAGCATCGGAGTGTAATCCAGTTATTGAATGATACGCACAAGCCAGGGAAAAATGGAAGTTGGTTTTATTAAATTTCACATTTTATAGCCTTTGATTCGTACATGCGAAAAGTGTCACAGGAGTTGGACGTAAAGTTTCTCTGATCATTTCGACACATTATATCAAGCTGGGCGAGTCTCTCCCCCATCCCAGAACAAATTGGACGATTCAGTTAGTGTTTTTTTTTACATCAATTTACATTGATTCCATCCAATTTTGAAATACATCGTAAGGACAGAGTGAGCGATTTCGGTATGAGAGGTTGATGAGTATTTTTTATGCGTTAAATGTTTTATTGGTCACTTTTTAGCGACATTTGCTTTTGCATTCGGTCTGTCTCAGTAATTAGACTAGGAATGATATGGTCAGTATGAAGTACAGAAAGTAAAATTCTCATTTTGCGATTTTGGTACTTTTCCCCGCCGTCTAATTCGATATTGAACAAGAAATTAAACAAAAAGGAAATTCATCTCTTTGCCGGGACTTTGTTATAAAGTGTTTTGCCTTCGTGTCTGTAATTTCTCATTTTGTCTTCATTAGAAAATCTGTCCAATAAGGACCAACGTATATCCGCCTTGAGCAGAATTATTACCAACCGTCGGTCGAAGAGAGCCGCGTTGGTTGTGAGAGATTGATTTGTTGGTAGTGATGCGACCGTGACGCGTGCATCTCCAAGTCGTTCGTGAACCAGCAATTCAATTCGGACCAAAGGAGCCTCCGTTGTTAAGGAAATAGCGCCCTCTCTTGGTGTAGCCCTTGGTTTAGTTCTGCGAATTTTGGGTCTCTCATACAAAATGGCAGGCAGCCGTTTTTAAACAAATGAATAAAGTAACAGTTATACAGACTTTGCGTGGTAGCCATCTTGCGGGGCATTTCTCTTGTGTCGCAGGGAAACATCCTTCGTGCATAACCCCTGGAACAAAAGCGCTGGCTTTAACAAGATGGCAGCCATGCGTTATATGACCTCTAAAGTGTGCCTTTTTTGGTTTTTTTAGTTGCGTCTCATTTTTACACTAACGTTTTTGAGGTGTAATTGTACCTGAGTCTTTTACTCACATATTTTTTATCCATTTTCTGTTTTGTTTTGTTTTCTATTCATATCACAATTTTTATGCCCAGTATGTCTCTTAAACCTTTTTCTGTAATTTGTAAGTATGATTTTCTGTTTTTAATGTCCGTACCATGCCCTGAAGTAAGTTTCTCATTTTGATCTCTTCTATATTTCAAATAGTCAAACGTTTTACCTTAAATATTCAAGCTATGACTTTTATTGATGCACGACGAGGTGTGAGTCAGCAGATCTACGGATCACAGTAATATTATTGCTTTAACTTCCCCTAGCCCATCTGGGAGCACTGTTCTGTTTTGTACCGTACTGTTGTTCTGTGTTATCCTGTCATGTCTATTGTTTTGGCCAAATAAATAATAATAATAACAGTAATGCAAACCCTAGTTTCACGATACCTCGATCATGACGAGCCTTTTTCAGAAGTGGGTTGTAGCTTTTGTCGGCTCGACGCAGAAAGATATTTCGTAATATCAAAGTAGTCCAAAATCTGTTACCACAGACTGTAGCGGCTCGGATTTTTTTCCTTCATCACTCTGCTTCTTTTAACTGGCAGTTGAATTTAAACTCGTAGGCCTACACCTAGTGCCATTTACTGTGTGCCACCTCAAAAGTGTGGTACTGTAATACGGGCGTTTCACAAGAGTGCGCCTCCAAGAGTTTGCAACGCGTTGGCCAATCACAGGGCGTGAAATCTGTCAATCCAATGCGCGTTTGGAAAGGGTCGACAGATTTTGCGCGTTGTGATTGGCCAGGGCGCTGCAAACTCTTAGAGGCGCACTGCTGTGGATCGTCCGAATTATGGTGATAAAAGAAGTTGCACCAGAAGGAAGAAGTTCTTCCGGACAGTTCTCGCGTTCAAACGAGGCTTTATTCCCGTAGGGCAATGTTTGCAAATCCGCACAGTCTTTAAAGAAACAACGAACACTGTGTGCTTGTAGATACCCCCCGGTCATTCCTGGCGTCGTTTGGGCGGGATTGATGGCCTGGAACATAAATTGGTCCTGAGGCCATATGAAGCGAGATATAAGACGGAGAGACCCCCCCCCGCCGCGCTTTGTGTTGGTCATTGTTTCACTGGAATCTGAGGGATTCTTTTCAAACATCTGGGGGCGATGTGCTAGGTAACAATAGCCTAGAGTGTGTAGAGCGATTAGACATGTATGGGGGTACCCCTCGGTTTCATTTCTTGCCGGGTATACCTCGGGCTGCACAAGGAAACACAGCGAAGGGGAGGAAAACGATGCGAATGCTGCTTGTGAAAGTTGCACTTTATATGTCGCCTTTTACATAGATGCCACATTTCCTGTGATTTCCCTGATTCATCACTGGGGCCTGCTGCAAGTGCTGAAGCATCGATCAGGCTACCCTGGATACGAGGTTTATGAGGGGAAATGAAGTAACATTTGAAACGAAATTGGCTGTGATGAAACATTCACGTGAGTGCCAAAACCGTGCCAAAGGTCTCGCAAGAGGGAGAGCTGGAAACTCGACTTCCGCGTCGAATGTTATTTAAGCTGGTATTCGCCAGCTCTGCCAAACATTGCTCCCTGGAAATCCGCCCACTGTGACTGATGAGTTCAGATTTCGGCAGCGCATCCCCAGCAGAGCACAACTGATTGACCGTACCAACAACATGCAGCCCTCTCTGCTAAGTTCTCTCCTCATAACAGGTACGTGATGTGATTGTCTATGTAACTGCAGTTACACACGACTTGTGATTGAGTATACGCACACTTGCTTATATCCAGCAAGAAATGAGACCGAGCGGTCCCCCCAACACGTCCAATCGCTATACACACTCGAAACTATTGTTACCTTACACCCCCCCCCCGATGTCTGAAAAGAATTCCTCAGATTCCAGTGAAACAGTGACCGGCACAAAGCAGGGGGTTCTCTCCTTGCCACATCTTGCTTCATAATGCATAGGCCCTATGTTACGAAGAACGGGCAAACCAAAACAATTAAACATCTTCACTTAAAACCCTCATGGCTTCTAGCAAAAACCAAAGTGTTTACGCTATGCTGGTGTCTGCTTGGTGTCTCAGCGCCTGTTTTTGTTATTTTAATTTGGTTATAACGAACGCACAAAAGGTTTATTCAAGCCTATCCAGTGATACAAAGCTCTTTCATAACCAACCAATAACCTTTACTGTTTGAGTTTTGCTTCCTAAGTCATTCCGTTCATTTACTTTCATTTATTATTTATCAGATAATACAATAAACAACAATAAAAAGAAACAGAAATTAAGAACAAAAACATGGACATAATAATACACTGGTAACACCCCTGAAGGATTGCCAAAAAGTGAACCAAATCACTGTCTAGTGGCCCTCCAAAAATGTGATCTGATACAAAAAAAGTGGAGGGTCGACTAAGACTAGAAAATAAAAGCGAACAAATATCGATAACATACATGTACTAGGGTAGTTACATTAAATATGCGATAATGTACAAAGCCTATATAAATACACCATAGGACAGAAAAAAATTAAAAAATCAAATGATATTTACATAAGTATGAAATGGGCAAAAATAACATGGATGACACGAGAGCATATAATGAGCCATTACAGATTGTTTTCTTAAGTTACTCAGACATGCGGTTAGGTCGAACAAGATACTAATATAAACGCGCGGAAATCGCACAAACAGTGATTGGTGAAGTCATCTTTCTGATCTGTTTTTGAAATGCATCAAGACATGTTCCTATCTGAAATTAAAGTGCAAACTGGAATGAATTACGGAAGCCTTAAACCCTAAGTCTGTTAGTGGTCATTCCTCGCTGTGTAAATAAGGCGCCACTGTCCATCGTCCCTTCGTTAAAAATTCCGTCCGTTTGGAAAAGATTAAACTTTGTTGAGGAGTGAGTTGTTTTTCTCGAAGGTTATGTTAAAGTGAGAGGACCTTGTATAGTATACTTCCTGCTCCGATTTCCTCTCTGTCTACTCGAAAAAATGGTTTCATTTTTCCTTTTCCCGAAGGTAGTTGCATTCTCTGTTTTATCTTACCTCTCTACAATGTGTCTTCAGCGCGGATCAAGGAAGTGTCGCAAATGAATTCACCGAAACCGAAAGTAGTGAATTAATTAATGTGCACTGCGGAAGAATAGGTTACAACATTTAGAAGGAGACCGAAAGTTGGGGGTAACTCTGTTTACGCGGGCTCACGAGGAAAGATCGGCTTACCTCTTATAATGCAAGTCATATGACGAAGTTTCGATCTGGCTTGTTTCTCTTTCGAATTTATGTTTGTCACTGTCATTGTTTTGTCCTTGTTTTGGCGCACCGCACGACATTGTACAGGGGCGAGGTTCATGACACAGATGTAGATCTTATGTTTAACGCAGTACTTGAGCTTTAGTACCTTTTCTCCCCTTTCAGTACTATTAAATACATTTTGGTTGTTGGAAAGTTCGAAAATATTCCTCAAAAGCCGTTTTTTTTCTCCTCGCCCCAAAAATGGACGGGGAAGATCCAACAGCCCATTTCATTGGTCAAAAAGTGGGAAGGGGATATCTAATTTCAATTCCATCCTCGAGATTTACTCGCCTGTCGATATCGGAGGTTTTCCATGGCGGGAGTGGTACGTGTTTGGACATCGGGGGCACAATCTGATTTTAGGAAGATCTTTAAGGAACCGTTGTCGTCGTTGTCGTTATTTGTTTATTGATTACAGTGTTTAGTGTCGCTTTGTAACACGTTAGAGTATTTCTTCTCATCCCAGGGGTCCTGGTTGCCCTGTACAATCCCATCATGGCCGAATCCAACGCAGCAAACGAAATGCCCGTGAGTTGACCAATTATTGATTTATCTTTATCAAGACCATCGGCTCCCAATCGTGTTGAAGACTTTATATTTCCCGAATGAAATAATTTTCTGAAAGTTCAAATAACAACGTCCTAACAGACTTCATTTTATCTCAGTCTCTTCATTTTCAAGTTGAGGTCGTTCAGTTTTGCTCAGTGCAGGTCTGTTTTGAAGAAGACGAAGTGACATTATTTGTCTTTTCTGTCCCAGACGAACGATATTTGCACTGACTGCATGAACGTCGTGGGCGATATTTCCCAAACCCTGAAGAATCCGGCTGATGAGGTATGACGTAAACTAACAACGTAAACAAAATCCCCTTAAATTGGGAGTCTTCTCGGTCAATTAAAAATATCTCGAGTTATTGATGTTGGTCGTCGCCGTGGCGTGTTCTTCCATGCCTCAATGAGTTCGTTCCTCGTTTTGATTGACTTTCACAGGAGATAATTATTAAGAAACTGGAGCAGTTGTGTCGGATCTTGGGGTCGACTTACTGTACCGATCTCGTCGATGAATACGGAGAACTTGCCCTGTCTTATGTCGCTCAATTCTTTGTAAGTATTTCTAAGTGAAAACCCTTTCAAGACAAACATATTAGCGCTGTTAAGCATTGGTTGTCTAAAGAACCCGACCCCTTGCTCCATCGTAGCCCAACTAACATTTTAAAGTGAATAAACTTATACACGAGGAACCGAAAACGGGTCACGTTAGGCCTGGGGGACAACCCTATCAAACAATGATTTGATTCGTTCGCCATAAATGCAGTTCAAGGCGACTTAATCTTTTAAACTTGTAAGGGCTATAGAGGGTTTTTTTCACGCAACGTCACCTGACGGGCAAGTGCAGTTCAAGAAACATTCCAAAGCTGATTAGGCGTGTACATGTATTTCTAGTGGCACATTCATGAACGTCAGAGAGTAGAGAGACTTCGAAGGCGTGCGCGTTTCCGCGCACATCAGTTCTGTGCCAACTGAAGGCTAACCGTCGGAAATCACGTGACTGAAAAACCTTAACAAACCATGAAGTACAAGGCACCTTTGGTTTCAAAATGAACTTTACTTTACTTTACCTCCAGTATATATCACTGAAATAAAACTCAATTTTCTCCTATCTCTAGGATCCTAAAACCATCTGCGCATCTCTCCGTCTATGTCCCAGCCAAGGACCCGTGCCCCTAGCAGACTTCAAGTTGGACAAGGTAGGAATTCTTTAAATTTTATTTCGCCAAATTAAAGCGTCAGTTTCTGTTATGCAGGTTGGTAGGTAAACCTGTGAATTAAAGCTATGTTATAAAGTTAGACTGAGCGAAAAAAGACGTCATCCGGCTGAGCTGTGTACTCAGCCGAAACCAACGCTTCAGATTAGACAGATCCAAATAAGCCTCGCCCCATAATGTTCTAACCAATCACAGCCGACATGCGTTTACATGCGTATGATGCGCGCGGCTGGAACATGTATGGCGGATACAGGCACATACCGTAACTTAATTTTGGTTTTGTGACATAAAATAGAAAACACTCACAATAAGGAAAATAAACCCAGGGCAAATAATACTCATGGCTATCGGAGAGAATTTACCCTGACCATTTAATATGGATAGGCTTATTTGGGGTTTTTATTTGATGTGACATGGTAAATGTCATGCCATCTTTTCATTTGGTGTCAAAATGGCGACTGCTATCTTGACCTTCAGCGCAGCTGCACTCCTTTTGCACTTTGGCGTTCGTAATCAACGACCCAAGAACACTGATCGTGAGTCCCATGAGAATGGGGTTTCGAATACGCCCGTAGTATGGCACTGGAGAAGAACACGTGTTAAGTACCACCTGTACAGTGGGCGGGGCCTACTGGCTCAGTCTTGTAAGTAATGTAGGATTTGTTTCGTTGGCCATAATTACTATTGTATGTGTTGCAATTCTCCCAAAACAGATTTTTTTCACCAATACCACGATCTTTGGTTGAACAATCCCTTGTCAATCCAAGGAAGGTCATATATGTGTGCGCGAAATAATCTTTTCTTGTATTTGAAATCGCCAACCTAATTTTTAAAAAAAAAATTTCATAAACTTTCGATTTTTTTTAGCTTCTGATGGCGCAGGATAATGGAACCTTCTGCGTAGACTGTGAGGCCTTCTTGACCATTCTATCAAACCTCTTCAAGGACAGAACAATCGACGTAAGTTGCTGTCTTCGCATTTTTTCCCCTCTACTACATACAACAATTTAGGTTGAGTTCGATTTGCAGGCAACAGTCGTAGATGACGTTCTTGTCGCTGCAAAGAGCGCTCGGCTCCCCCCACAGCAGAGCAATGAGCAATAACTACAGTAACTGGCTAAGCGCTGAACACATATCTGCTAAGCAAAAATATGTTACCAGCTGAATCGTGTGAAATTCATCGTTTGTGACTGGTTCCCACTTAATACCGGTATGCTTGTTTCCCCTGCATGCACATAACTTTGCCAAACAAGTATAAAGCGTCTGAGATTTCCAGTCTCTCTCTTGGAAACAGAAGGTTTTTCCTGTGTTTGCATGCTGTCTGTTCTTAGAGAGAAACATTCCCAATTTTGATCGTCGAACAATTAAAAGAAATATTCCCGATCTCCTCCAATATATCACAATGCTATATACAGAAGTATAGCATGGATATGTGCACCGGTGTCATTTGTATGCATATACATGCACATCTCGGCTGTTTCCGTCTTCACTCGTGTGAACAGCCGTATTTAAATACAACGCCACGTTCAATGCCACCAACAATTGGCAAACGACAGCTGTTGCGCGGCCTCCTCAGGCTGAGCGTGCGCCGTTTACATCACGTGACGCTGTATGACTTTTCACAGGAGGAAGTGACCCAGATGATCGAGAAAGTCTGCCCCCTCCTCCCGGAATCGTTGGCGGAGCAGTGCAAGGGCTTCTTGGACCTCTACGGCCCAGTCCTCCTCAAGCTGATTGCTGACGCCGAGCTCGATCCAAACGACATCTGCAAGGACGTCAGGCTCTGCAGCTCCATCCCCAACTTGCCGGGTGGGTTTGGCATTTTCCCCTTTTCGTTAGTTAGTGAAACTCCGCTTTCATAGAAAAGCACAAAAGTTAGAAAGCCAACTTTGTTCATATTTTTCCTAGGCAATTTTTGACATGCTCTACCAAAGGGGCTGGCAACAAGATAGAAACATCTCCATGTAACAGACTGTATGTCCATTGTAGCGTCAGGTGTGTCCATGATGTGCATTGGCAAATCAACATCAGCCCAAATGTTTCATTTCAGCGAGACAGACACTTTCCGTTGGATCAGCGGCGTGTTCGTTCTGCCTGACGTTGGTGGCCGTAATCGAAAACGTTGTGGAGTGCCTCGTCGAAAATGGGATAACACTGCTCGCTGCGATTTGCGACGTCCTCCCTGACCCTGTAGCGGGCACGGTAAGCCCTAGCCCCCAACGTTGATGCTAATCAGCAGGTGCATATCTCGATCGATCGATCGATCTGAAATCTGCTCCAGTGAAATAGCACCAGCGTCAACTTCCAGCTACGTGTCTTGTCTTTTTCAACCGTGCTAAAACGGGCTTCTCCAGTCCCCAAAACGATAGACCTCATCATGATGAAACAGCCCCACGTTGACCTGTTAAAGACAGTGCCTTCTATACAATGAGATGGGATGGCACAAGGGGCTCCATTTAGAATAAAATGTTTGCTCTTCTGAAAATCAGCTCCCTCAATAAACACACTTCTTATGATAAACTTGTCCTGTCACTCTGGGATGGCTGTGCTTTATTGATTCGCTCTGCTTGAGAAAAGTTTGCCCTCGTGCGCCCGGCAAAACATCGTAAGCACGCTTACGCCCTTTTGCCCGGAAGCATGATCTGAGTAGAAAAAAATGTTCCCGGTAAAAGGACGTAAGAAACACACTCTCTTTGTTTAGTAAAAACGGGTAAAATTTACCACAACATCATCACAGGCTGTGCATAAAGCAAGCTTTGAACAACTGATTAAACGACTTGGGAATTTTTTTTAAGCTTTTTGCAAAGCAATCTTTATATTTCATTAAAATAAAACAGTTGCATAAATGCGTCTTTTTGCCGGGATTTTTTTTTTTTTGCAGCGATTATTCTTTCCGGCAAAAGGTCGTGAGCGCTTACGACCTTCTTCCGGGCACACGACGTCTTGTCATAAAGTTGCTTCTTTATGTGTTCTTTTCCCACGCAGTGCCGGAACTTAGTAGAGACGATTGCCTCCAACGTTGCGAAAGTGATTCTGGAGATACTGAGAACAATCCTTACTCCGGAGAGGATCTGTGGGGTAGGTCTAGAAAAATGCTCTCTCTGTCCCATATCAAATGTATAAACGCCTTATTCTCAATCGGGGAAAACTTTCTGCAGAGACAAAGCATCCAACGTAATCAACCAAGAAGAGATTTCAGGTTCAGTGAAAACAATCACACAACCTGGGCTAAGTATGATCAGTGACCATTTGACGACTGGGTGAGTTATTGTCCCGGATACCAAGCAAACTTTGCCTAGATGCTTCGAAAACTTAAAATTCAGGAAATGTGTCCTTCCCCCCGAAGGCTCTGCGTGTGTGCTCTCAAACCCCAATCGGCCAACTCGAAAGCAAGATCTGTGACCAAGGCCCAACGTTCTGGTGTGCCAGCATGGACAACGCCAAACTATGCAACGTAAGTTAAGGTTCAGGGGCCAGACTGGAAAGTCAAGCGGCAGAAAAGCTTCTGTAAAGACGATATGGCGATATCTGGGCCGTTTTCCAATACTCAACTTCGGCTCCGTCTCAGGCTTCAACTGTTTTTTACTAGCTGACATTGAAGCTGTAAGCGCAGTAATTAGTCTAATAGTGCCACAAAACATCCAATAAGATGCAAGAGAACCAAAAATTACAGTAATCCAATGTAATTTAAACGCTTCAGGCCCATAATCGGGGATTGGTTTTGGGAACGAAGCCTTCGACGGAGACGAAGTTGAGTATTGGAAAACGGCCCAGGTACACATGTCAAGAACTCTTCACAACTATTTCAGCCATTCTGGAATGTGTCCGAAATAATGCCAAGGTTTTCATAAGGAAGCTTCTTTCATTTCAAAAGAGAAAATGCTTCGTTTTGTATCATGTTTTAAGGTGGATGTGTCGGTCAATAAAACGTAACCGTACCCGTAGCAAGTCTTAAGTATCTACCTTCATAAGAGCTGGTTTGACTAATGTTCCCTGCAATTATTTGACGACAGTCAAATAGTTCAACTAACCCTTTCACTTTCATTCTCTTGTGTGACAGAACATTGAGCACTGTCGTCGCCACGCTTGGAACTGAGTCCGAAGACCAATATGAATGATGAAACAGAAATGTCCTGATAATATTGTGACCAAGGTTCGTAGTAAGAATATAGACATACAAAATAAATATATCTTTAAATGTTACGCGCAGTTGCCATTACAATTAAATGTATGCAAGACTGGTGAGTGGAGTATTTTGCAATAGAGACCTTATATAATGTTCGATTATCTTTGAAATAAAAACCAGTAACAGTTGTGAATGCTTTACAGTCGAAGAGATGACTTTAAAGCGTGCTTGTAGTGAATACAAAACAGTTGCACGTAGCTAGGAAGCCCAAATACAATTGTTGTGCAATGGCAAGCGAAAAATTATGTCTGCTTATCAAGTCTGACAACGGAAATGATTCCTGGATGCAAAGGTTGCAAATTTATTTTTGAATCTTTGTTACAATTGCTATAGGTATTTTGGCTGGTATTTGCGTTTTTTCATTAGTGTGTCAAAGGAGTATTTTCACCATTTCGTTCTTTGACAGTGTTTCCGACTTAGTCAGCAAAAATCGAAGGGAATTGCGTTTTTCAACCTCAATTTCAGGTTCAACCACAGAGATATAATAATGTCGTCAACAGGTGCTATTTTTCTATAGATACGTGCATATTGCTCACGTTGCATTTAAAAAGCTTTCAATCTGCTGTATAGTTAACCTTTAGGTATATAGTCAAAAAATTAAACAGCACACGGAAGCGATATATGGAAGCTGTTTTATTCTAGTTTACTTCATATAAAATGCAAAATATAATGCCCTGGATTTTTCCCCATTGTGCAAAAATGAGACGGGAATTGTAAGTTGGGGGGTGTATCTCCTTTCAACACAATAGGCCGTACAGACGCCACCTCACATCTGGACGAAATAGAAATGAAGGGATTCCGCTAGATTTACACTTACATCGATTTGAACTCCATCCAGTTTTGAAACATTGTAAAATGCAGCGCAAGCGACAAAGAGCTGGAGTGACGGGGGGTTGGGGTTGGGGAATTCACTCGCATGATGCTCGCGAAGTCGCAGGTTCATCATGGTTTAGTTTCTTCTACCAATCTATTATCATTCCTTTCCAGTTTGGGCTGGAGCACAGTGAATGTTGTACAGAAATACTTCAGATATTGAAAACAAGAACTTCAATTGTTGGTGCTTCCCCGCTGATGTTATTCCAGGGGTTAACCGGTCTGAGGAAAATATCACCAAGACTTGTAGTGGATCTTGCATTACAAAAACCACCTCCTTATTTAAAACCAGTGTACTCGGTCTGTGATGTATATAGATAAATGTCACATATAGTGCGTGTCATGTTCCCGAATTTAATCACTGGGATTTGATTAACTACTTAAAGAGTAATTATATTTCACTGGATAAATTGAATGGAAGAAGTAAGTTAGTTTACTGTATTGACTATCGTTGTATGCCCGATTTTGAAATCATTAAAATAATCAGTGCCAATCGTTAGCTTTAATGCGCTTCCTCTGAAGACTGTCCCTGAATAACAAGTATCTTAGCCAGATTTTTAAGCCCGCTTTCGCAAGTTCACCTCGTGTCATAATTTTTTTTTGGAAATCTATTTATTCAGATGAAAAAAATGAAATGTACCTTTTTGGCATTACCCACCACGTTGTACACAACATTTGGCATATTGACGGCCACCTCAGCGGGACAATAGTTCAGCTGCGCACAGGCCTGACCAGGATCTGGCTGCATTAACAGAAAACGAAAGCCATTTGATAGGTCTCGATTCAAATCCTTAGAGGACGCTATGTATGGACATTGTTGCTCCAGGCAAACGAGCTGGTTGAAATGATTTCAAATATTACATAGTCACTTGCAAAGTCCACAGGATTTTAACAATGTTCAACGGGAACATGCAAAAGCATGGTAATCGGTGCATTCGTGCATGCTTCATAATCATAACTCAGCTCTGGAAAGTTCAGGTTAGGCTTTTGATTAATTCCCAGTAGAATTCGCAGCTGAATGACATTGGCAGGTGACGGAATTCTGGTCTGTATCGTGAGATAAGCCCATTGCTCGAGACTCAAGATCTGATTGCCTTGGCACACAGAACATGTCCACTGTTTTTAACAAGGTCTCCGTATAGAGGCTTTGCATGGTAGCCATCTTCCAGGGCAGTTCTTTTGTTCTACAGAGAAACCACCTTTGTGCATACCCTACGGCACAAAGTGGCCTTCAAGATGGCAGCAATGCAAACCCTCTATTGTCAGTTTAAGAATAAAGTGTTTTAGACACATTTTTGCAGTAACTTGAAGACTTTTGGGTGTCTATTTCCAAAAGCTAGTTAACCGTTTGTGACGGGAAGGCCTTAATCATACTGGGGACGTAGCTCTCCACCGCTTCTTTGCAGAGGGAACTCAGGGAGCAGAAACCACTGCGCGTTTTCTCGAGCTGACGAGCCACGGCAGCCTGCGTTTATAGTAAAATAACGGTGACAAAAATGTCTCAAAGACAGCGACAGATGAAAGTATCGTCTATGTGACCATCTTTTTTGTTTCCACATTCAAAGGTAATCGCGAATTTATGTGCCTTCCAAGAACGTTTTTATTTTTGGTCGAGAAAAAATCATGTTGGAACACCGACTTATGTCGACTTCAATGTCATTCCCAACTCCCTTGGGGACATCCGTGGAGAGGGCTCACAGTCGTCGGTTGGACCAAGCGACAGGTCCACCTGTTGTGGAAACTTGGCAATTAATTTGTCGTGCATAAAAGCTATTATTTTCGAGATACTGTTCAAAACGGTGGGTTTGGCATGATTTCGTCTGTTGGCGGCTTTTTCGTGAAAGCTGCGATGAGATGAAATTTTGTATCAAACTATGAAACAGGAAACGCATATCTCGTGCAAGGCGGATTTTAGGTATTTTTCGAACTCCCAAACAGCCAGATGTACGCAATAGTTCTAAAAATGGGTGGAAAAGTACAAAAGCTTTCAATTTGCCGATTTAATGTAAGATTTTGGGGACTATGTAAGTGTACATAAAATGTACATCTGAATCAAAATTAGCGCCCCCTAGTGTCATGTGATGTCCAGCAATCCCCCTGTCGAGTTTCGAATTTTAGTCACCGCCCAGTACCTAACACAGATTCACACCACTGGGAATTCAAGTTAATTTGATTGTCACACACATGATGTTTACTTCATGTTTGTCCTTTACAGTCATTAAAGCCAAAGGTAATACTCAGAACTGACCAACATGGAAATGATTGGCTAATGCAAGTTTCATGTCTTAAGTATAACACACGAAAGCAAAAGTAAGTGGAATTTCTAAGACGCTGGGAAAATTCCCTCAGCCCAGTTATATCACCCTGAAAATTTCGAATCGGTTTCGAGTCTACTTCAAATCGGTGCGCTGCGATCTTCCTTGGCTTCGACTCCCCAAGTTGTAGTTTGGGGCCTTAATACAGCCCTTGTGCATGCGAATCACTTGACTGCGGCTTGAAGTTGTACACGAGTCTATGATAGTGGCTAAAAAAAGCCTAAATCCATAGAGTCACGCTTCATTCCAATCCGCAGCCAAGTTGTAATTCGGACGTGGTTTAAGTTAAAAGGCTTTTGAATAAATTATGATTATGTAGTCAATGAATAAACATATACCCTGAATGACGTTACTCCCTGCTCAAGCGCTTCGTAAACCTTCCCATTTTCAATGCTATATCTTGTATAAAACGAAAGTTTGTTCTTGAAGTGAAGCTTGAAGTTAAACACATAAAGGTTACAATCTTAAAACGGATACATACAACTTTTAGAAAGCTCGCCGACGATAACACGACGAAGCCTTGTTTCCTTTGAGGTTAAATAGGGCCCACTGGCAAGAGGTTAAGGCAACGAGACAACATTGATTAAAACTGGCAGTGACCCAAACATCATTCTCTGATTGACTTTCATTTCCATTGGCGGTCAAAGTTTGTAAGAAACTGGTTGGTAACAGTTTACCTCCTATATACAGAGAAAAGGAAATTCTTGAATATTTAGTAGAAGAAGCTGCCTGTGATTTCCTTTTGACACTTTCTGAATTATTCTTTGCTCTTCCGTTAACGGTCAGTCATAGGCCTATCTCGATTGCCAACCACCGCTGGGCGGCAACCAGGACTGTGGCATGTAAAGTGGAAGCTCCGTACGGGAATTAAACAGATCAAAATAATACCTCGTCAGCTTGGCTCGAGGGCGACTTCATTTTGCACGATACGAAGTATCAGTCGAATGGATGGCTGTAACAAAAAACGCCAAGTGATAAGAAAACATTAATGACTTTCGAACTGCAGCAAAGTGTCACGTGGGTTTATTAAATTGGCTATTAGACCGTCTCGTGACGACTTCACGATCTGGGTAGCCTGATCTCTGAACTTCGACGACGCCCGGCACTTCAAACCAAATCCCATATGGATAAATTTAAGATTGAAAACACAGAACGTTTGGCTGCTCAGTAATGATGAACTGAAAAAAGGGGCACAAGTTCAGTGTGAATTATTTTATTTACTTACTTACGAACAGGACGAGGACGCATGCAAACAACTTCATGTTTTCTTCCGTGCATAGCATGTAGAAGATAAATTATGCGGCCGCGCATGATGCACCTGCAATATGTGCCCGTGCGGAGGTCATGGACGCTTCAATCGAAAGAACAAAAACTGTTAACTTTCCATTGCTTGAGTATGAAAAGACTGCAATGGCCAGCGCCCTATCTTGGTATATGTTTCCACTTATAGAAATGATCTGGACAGGGCAAGGCTATAGCTTTCGGTGGGAACAAATCCAACCTACTTACTCCAGTACTTGGACTTTTGCATAACAGGCAACAGGATCAACGACGGAAAGTCACGTGCCTGTATAGTTTTGATGCCTATCCGCGTAAACTTCAGTGCAAAGTGAAAAGAAATCGTATACTGAACCATTCACGTGAGTGCCAAATCGTGTCAAAGGTTGCGCAGAAGGAAAAAACCCATCAGTTTCCGCGTTGATTGTTATTCAAATGAACGTTAGTGAGCTGAGCCTGTTTCCGCAACTCCGCCAAACGGCTCGTTAGCGTAAACGCGCTGAGCTCCGCTTTTCGTCTACCCCGAGCAGTGCTGGCGTGACTGAAGTAGCCTACAGTATATAGGACTAGCGTTCAACATGCAGCTGTCTGTGTTATCTGCTTTCCTCTCAACAGGTATGTGCTTTAAGAGGTAGTGCAACCTAGGGGACATACTTTTTCAAAAGACCAGCCAGCAAAAGAAGACAGGTCCTCAGAGCCAGTCTTTTTTTGCTGCTCCATTCATGAATGTTGTAGGCTTACACGTTATTGCGAACATGGATTTCCGCGTGCGGAGTTCGGCCGTCTATTCCTCGTGCAATACACACACCCATTTCTCCCGAATACTCTTAAATAACGGAAACATGAGAACGTATATAGGCCCACAATGGTTGCCAGGACTCCTGGCTCTTAGTGTATTTTATTGTTATTTCAAATAATACCGGTATCGAACAGACATTCAATGATATTCACGCATCACTTGGTACAAGGAAACTTCATTGTTGCCGGCAAAAAATGAATTTTTTTTCTGCCGTTCGAGTTTGTCTTTCTGATTCTTCTTTCTGGCGAGTTTTTAAATGCCTTTTGTCATATTCTTGAAGTAGACGAATTGTGGAAGCCTCCGTTCTTAGATTTGGGGACGTACGTTCCTCCCTTTTCAAATTACACTCTACCCTTTGGCGCCCTGTCGACCAAAAATTCAGCCTGATCGGAATGCATTCATTGAGAAAGGCAGACCGATCTTACAATCCTAAAGTGGACATACTTTCGTATTCAGGCGTACCTGAATGGAGCGGCTGTATTCAAGTTCCCTTCCATTAATTATAAGAATTGATGGTCCTTGTGGGAGAAGCGTTTCTGCATTAGGGTGAAGAGTGTAAATTTGACCCCACCCATCTTCAATGCAATTGGACAACATAATCTTGCCCGCTACAAAACCGTCAGGTGGATAAGGCTAATGTTGTGACTTGCCCCAAACGAAGGTAGCTGCCTGCATTGGTCCCTTTGGACTTGGTCTCGAAAAGTGCGACTACAGTCCTGGTTTGAAGCCCGTGTTAGGTTTAAAGTGAAAAAGAAAAAACAAACAAACAAACAAGCAAAACAAAGAGACTGAGTGTGGCATGAGCAATTCTTTAGATCCGCGAATGTAATAAGTCCATTGAGCCGCCAAGCACAAGTATACCTCGATATAACCGTACCTTTCGGCTGTTATTGCCCTGGATTGGGATTGCGAATGTACTTGGGCAGGGACATGCAATTCACATTAACTTGGTTCTACTGGATAAGTCATTTCAATTCAATTACATCTGTCAAAGTCAAGAGACCACGAGACTTGCTTGAATTTCCTGTGAACTAAGAAAAACCGTGTGTTGTTTTGCCTCTGTCTGGGTTTTTTTTTTGTGTCCATTCTTTCAAGAGGAAGTGTCGCAGATAAATTTGATTCGGCTGAAACCGAAAGTCATGTGTTGTGCGGTGGATTCAGTGATTAATATGTGGATCTGTTGTTCGTATTGTCTACACAGTTTCACTCTAAAGCTCGACTTGTTCTTGAATATAGTCAAAGTCATTTCAGGAAGTTTTGACATTTGGCCCGTCTTAGTCGAATTTATGTTTGCTTTTGCCATTTTGAAGTGGTCGTTGTGGTTGTTGTGTTGTGGTTGTTGTTTCTGTGGTGGTCGTTAATTGTGGTTGTTGTGTTTGTGGTGGTTGTTGTGGTTGTTTGTGGTGGTTGTTGTGTTTGTGGTGGTTGTTGTGGTTGTTTGTGGTGGTTGTTGTGTTTATGGTGGTTGTTGTGGTTGTTTGTGGTGGTTGTTGTGTTTGTGGTGGTTGTTGTGTTTGTCGTAGTGGTGGTTGTTGTTTATGATAGTTATGGTGGACGTATTTGTGTTTGTTGTTGTTTTGTAATGGTGGTGGTTTGCAAGGTTATCATAGTGTTTCTTCTCTTCCCAGGGGTCCTGGTAGCCCTTTACAAGCTCACCACGGCAGAATCCAATGCAGCAAGTGACTTAGCAGTGAGTTGACCAATGGGTGTAAAACTGTCGATGGTTACGGACCAGTTGGTCTGTGCTGTGTAGGCCTACGGAGTTTGACACAATCTGAACTGACGATATTTCCCGGAAAGTTTGAAGAAATGTTTCACAATTAGGGATTCAAGTTGGAGTCGTTCAGTTCTGCCCATGCAGTGCAGGTCTGTTTGGAAGCAGGTGGATTTGATATCAACAATCAATTTTTTTGTCCCGTGCAGGCCAACGATATTTGTACTGACTGCGTGAACTTCATGGGCGATGTTTCCCAAATCCTGAAGAATCCAAAGGATCAGGTATGACGTAGATAAACAGCATAAATTGGACATTCATTGCACAAAACTTAGATTTGTTTTCTCACCAACTATGTCCCTCAAAAACTCTCATTTAGTTCTAGACCGTTCTGTGCACAAATCCCTGATGGAAACAGATTTTACGAAGGAAACCGTAAGCCTGAAAACCAGAAATCAATTTGGCGTCTTTGAGCATGGTCGTCACCCGGATTTTTAAACAAACAGGAGTTGAACAAAATATTTGTGATTTTAATGTCCTTTCTTCCTTTCATGGCGTTTCTTTTGCGTTATCAATACTGGCCCCCTTCATTGCGGCGACAGCCATGCCCTGCAGCAACTCAAGGCGTGTCTGAAGAACGTAGCTACCACCGGCAACACTAACGGCGAATGAAAGTCGTTGACGCGTTTATTAAATGCTACAAAATCCACACGCGGCAGACACGCCGTTGCCTATAGTTTCACTATGTTATCAGTGTACGCCTTCGATGATTGGGCGGGATCTGTTCAGTCCTCAACCAACAACGACTTCGTAAAATCGACTCTTATACTTCCAGCGCCTAAAACTAGCAGTTCCTTTCCGTAGAAGGCAGAAATTTCGCGCCAACTACAGACCTTCCTTTCATGCATCAGCTGTGTGTGTGTTTTTTTTTTTTTTGGTTGCGACTTACTTTCACAGGAGATTATAATCGAGAAAGTGGAGCAGTTGTGTCGGATTTTGGGGTCGACTTACTGTGCGGATTTCGTTGATGAATATGGAGAGCTTGCCCTGGCCTATTTGGCTGACTTCTTTGTAAGTACAGACGACTTCATGTGAATACTCTTTCACACAAGCAGAACACAACTCCCATCCCACCTAACGCGACCCGAGCCTATGCAACCCGACCTAGACAACAATAAAATGTCATAGTTAATTTATTCATTGAGGGTTACCTTTCAAGAAAAACCTTGTCAAATAATCGATGTTATTTTGCTGGCCTGAAGTTGCAAGACTGACTTCTTTTAAAGTTGCAATGTTGCAACGGCTATACAGACGGAAAAGCATGATCTTCAGTGTCACCATATTATTGCAATCAAACTTTCAAATTCAAATCAGGTACAAGTTTCTTCTATCTTTCTCTAGGATCCTAAAACCATCTGCACATCTCTCCGTTTATGTCACAGCCAAGGACCTGTTCCGGTAGCTAACTTCAAGTTGAACAAAGTAGGCCCATACTTTGTTTTTATCTTTACCAAATCGACGCTTCGGTTTCTGGTATGCAGGCTATACGGCATAGCTGCACATGCAACCTGTTTTTCTAGAACTCAGACTCATGATCTATCGACATCTGACGGAGCTGTCGACCAAGCCAAAGCCAGCTTTTAGAAATGTCTGTGTAATTTCTGTACGATTTTTATGCGGCTTTAATGGAGACAAAATCTCTCAGCTTCGCACTTCATTTGTCATAAATATTTTGCTTGTCCTGTATCCCTCGAAAGGGATTGTCTACCAATACATTTTCGCAAAAACAGAAATCTTGATTGAATAATCCCCAGTCTGAAATAGATCAAGCTATTTTTACCATTCATGTGCGCGAAGTGAAGCTTTTAGTCGTATATGAAAATGAAAAAATTTAATCTTTTTAAATTTGTTAATTATTTACAATCTGTCCATATTTTTAGCCGCCGGTGAAGGATAATGGTAACTCCTGCACCGACTGTGTGGCCTTCCTGACCGATCTGGACAACCTCCTGAAGAACAGAACGATCGAAGTAGGCCTAAGGTTTTTTTTCACAAATGCCTCTATTCAGACACGCAGTGGATTGCTATCAACAGTTGTAGATGATGTCCATGTCGATGCAACGCACGCCCAGTTTCCCCACATTATCCACATTATGAGCGATGCAGTAATCAGCCGTTTAGTGCGATATCTTGCTAACGGTGATGGTAGACATTCTAACCATCCAAATCACCGTATCATACTCTAGATAACTATACATGTACATCAAGAACTGAATCTGCATAAATTGGGTAGAATGAGCCAAAAGCTCATTTTTGACTGAAAATCCGTTTATTGTCTGGCTTCCTAAGCCCCAGCAGACCTTTTTACCTCAGGGAAGGCACTTTTCATAATGTTCCTGGCAAATACAGTCTGCCAAATGAGGCGGCGCCAGACGATTTTCAGTTCCACGCCTCACGTTTTTCTAAATGTTCCTTAGATATTTAAATAAAATTAATCACAAACTTTCACTTAATCATAATCGTAAATGAAATTAATTTGTAATGTCTTTTTACTTCATTCTTTTAATTTTTATTCTTAGGTTCCAAAAATAAAAAAAGTTAACCTTGACTTTCGGTTTAATGTGGCCGACTTCTGTCAACTAATGCTCATTTTCTTTAATGTGATCTACCTCTTCTGTCATGTTTATTTGCTTGGTTTGGAATGATTCCTTAGTTACCTTTAGCTGCAATATTTCAGGGCTACTTATTCACTGTTATCTGGTTTTTTTTTACTTTTCGAAACAAAATCTGTAGAACATGATCATTGAAAAGCTGCGTGAGATTTGTGATCTTCTTGGCTCTGTCTCCTGTGCCAATGCCGTGGAGGACTATGGCATGCTGGCTCTTAATCTCATAAGCAAGAACTTTGTAAGTTCACATTATCTAAAAACTATTCGAATCGTCTAAAAATGGATAACTGCACTTTAGGGAAATCCCCTGTTGTTCTTTTTTGATTATTCTTATAATGCGTCCTTTCACTGAATAACTTGTATTTATTTGAATTATGAAACACGGAACACTAAACAGACGCCATTCATTCCCACTATAAGATTTAATGAAGGTCTAAATTGGCGGGTTTAATAAGTTGCTCCAATTGAGGTGGCTTCTTACGCAACCTCTGCATGCGTTCTGTGTAATGAAAAGTTTCTCATTAGTTTATAGAGGGATTGCACTCCGCTTATTTTCAATGGTTCCTTGGCATGTTAAGGAACTATTACCGACTACCACCTGTAAGTGGTCTATTGGGTTCTGCCATTATACCCAGCAAGACATGAGACCGAGGGGTACCCCCCAAC
>NW_019091391.1:776918-791507 GCF_001949145.1 Acanthaster planci | reverse complement strand
GTTTGTTTTGGGCGGATAATAAAAAAATTCATTTGTTAACCTACTAAAAATTGAAAATCAAATGAAATCTGAAGGACCAAACAACACATTGTTTTTTGTTTGAGAGACCTCAGGGACTTCAGTTGCCTGACATGGGGCTCCAAACTTGGTTGATTTTACACTATTTTCAATGGAGCTTGAATTGGGTCAGTGCACACTGTGGGTGAACTGCTAGTAACCATAACCTGGAGCCTTGAAGGTCAACCCAAACCGTATTACAACCTTTGCCCGATACTTGAGCACGCTTTTCTGGAAACTAAGTGAAGTTTTCAGTGTCCTGAGATCGGAAAGTAACAATTCATTGTCTTTAAGTTTGGCACTCATGTCAAACTACATGTGTACTAGTGCGGAACGACGATAGTGGCGCGCGCATGGAGATTTGTATAGTTACGTCATACCTTTAAGCAACTAAGTTGCCAACCAGTGGTAGAAATGCGCATGCACCTGTGTCATTTCAAATTTCATGGCAAAGGTCCATTCACCAAGTTAATGCACATATATGTACAGATGAGCACGATTTGTATTTAAGAGCCAGGTATAAAGTAATAGCGCTATTATAGTATGATCGTCTGAAATAATTGTGCACACGGTGACCTTTGCCCTCAATTTGGTGCTACTACGCATGTGTACACAAACTTGCGGCTGCTGCCAGGGCACAAGTGAGGAAATGCCTTGTGCCGCGCATTTTTGTGCTAGTTCCAGCGGTCCGAGAAAAAAGCAAGGACTTGACGGGGACCATGGGAATCACCTTTCCTAAAAGATGTTTCTTCTCGGAAATAAATAGCTCCGAATAAGCTCTGTGGTTGTTCACAACCACTTTCTTCTAGTTGTTCTTTTCTTTCATGATTCGTTGCTGTGTAAGCACATAAAAGTATAAGCCTTATATAATATATATGTAATATATATATCCACCTTTAAACTCAGTAATGTTTTTAGGGAGAAAGAAAACTTGCTACTAGAACTTTAGCGAAAACATACAATGACGCCTGGAATCAAGGCAACGGATTCTTTCAGAAAACGGAAAGTTGACCTTCATATCACAATAGTTCAACAATAGCTGCATGGTGTTTGATATGGGATATGCGCGAATATAATGCACATCAACAACACATATTGTTATACTCTTTGTGTTGTTCCTATTGTACCATATTTCAGGCGAAGTAGCTGCTTTGTTATAGATAAATCATACGGGCTTAGGGCGTGCGTGCGAATGAATGAAACTCCTTAACAACGGAGGGCACTCAACGTGAAGAAGTATGAAGGTAAAGTTGAATGTGGATTTACCAAATACCCACGTTTTTACTTAGCAGTATTAGCAATAACGGTTTGGTGTTTTAATCACAGATATCCATGATATAGTCTCGTCGATGTGAACTGTGAACGGCACGGCGTTGTCCTTGCCTTATTCAGTGTGGGCCGCACAAAAATCAGGACGATTAGGAATTTGTTGGAAAGAATGAACAAACAGGAAATACATGTACATGTAGATATTTTTTTACGCATAGGACTACATGTAAAATCCCAGCCCATGGTGCCCGCAGGTAGCCAGAGATATGTGAATGAAAATAGTTTGGGGCTGCTCGAGCCATACGTTTAACCATGCTATGTGCTTTCGCGTTTTGGTTCATTAACATAATTCATGTGGCCTATTCTGGCTGCTCATGTATACATGTACACGTCCGTGTCTCGTTCACGTGCAACCGTTAAACGGTTACAATCCCCCGCATTGTTATCAGAGACCATATTGTTCCTTTACAATTGGTAGGTCACAGAGCCGATACATGTACAAGAAAACCTTTATCTTTGGGTAGAATAGTCACCATTGGAAATGGTTAAACGTGCACGAGTACGTGTCAATAATGTTGTTTGTGTGCGGAAACTCCGAGTCCCAATCACTGTGAGTCAACTTAAACATGGCGGCCCGGCGCACCGGTTGACCTATATGATCCGTTTGAACGGTCCTCAAAGTCAAGTGTACTTATTGCTATGGCAAGATCTTTTAAAGGGTACCGCTCTTTGACAGGTTGGTTGAACTACAAAAACTGTTGCTCACTGCTTACTGACTGTATGATCTGAATCATTAGAATAGTTATGTTTTTGGTCTCAATGTTGCGAACAGGGTACTCTCATTGGAGTTAAAGAAAACTACCAAGAGACCTTCCGTGTCATGTCAACAGACATGGCGGTGGTGTAGCAAGGACCGACACAGTATGACACCTCTATCATCAGTAAAAGTCTACACGAAGAGAACAAGGGTGTTACCACTATAGCCTGATGCGAAATGAAGTTTCTCAAATTCTACGCGGCTTTAGCTCTGTTGGGAGCTATCGCTTGTTTCATCCTTGTGAGGAAGGTCTCTCCCAGGGACTTGAACTTCAGATTGGGTTGGTATCCGACCACGTCACGGCGTCTCAGTGCAAATGGCGACGGGAGCCCGGGGAACGACATCCGTGTCAAAGAGTGGTTGCGAAATAAGACTAGTGAGGCCATCCATTCTCCTCACAGAAAGGAGCCGAATCCGGGTGTTTCCGCAACGTCTAAGAAAAATAACGAACGAGGTATCGTCGCAGTAAAGTCAACTCCTCTGAAGATATCTAACCCGCTTCCACAAGCGAACGGTAAACCCGTCGGTAGGCCAGTCGCTTTAAAGCAAACCCCACAGAACGCGGAGACAGTGGTTACGCTGCCGAAGACACTCAACGTCGGAGGTGGTCCCAGAAACAACATCAATCCGCACGATTACAGACTACTTCTAGACGAACCGCGTGCTTGTTTAGATAAAGCAGGAACTCCCAAGAAAGTTTTTTTGCTGGTGTTTGTAACCAGCATTCACGCACACATCGAGCAGCGACAGGCCATTCGCGAGACCTGGGGAAGCCCGCGGGAGGTGAGGGGCAAGGGGATTGTCACGCTGTTTCTGTTTGGGTACAATGGAAACGCGAACCTTCAGCGACAGCTGGAGGAGGAGTCTAGAAAGCACCACGATGTGCTCCAGGAGGACTTCCAAGACGCCTACAGGAACCTGACGCTGAAGACCATCATGGGGATGAAGTGGGCCAGTACGCACTGTCCCCAGGCCTCCTACGTCATGAAGACGGACGACGACATGTACATCAGCTACGACAATCTCATCAAGCTCCTCACCAATGCCGCAACCCCGTCTACAAACTACGCAGTTGGGTATCTCATCACAGGAGGCACTCCCTTTCGAGACCCTGCCAACAAATGGTACATGCCAAGGGAGATGTATCCGAAATCATCTTACCCAACCTTCCTCTCAGGAACAGGCTACGTTGTGTCGGGTGATGTGGCTAGGAAAGTCTACGAGAGGTCGCTTCAGACCAAATACTTACACCTGGAAGACGTTTATGTAGCCGTGTGCATGGAAGCGTTGAATATCACACCCCGTGGGGACGCCAATTTTCACAACTGGCATCTCCAGTATTCCTTTCGTAATTACTGCAGGCTGATAAGCTCCCACTGGGCGCCCCCTCAGGAAATGCGTAGAATATGGAGCGAACAGCAACGCCGTGGGCCCTGCTAGTGGCTCTAATGAAGAACTGTTCTCGTGGCTGGGCTTCACTGTCCTGTTCAAGTGTTTAAACAAAGAAACATTTTCCTCTGCACAGCAATTTTTTTCGGAACTTCATAGGGCCTACTCCTCTTTTAAGAAAACTTTATTTTGTTATTATTTATTAAAATATATTTTGACATCTCTTTTGGCAAAGCGCATCTTTTAAACGTTAGTCAGGGAAGACGCTGTTTATTTTGTTTGTGTTAATCAAAAATCGTGAAACCAACATTTGCCTGTGACAAACATTGCTGAGAAAGTGTTACACATTTGTTTATTGCCATATGCTTTGGATCAATGAATCACCAAGAAAAGGGAACTTTGCCCACCAAAATATAAAAGTTCTACGTTTTAGTGCACAGATCCCTAGCGTGGCATGCGGAGTCTAATTTTGAACGTGACGTGCAACTGGGCACATTTTGTTCATACTCAGTACATCAGTTTCTTTGAAGTTCCAGATCAATCCGACAGAGGGTTCTAATAAAGAGGGCCATAGTTCATGTTCTCGTACGTGCATTAAGCACTTTTAATCATGAAAAGTTCACATCATTGGCATTGACCTTCACAAGACCAGAGAAGACCAGTACCAGACTAACACGAGACCACCAGTCCGAATTCAAGTCAGAAGCTACTCAAATGAACTGCAACAAAAGTATTCCCTTGTCACTGTTACTCGTGCATGGTCTTGTGTCTGGTCATGTGGCCTCGACTACAACACCCCCAAACATCTGTGAAAAATATGTGACAATGTGAGAGAAACGTACAAGGAGGTGGCTTCTGCTCCGGTTCTTTTCAAGCTAACTTGAATCTAGCTGGAATGAGTTTTCCCTGACATAATTCTTTCGTAATGTTTGTAATACTCATATTCAATGTATGAAAACTATGTGAAATCTCTATTAGATTGAATGTATTGAAAATGTGCCTTTTTTACCTGTCATGCTTGACAACCAAGGTTGTCTGCGAGGTTGTTGTAACGTTATTGCAGGAAGACATGATTAATTGCATCTATTTTTCTGACGTGAACCCGGAACTTACTCAGTGAAAACGTTTCTGACAAAGGGTTGATCGCTTGCTCATTGATATGTACTTACACAACGAGTCACGAAAAGAGACTATAGGCCAGCAAACCTGTGTAATATTGAGTTTTTGACCCTGGGCTGACATTACAGTTTCGCTTATAAATGTGTTACTCACTAGCATAAAACGAAAAAGGCAAGGAAACAGCCTTTGAAACGGTGAACCAAAATGTTTGGAAATCCGATTAACTGAGATGCAAAGGTGCATTTTGAGGTTTGTTGTCCAAAGCTTATCCTTCGAGATTCGGTTGTTCGGCTGTTGGCAGGAGACTGTAATACACGTACTTGACTTAAGTTGCATTTAATACGCAGAAAATCAGCACCATTTCAGCTAATAATTAGCTTGAACATGTTGTTTCGTATTCGTCATTCACAAGGTATGAAATACCTGGAAAAAAAGAGTAGTGGGAAAGATACCACTTCTGGGATAGGAACTTTTATCGTCGAATATATGTATATGTATGTTAAACGAAGTAGCCTGATTCTGTTTATTACCAAGATTACACTAGTTAATTGAATTGTTCTTTAGGCTAGGGTTGGACGGGGTTAAGTTTGGTTGAGCTAGGATGTGAAGATAATATCAATTAATATAGAATAATTGAGCAATATTGTTAAAGATCTCATTCTGGTGATGTCACTGCTCCTACTTACAACAATACTGTGTTTGATGGATAAAAGAGTTTTGATGATTTAAAGGTGTTTCATCTTGAGTTTTTTACCCACACGATGTATTTCTTTCTTTGTCGGTTTCAAGTTCTAGGTAATTTAATTTAATCCAAGTTAAAAAGAAGAAATATTGTTTCTGTAGTGATCGATGTATAGGTTGTTTTGCTTGCAACTAACCCATAAGAGCCATCGACCTGGCATGGTTACTATGAAACATCTTTTAATATCTTTGTAAGTTCTTGTGTTATTGATCACAATAAATTAATAATTTGACTAATTACCTTTTGACCATATACAGTGTATTGCTAATTGGTACAATTCCAAACGAAGGTGAACTTCAACTTACATTAATGAAGCAATTTGAAATGGACAATTTGCTACTTGTTAAAGATTTTATCATTTAAAGGGGCACAACGCCACTGGGTGTAGTGGAAAATATTAAGAATAAGTTTTGGTCTCTGAAGAAGGTTCGAGGTCGAGCCCACATTTGACCTCAAACGATGGATCTCAGCCTGATTAGTGTTTGCCAGACTAACGGCTTTCACCGTATATGGCAGATTACTCCTGCACTATAAAAAAATCTGGAATCGCAATTCCCTTAATTAGCTTATAGAGATCATTGAATCCACTCGCGGCCATTTTACCGAGCCGAATACAAAGCTTGCCCGGCAATGCCCGCCTTTGTTTTCCCTGGCGTCAAAAGAAGCGAGCCAACCCGCACATTTGTATTCGGATCGGTAAAATGGCCGCTGGTTGGCTTCTATTTCATACAAAGGCGTTGCAAGTCCTGTTTTTTTTGGTTTTTTTTTTACATAACCCCGTAACTAGATCGCTCCCTTGGCCTAGCGAATGGCTCCATCCCTGACAATCCGCTGTGAGCGGAACAAAAGATCGAAGGGGGCGTGATTTTTGCTACTCACCGCATCATTAGGCACTCCGCGCATGACGTCACTACGCAGACTCACGCCGCATCGAAAGTCATTTACATAACACGGAGCGACTAGTCGGCCATTGACGTCTACTGCCAGCAACACGTGGGTGCACACCGGTGGCTCTCGTGCACTTGTCTGCTTGTGAAAACTCAGCGCACGGTCATGACGGTCGTTTGTTTACGCGACTTTCGTGTATCATCAAGAAATTAGTCTTTGACCGTTGAGGAATCGCTGGCACACCTATATGATGACATTGATGGAGTAAGTACAATGGATTTTGCTTTTATTCCACACTTTTCTTACAGTCATAAAATTCATAGGCCTAGTAGTTCTTCAGTTGATGGTTGAGAGTGGTCCCCTCCTTCCTCCATGATGAGACCATGGACATGATGGAGAAAGGAAAAGACCATGTACGTAGGACTAGGATCAACAGTAGGCATACCTACAGTCATGACAGTACATGTACATGGCGAATTTCTGTGAAAATGACATGAGCAGTAACTTGAGTAGGCCTACAGGTCCACTAAAATTTTGCACACCTATCTTGCAAATTGTTGTCTCGTCTGATGTGCTCCCCCGTCCGTGCAGCTGTAATTCTAGGCTATCCATTAACAGTCAGCGCACAGCACCCGTAAAAGCTGCTCCGGTCCTTTCATTTGTTACGTGTGCACACGGACGTGTATTAAAAAAACCTGGACTTGCAACGACTTTGTATGAAATAGAAGCCAACCAGTGACCATTTTACCGAGTCGAATACAAATTGGCTCGCTTCTATTGACGCCAGGGAAAACAAAGGCGGGCATTGCCGGGCAAGCTTTGTATTCGGCTCGGTAAAATGGCCGCGAGTGGCTTTCAATGATCTCTATAAGCTGATTAAGGGCGAGTCCAGATTTTTTATATACGTTCGTGCGTATGCACGGCTGTCTGAATCATGCGTATGTCATGAGCTATGTAGATATTAGCCGTAAAACGTAGGCTTTCGTGTGTTGAAATGAGGGTACAAAAAAACTGGTTTTAGTGGATCCAAACCTGGGATGGCAGAATTTTCTTGACAGCAGAAAGATAGATATGTCATATATCCTGCCAAACAATACGTTTCTAGCCTCAGCCACACCTTTTGGACATCACCTTAAAGCCCACAACTCTGCTGGGTGCATGCTCAAACAAAAGTACATTTATTACAATGCATACAGACATAACTGCTCCCTTTTTGTTACTGTATTTTTACCCAGTGTGAAAGGTGATAGCAGCGCGTTGGTCCCCTGCTTNAAGCAACACGTGGGAGGCGTCACATGCGAACGTTGAGTACTTTTGAGCGCATGGTGGTCGCATTAATCCGTTTTTTTCGCGACTTTGTGTAGTATCATCAAGACAACACATAAAAAATTAGTCTCTGAGGCCTATGAGGAATCGCTAGCACACCTACGTGATATGGAGTAAGTACAATTATTATTCTACATGATACAGGATAGGCCTAGGCCTTGTTCTTGCGATTTGCATGCCTTGAGGCTTGAAAGGACATGTTTAGACTAATCCCAGGATCACTAGGCATGCCTACAGAGTACAATACATGTACATGGCCCATTTCTGTGAAAATGACAGGAGTAACTTAAGTAGGCCTATGCCCAGGTTTTGCACACATCTTGCATATTGTTTATCCCTCCCAAGCAAGTCGTTGGGTGTGATGATGCAGCTGTACAGTATAATTCTACTCTATCATACTAATTACCGTCACCACGCGCAACAGAGTGTCAACACACTGTCAAAACAACGTCAACACCTCCAAAACTTGTTAAAAATCAAAAGAAACGGTTCTCGACCGTAAAGTGTTTGCCGAAAGGATATTTTGGCTAAACCTCAACAGGTTGCACTCAGGAAAATTGCCGTTTTAATTTGGTCGAATCGCCTCCTTCAAACCACTGCTCAGAAATCAGCAGCCATGTTGCCACTGGGGCAAGTGGGACCATACCATTACACTAGAGGGGTGGTGATATTATATGATAAAGAAACAATGCCTTTTCATTTAAAGTTCTAAGTGTTTATTTTTTCTTAACACTGAATAATTGTCACGTTTCATATTTTGACAATAACTGTGTTAAAATTAAATAAAATCTATGATGTTGTTCTTGCTGTATTGATTTTTACTCTCTTATAAAGTATTTTATTTTACATAACCACACCTAAATGGTACAGTCCAAGGGCCATAAGGAGGCAAGATGGCAGCAAACAGCTACGCTGCTAGAGATCAATTTTTGTGTGTGTAAAAACTCCCTTTTGCAAATTGATTTGTGACCTCCAACTACTGGAAAGTCTTTTTCAGCCCAAGTATTACACTTCCATGCCTCTCTTGTAGATTGAACTTGTATTTTCGGGAAGTTGATGCTGTGTTAACGTTACTATTGTGTTTTGACGGTGTGTTGACGGTAGTTAGTAAGACCCATTCGTACTTGGCCATCCCATGATGTAAGCCCAACAAGCCCAACTTCACTTTGGCATGCTGTACATATTTAAATTTTTGAAATGATACTTGACGTGACTGCGTCAGGACGATGTACACTGTACATGTTGATCAGTTAATCTGACCAACTTAGACTCTACAAATTGCCTTTTTAAAGATTCAGATATGGTCCGGTGAAACATGGCATTGTAAACAAACTGTATACTCATCAGTGTGAAGTTGTCAACTTGGTCTGGAATTTTTGTTGGATTTTCACAAAAATGGTGTCAGAATGACCAAAAAAAGTTATTAAAAAAGTCCAGAAGGCTTCTGGAAAATATGCAATTTGATAACATTGGAAAATATGTTAAAGGGGGGTAGATTCCCTCTCCCTTCCCCCCAGCTCTTTAGGGTAAAATTCAGAGTTTCTTCAAGAAATTTCCACTCACACAGTCAGAGTTTTCACAATTTGTTAAGTTGAGAAAGCAGTCACTTGGTACCGCCTGTTGTTTGTACATGTGTCAACTGGCTGAAGATGGACCTTTTCAAATCAGCTGGCTTAGGCTGACAGAATTACATAAGTTTGTGGCAAATAACTGAAGCCACTCACTTGTGGCTTTAATCATCTGGCCTCAGCCAAACCTTTTGGACATTGCCTTAAAACCCACAACTCTGCTAGAGATATGCTCAAACAAAAGTACATTTATTAAAATGCATACAGACTTAAATGCTCCCTTTTTGTTGCTGTATTTTTACCAGGTGTTAAAGGTTATAGCAGCGTGGTTGGTCCCCTGCCTGTGGGCTCATCTTCTGGCATCACTGGCCTGATAGAGTAAGGTGATAGCAGCGTGGTTGGTCCCCTGCCTGTGGGCTCATCTTCTGGCATCACTGCCCCAGTAGAGTAAGCCATCTCTTGTTTTACGACAATAGTAGTCATGATTTTGGTTGTAGCAACAATTTGGTTAAAGGTACAGTCCACATTTATCTTTTGTGGATTATTTTCGTTTGAAGCAACAAAATTACTCAAAATCTAAGGAAGGGAACACAAGAACAAACCTGATGAAGTTTCAGTTTAATAGTGAATGCTCCATATTCTGAGAAAACTATTCTGGGACTTAGATTTTAGATCAAAAGTTGCTGAGTCATGTTTTAAATTGTGGCTGAATTCAGCATCTGGGAAACATTGTCATATTCAGTCGAATGCAGCTACACCTTGTCACCCCCTGAACTGATGAATTATAGAAACTGCTAGTGTCTGTGCATCATGTCAATGCTTGCACACATTTCTAACAGTCACTTTCCGAAACTTTGAGAAGGCGCATACTTGAAATCATTGTTTCTTCATGATGACCATTTGCCAGAAAGAACAGTTTCTCACAGAATTTAGTCCTCTATCTAAACCAAATATGCTTTTCAACAACAATTTTGGATACCTTTTTGATAAATGCAAATGACCGACAACCACCCTAAGCACTGCCATGAAATAGCGCTCAAGGTTAGCGCGTTTTTCTGCTGAAGTTAGCAAAATTTTTCTTCTGTGTTAAGAAGCCCCGTGAAATTGGGCCCTGACCCCACCCAGCCTGTTACACACTGCACTCCCCCGCATTGTAAGGTTTTATGGATTTAACAGTGACCCCACCATAAGAGTTGGGGAAAAAAATATCATTTCAGTGTGACTGAAAAACCTAAGGTGACCTTTTCTTGTTTTTTGTCATTTTTCCCTGTGTTTAGATTTGGGAAGGCCTCACTGCCAGGTGAATGTACTGCCGTGGCTGCCTACATGAACGCTGAGGCTGGCTAGCGTCATGGTGCGAGTGGACTGACCGATGACATCTCTAAAGTAAAGAGACAGGTTACGTCATAAGTAGCACAGGTAAGAGTCCTGTGTTTCATATCATTACTGGCTTTCTGCAAGGATGAATCTGGGAAAGGGGGGGGGGATTGGGGTCATGACCACTCAAGGAACAAAAAGTCTTTTCATTTGAAAAAATGAAGGTTTTTTGGTCTATTTAATTTCCCTTCATTTTGAAAAGTGAAACAACTTTAAAAATTGATAAAAAAGGCACCCAGAAATAGCCAAAATGAAGTTAGTCCCCCTTCCCAGAAAAAACATTGGGCCCTGGATTCACCCTTAGGTGCTTGTGGCTAGCTTTTAGGACCACCCTGACTTAGGGATGGTTGTGTGCATTGTGCCAATCAAGCAATACGAGAGGGAGGAAATTAAACCCTTGTAACCAGGGCAAGCTAGTTGAATTCACCCACTGTACTGGAATTGTTCACATTTTCCTGGCCTAAAGTTCCTTTTCGTTCATGGTTTGTTGTTTCATGACAAATTACCATTGATCAGTGGTCCACATTTCCTGAGATATGTTCAAGGAGCAATTTGGGTTTCACAGTTTTAATAATAAAACTCACGAAATGAAGCGTCTAATCATAGACATAATCATAGACATAAAATACTTATAGACAACAGGGGGGCATAATTTAAGGAAAGTCTCCATTTTCATGACCATGAGCAAATGGCTGCCTTGTCCTCTGGGGTTTCATGATTCGCTCTTTATCTGCCATCAAATATTATTTGGCCCTGTTGGTCTTTTTATTTAAAGTTCCAACCTGGCACAGTTCAATTTTTCTTCCTCATAATATAGCCTGTTATTACAAGTCATTAGTAGAAGCCAAGGTGCACATTATGTGAAATTCAGATAAATTCCTGACATCCTTCTTGTTTAGTGAATATTTTGAAAAGCAAATTAAACTTTTTTTCTCAAGTTTTATCAGATAGAGCACCGAGAACTGTGTTTCCAAAACATTTAGAAAATAGAGTCTAAAATTGAAATCACATACATTATGGGATTTGTTCAGGCTTTTTGAAGGTAAGCAATGAATATGGACAAAAATTTAAGTGTTCAGAGCTCTTATTTAAAGAAGGATCTACCTTAATTCTGACAAATATTGAACCAAAACATAAAAAGGGACCCACTGTAAAACTTAACAGTATTTTCAGTCACCATCCCAAATTTCCGATTTGTATCCAACTCAACAGACTTGTGCACACTGTTGAAATATTTCTGCCCACACTTTTGGGATCAGTCGTTCATTTCTGTAGGAGTTGTTGGTCCATTGATATTTTAGGTTTGTGGTCAGCCCTGATTGACGTTACAGGATTACTGTAAAACAGCGCCCTCACTTGGTAGGAAAAGGGAAAAACAATTTTAAGTATTTAAATATCACTTTTTGATTCACTAAACCCTAAAGGGGTGTCTGAAAAAATATTTTTAGCAGTACAAATCACAAATGCTTTCAGCAGTAATGGGTCAGCAGTGTCAAAGGAATCCTCTTGTCCATTTTCTGGCATGAAAATGGATGAAAAGCAATAAACACTAACGTTTTTTTATGAAATAAATGGTGTAAAAACAAGGAGCGTACAGGGATCCTATAATATTTGAAGAAATGTCTCAATTTCTGCAACAACATAGTTCATTTTGTGATTGGTTTCTTCCCCAGACCTCCTCACATGAAAGCTGTGGGTATGCCCCAGGAGAAGCAGACCCTGATGCTGATGAGAAGAGCGCCCTCGCCTCCTTCAATCTGGAGAGAAGCAAGATGGAGGACAAGATTTTATGAGACTTCACAGAGATGATTCATGAGAATGTCAAAGAGAGGAAGTAACTCAGATAGATGCCAGTCCTCGCCTCCATCACTGAGGAGGAATAGTTTCCAAGATTGCATGAGGAGTCCTCATCAGAATCTTAGGCACTGATTCACAAAAAGGCAAGGAAAGGACTCAATCTTCTCAGAGATGCAGTTCCTTGCTTCCACCTTATAGTGATGGAGCAAGTCTATCTTCATTTTTACACTACTCAAAGGATCAAAGGATCATACGTAGTGATTACAAATTTAAACAAATGGCATTCACATCGCAAAAAATGAGCGTCATTTAATTTGGCTATTTTCTGGCATCAAAACAAGAAACTTCCGCTACAGAGTACTGAAGTCTCACGACACTGAAAAAAAAAACTTTGGTCCAGCACCTTGTCCATCAGGTCCTTTACAGCCCTGAAAATGATGTATAAAAAATTGAGTTTTAAACTAAGTAATTTGAGGGGGCTGTTTATGAGTTAGAATGATATCGCGGTAATGTGAGGGCGCTGTTTATGAGTTAGAATGGTATCGCGATAATGTGAGGGCGCTGTTTATGAGTTAGGATGGTATCGCGATAATGTGAGGGCGCTGTTTATGAGTTAGAATGATATTGCAGTAATGTGAGGGCGCTGTTTATAAGTTGGAATGATATCGCGGTAATGTGAGGGCGCTATATATAAGTTTAGAATGATATCGCGGCAATGTGAGGGCGCTATACAAGGGTTAGAATGATATCGCGGGAATGCGAGGGCGCTATATATGAGTATATTCTGGTAATGTGAGGGAACTATTTGTAATTCTGAATCACAGAAATGAAGCACTTTGAAGATGTACATATCTTAGCATGAAAAAATTACATGTAACTGTTGAGACCCTTTTATTCAGTAAACTAATGCAATGTCTGACATGTATCTGTTGGCAAATCTTCCCCAAAACATATTTTTATAATTATCTGGTAAAAATAATGATTGATTCAAAAAATCAAACTTACGGTTGTCATGACATTGGAAAAAAAAGAGGCTTCACCGTTTTCCAAACCTAAACACGAAATGCTAAGAGGTCCAAAATTTCAGTCACTTTTTCTCAAAATGTCCTGAGGTGAGACACATACGTGTACGTTATTTTACCACGATAGGGTTGTATAGCACTGGCCAGTCTCATTCATGTCATTGTAACCCACCCCCCCCAACTCTCTAAGACACTCCCAGTCTCTCATCCCCTTGCCTCAGAGTCATCCCATCCTTAATTTATGCGCAAAGAGAGTGAAGGTGGCCATTTTGAAGTTGTGCAATACTCAAGCAATACACATCACCCCGCAATGCTTTTGACCCTTTTAGCTAACTTGATTCTGAAGCACGACTCACCAATTGCATCTCACACTCTACGGTGCTCAACCAAGCATGAACATGGGCTTCAGTGTACAATAAGTGAAGTCAGTGGGGTACACACCCGGCTAAAATTTTCAAAGACAAATGTCTGATCCTTTAAATATTTGAGTAGTGTATATTGGTCTACAGTACAATGCTGCTATAATGAACAGGGCAGGGTCCATACGCAATACTTGGTGTAGCATACCTCCCCAACTATTGCAGTGTCAGTGGTACTGTTCCAATTATCACATTTTCATATGCCTAAAAATCAAAATGTTCCGTTTTCCATTAAAAAAAAAGAGGGGAAAAAGTCCTGGCAAAAGAGGGCGCTATTTGCAGAAAAAAGAGGGCGCTGTTTACCAAAATAGAGAGGGTGCTATTTCCTATGTTGAAATGTCAGTTGTTACATTTGTGTAAACAGATTCTCTTGTGCGGCTGCTTGTTTTGCTATGTGGCCCATAACATGGCTGTTCCAATTTCAGAGTTTATTGACAATTTAACTTTTGAGTCGCTGTCAGTAAAAGTGCACAGAAAATTTGGGAGCCAAGAGGCATGTTCCGTGTACCATATTGTTCAGTATAGTGGCATTGTACTGTACTTACATCCACATTATTTATGACTTACGAGGTACTCTGAAAATTGAATAGGCAATCGGTCAGTTTGCTTGTGAAGAAAGACTATTGTTTGCCTTTAATTTCTTTTCATCGTAACGCATTGACTCCTATTAATGCACATTTTAATGTCTGTCACTTTAAATCATCACAAAACTGCAAGTCGCAAATTGTTGGCTCAGTGCTGAAAGGTCATTACTGCAAAAATGTAATTTTTGAAAACACTCTAAGGGCCTTACTCTGTG
>NW_019091391.1:737333-771579 GCF_001949145.1 Acanthaster planci | reverse complement strand
CTGTGACATATTGAGTGGGTTCACTGACAAAGGAATGGAACGATCTCACCTGATTTATTCACCATCTTGGAAGTTTTTAAGCTTACAGCCTGAACACTTGAGGGCGCACTTTAGATACATAATAATGAGCTAAACAGGTGGATTGTGAGAGGAGGCAAGTAACCAACATTTCCTCCCCACTAAAACTGTATCTGCCAATGAAGGTTCAGTTTCATTAAAGTCCACATTTCAAGTTTCAAATGTCCAGTTCAGCTGTTGGAATTGTATACTGAACTTAGCTGGTTTCATTTGAGTGCTTATGAGGATAGGGAATGTTATCTTTCTTTTGTTTTTGCTTCATCGTCAAACGCTGAGTATTATGGAATCTCAACATGAGTTTCCTAAAATTTTATTTTTTTTTAAACTCCACTTAAAGTAGGGTGGCTATCAAAGCCTGTGGGGTGTAAGAGTTTAGAGATCCAGTCTGTCTGGTGGTTTGCATTTCCTCTGTGGGTAGCGACGTTTGTTGCTAGGTGGCTCTGACGTTGGGTCCGTGGAAGTAGTCAGTGGATCTGCTTCAGAATGGATGACTGCCGGAGTCTGCGTGGATTGAGTAGGGGTTGGAGAATCCGGTGTCTTCTGGTCAGTGGTGTCTGGAACAATCTGGGGTACTGGGTCTTGCTGGATCATCTCAGGCTGCTGGTTGAAGATGTGTGGTTTCCCAGTATTGGCATCAAGAAGCTGATCAATGTTTCTGCACCAGATGGAGTCTGGGCCCAGTTTGGCAATGGATTACACCTGGGATCCACTTCTGGCTATCTCGGTAGTTACGAACCAGCACATGTTGGCCCTTGCGCAGGTTTCTGGTTGGCTTCACAGATTTGTGACAGGTGGATTGCTCAAGCTGTTCGTGAGCAACACGCTGACGTATGTCCGGTTTTATGATGTCCAGTCTCGATCGGAGGTGTCGTCCCATGAGTAGGTAGGCTGGAGAATGACCAGTAGTGGCATGTGGTGCATTCCGATAAGCAAGAAGAAAGCCGCACAAATTCTGCTTTACTCATCCTTTCTCCCCTTCCATTGAATTCAGTCCATTTTTGAAGGTTTGAACAAAATGCTCTGCAAGCCCGTTTGTTGATGGACGATAAGGGGATGAACCCCGTTGCGTTTCAAGAAGGTTTGAAATTCCTCCGATATGAACCGAGGGTCATTATCACTCACAAGTTGTTTCGGGATACCATGTTGTGAGAATATGCCCCTGAGCATGTCAATGGTCTGGCTGGATGTTGTGGTGGTAGTTGGGATGACTTCAGGCCATTTTGAGTATGCATCAACAACTACCAGGAACATCTGTCCCATGCACGGACCTGCGTAGTCGATGTGAATTCTTTGCCAAGGTTTAACAAGCCATTCCCAGGTATGTAGTGGGGCTTGAGCGGGGTTGTGTTGTACTTTCTGACACCAGGAACATTCCTTGGCCAACTCTTCAAAGTCGTGGTCAATTCTGGGCCACCAAACAAATCCTCAAGAGTTTTCATCTTGACAGCACCCAGATGACCCTCATGGAGCTCTCTCAGGACTTGTGTGCGCAACTTATCAGGAATTATTATGCGAAGTCCTCACATCAAGCAACCATCATGTACAGTGATTTCATTTCTGCGGCTATGGTAGGCTGCCAAGGTTGGGTCAGTGTCTGTTGACCATCCCTTCATGGCGTTCTCTTGTACGGCTTTGAGTGTTTTGTCCTGTAACTTCCCTGCGGATGTCACTGCTGGAGACTGGCAGTGTGTCAGGTTGTGACATGTGGAGGATATCAACAGGAACTGCTGGTTCTGATGCAGTCTGGCTCATGGGCAATCTTGATAATCCATCAGCATTGCTGTGTTTTGCAGTGTTTTTGTATTCAATGCTGTAATCATGACTGCCAAGGAAGACTGCATATCTCACTAGACGTACTTTTCACAGGATTGAAGATAGAGGTCAGGGGTTGATGGTCCGTCACCAGGGTGAACTTTTGTCCTGATAGGTACAGGTTAAACTTCTTCACCCCCCACACCAATGTGAGTGCCTCTTTGTCAATTTGGGAGTACTTGCATTCAGCCGATGTCAAGGTACGTGATGCATAGGCTACCGGGTGTTTGGTACCATCAGGCATGACATGTGACATGACAGCGCCAAGACTGTAGGGTGAGGCGTCACATGCCAGCTTCACATGTAGGCTTGGATCATAGTGTGTCAAAAATTCATCTGATGTGATCAAGGACTTGGCTTTCTCAAATGCCTTCTCACAAGTAGGAGTCCACACCCACTTCTAGCTCTTCTGGAGAAGCTCATTCAGTGGATGCAGTTCAATTGCCAAATTACATGTAGGTAGGAAACGGTGATAGTAGTTCACCAAGCCCAGGAATGAGCGCAGTCGGCTCACTCTGGTAGGATGCAGGGCATCTTTCACCCCTTTGATCTTGTCTCGGGTTTTCTTCAAACCTTCACAGGTGGAGATATCGTGGCCACAGAAGATCACTTTGTTCTTGAAGAACACACACTTTGCTTTGTTCAAGCGCAGGCCACGGTGCTTGAGCACTTCAAGGACCCTCCTCAGATTGCTGAGATGTCCCTCATCAGTATGGCCTGTGATAATCATGTCATCTAGGATACACTGGACTCCAGGTATGCCTTGAAGCAGTTGCTCCATGGTTCTCTGCCAGATTGCTGGTGCAGAGGCTACTCCAAATGATAGGCGGTTGAAGGTAAACAGACCTTTGTGGGTGTTTATGGTGAGTAATTTTCTGGATTCCGAGTCCATCACCATGTGCAAGTATGCTTGCCGTAAATCAAGTTTGCTATACTTCTGCCCACCTGCGAGAGTGGCAAGCACATCTTCCACTCTGGGTAATCAGTAGTGATCGATGTTCAGGTTTGGATTCACCGTCACCTTAAAATCACCACAAATGCCTACCCCTCCATTCAGTTTTGCCACTGGAACAATTGGGGTTACCCATTCACTGTGCTCTACAGGGGAGATTATATTTTGTTCCTGCAGTTTTCTCAGTTCGGCTTCCACCTTTGGGCGTAAGGCATAAGGTACCTGCCTGGCTTTCATAAATACCGGCTGGGCATTCTCCTTCAGGTTGAGTTTCCCATTGATACCCGTCAATTCACCAATTTCCTCCTTGAAAAGCTCTGGGTATTCGTTCAACAGGGATTTCAGCTTGGCCTCAGTCGTGCCTGTAGTTGGGGGCACAGCCGTCGATATAGCCAATAATTTTGGCCAGTCCAATTTAATGTGGGCTAGCCAGTCACGGCCAAGCAACGGGGTACCACCACCATCAATGATGTAGATCTTCCCAGTGCACCGCTGTTTGTCGTACTCAACATTCACCTCCAAGAACCCTGCCGGTGAGACTTTCTCTCCCGTGTAAGTCTGCAGTTTCATCTTGGTTGGATGTAACTTGTCTCCCTGGAAGAATTTCTGGTAGTCAGCCATGGATAGTATTGTGATGGCTGACCCTGTGTAAACTTCCATTTTTACTGGCTGGTTGTTGATGGAGAGTGTGACCCAGACAGCAGTGCTAATGTCATATTTGTTTCCATCTACGTTATGTACTCTCATTCTGGCTATCAAAATGTCCTCGTCTTAATCATCTGTGTGTGGAATTTCTTCCATAACTTTGACTTTTCCCTTGCGCCGAGGCTGAGGTTGTCTGGGCTTTGACTGAGAATTGGGCTTCATCTGCAGTTTGGGGTTTGGGGACGAGATGTGCTGTCAAAATCTGAATCGGTTCAGCATATGACTTGGATGATGGCTTGGCTGGAGTAGAGAGGTTCTTGAGCAGTCCGAATGTTTTACATCCAATGAGGCTGATAAGTGCTGAAACTTTTCGTTCATTAACAATTCTATTGGCTTCAAAATACTGCTCGAGACGCTCCACATATGTGGGCCAGTCCTCCTCTTCGCTGTTAAATGGGTCAATGCGACCAATGAGTCCCGACGCCATAATGTTCACCGACTATACACGTGTGTATGTTCACGTATTAGCATGCACAATATTTAACTAAGGGTTGGAGCACGAGAAAAACGGTCCCCAAATCACTCCAAAAACAGCTCAGATATCAATGCAATATGCCAAATATTCACTTGTACAGGTGAGCAAATATATCCTTTGTTATTCTATATGGCTATTTAAACATCCTCGTCGTCACTTTGTGAGATATTGAGTGGGTTCAATGACAAAGGAATGGAATGATCTCACCTGATTTATTCGCCATCTTGGAAGTTTTTAAGCTTACAGCTTGAACACTTGAGGGCGCACTTTAGATACAACATAATGAGCTGAAAGGGTGGATTGTGAGAGGCGGCAAGTATCCAACAGTTACAAATACATATAGATTCATTCAAACACACACACATACATACTTACATACTTAGTGTGGACATTCCTTTCTTTTCGTGCTGTTAAGAAAACCCAGTGAAAATACTTGTTTTCTTGAACTGGGAAGACGATTTTCAGCTGGCTTTTTGTACAAGGTTTCCTTGACTATTCCTCTTCCTTTTACGATGATGACCCCAACCCCAAAATGCCTCTAAACTTCTTTTTCAGAGAAGGGGAAATGTCCTGTGGACATGTGTAAGTCCACAGAACGTCTTCCTTTCCTGCATCATTTGGACATCTTTTGTTCACTTGTCCACACTAGGTATGTAAGGTTAGCACATGACAGATGCTAGTTGAACGTACCTAATGTGGTGTGCAGTAATTAGCGTCCTCAGAGATCACCACAACTGCTGGTGTCTGGAGTTGCACATGTTCACTGCCAGTGAAGATCTTGAGAAAATCACAGTTGTAACAAAATTATGGTATCGAGATGACAAATAATTCATCAACAGGCACGATGGTCAGGAATTCACCATTTGGGCAAATTGAACATGATAAACTGCTGGGTGAATTAATCAAAAAGGCAATGGAGAAATACCTGTATGTGGCTGATACCATTCACAGCCGGGGAGCTTTATCCCAATGTTTAAGCCTTCCTCCACTTGTTTCTAGTTAAGGAGTATAGGGCCAAGTATCCGGAGGTATGACTAGTCCACGTTTTCTAGACTTTCCTCATGCATCCCTGCCAAACCTCTTTGCTGAAAAACAAATTCATTCAGTTACAGTCAATAACGATATTATAACCTTTAAAATACAAGCTACTGATCACCTCAGAGAACAATTTTGGTGTCATGAAATTTAAAAACCCAAAATTAAAAACGTTATCCGGGATATCCGGGGGCATAACTAAACATCTGCTTGATTTTATGAGCTGAAATTGCACTGGTGTTTTCACTACTTACAGGGGTAAACTATCCCCTAGGTTACTAATTGCAGAAAACTTGCCTTTTCCTCGTTTGGAGGAAAAAATGTTGTCTTTTTTGTTGCCGTTTTCCCACTGCAGACAAATTCTGCCACACTTGCACGAAACTGACTTTTGCCTTCTCATCTGAGGTAATTAATGATGCATCCAAGTGCCTGGCCTTCCCAAATTACAAGGCCAGGCATCTCATGCACATGTCAGTAAATTTATATGAACAGTACATGCAATTTTAGAATTCTGGAAGTGAAATATGTGTACTTTAATACAGGTATGCTGAAGTGTGTCAAAACTTGCTTGGAAGATTTTTATTCATGCTGCAGCCAAGTGCCTGCCTTCCAGGGTTGACAAGACCAAGTTGACTTGGGACCAAGATTTTTATTTATGCTGCAGCCAAGTGCCTGCCTTCAAGAGTTGATGAGACCAAGTTGACATGTGACCAAGTTGACCTGAGACGGAGTTGACTCGGAGCGAGTTGATTCCAGACCAAGTTGGCCACTTCACACTGAGGAGTATACAGTGTGTTTACATTGCCATGTTTTGCTGGACCATTTCCGAATCTTTAAATGAAAAGGCAATTCGTAGAGTCTAAGTTACTCAGACTATTATTAACTGATCTACACCATCCTGATGCAGTCATGTCAAATATCATTTCAAAAATTCAAATATGCACAGCATACCAAATGAAGATGGGCTAGTGCTCAGAAAAAAATTATTTTTGACCTTGTCGGGCTTATGTCATATGGGATGGCCTAGTGTTACAGCTGCACATGTGCACATCATCAAATCCAACGACTTGCTTGAGAGGGATAAACAATTTGCAAGATCTAAGTCATGTAGGGCCTAAGTTGGCAAGTTACTCACGTCATTTTCACAGAAATGGGCCATGTAAATGTACTGTAGGCATGCCCAGTGTTGATCCTACTCCGTCCTAGTCCCATGCTAGGCCAACTCCTACTAGTCCTAGGATTAGTCTCAACATGGTCTTATCCTTCCCCCGTAGTCTCAAGGACTAGGCCTATGAATTTTATTTCTGTTAAGTGTGGAATAATAAACGCAAAATACATTATACTTACACCATATCACGTACGTATGCCAGCGATTCCTGACACTAGTCACATACAGATATGCGCTCATCAGTATCACGTGTACCACCGCACTCACGTGTTGTGATGTTGACAAGAATTTATCGATAAAATCAGTGCTCTGAATTGAAATATGTGATTGCCGAGCTTTCGGTAACTGAGTACCTTCGTCAGGGCAAGCAGATTCAGTTCTGAAAGAACGCGGAAAAATCCACGCTCATTCCATCTGGATGCAGCGTTCCAAGTTCGAAAACAACGCGCTAACTAATTGATTCCGGCATGCACTGTATTATGGTCTACTCTACGAATCAACGGTCCAGTATCGCCCAATGTCCACATGACCGGTTATGGAGGAATTGCTCCAGTTTTCCGGAAATAGCCGAAATATTCCGAAGTCGTCAAGTCTATATTCGGCATGTTCGGATGGTGGGTAGGCGAACTGTTGAACGTAAACTCTCGTATCCTAATGGCAGCTGTTAAATCTATGATCTACAGTTTTTGATTTTACATTGAAGTCGAAGGTCGCCTCAGTGATCTCCTCAGAGAAGAATCTAGGAAGAGTCAGCAGGACCTGACGACTGGCGATGCACTGTGAAATCGAAAACACCCGGGCTCGACTTGTGACCCCAGACCCTTAGGTCATATCTATTCACATCATATCCGTGGACGATACCTACCGATACCACTGATCTCTACTACCAGTGATACCTACAGTACCTGACCAAAGATTTTTTATCAAGAGTAGTCAGGGAATCTTTGGGCAGGGAACCAGACTAGTAACCACCTGTCTTTCTTTCGCCGATTGGAGGTGCAGTTCAGCTCGGGACAGATTGCCTCGCGGCCTCAGCGATTTATAAAAACAACACAAAGTTTGCACCAGACAAGGCGATGATCAGTAGTACAGGTGAGGGGATGTCTTCAAGGGTCCAAGATAATTTATGATCAATCCAGCAGCGCACCCAGGTTTTGGTGTGTGGGGGGGGGGCGAATTCGAAAGCGTATGCGGCTTGGGGCTGATTCAACATGATGTTGGGGATGAAAAAAATCTTCCTTGCTTTTACTGGTGGTGTTTTCTTGGTCTGATAAATACACCGATTACCGTTTCTTTTCTACTCACCTATGAAGTATTTTGTGTATTAAAATTCGTTAGGGGAAGCCCCTTCCCCGCTGGATACGGCCACTGGATCAGTCCAAGTGAAGAATGTGTAAAGACGGGAGCATCGTTTAACAAATAACAAGGCAATCAACTAAACAGTTATTTCTTCAGCACACTGCTCCCAAGCAAGCAGTAAAAATTTGTACATTTTCAATTTTTTTTAGGGGTCGCTATAACGTCAACCAAGCACTGTTGTTCATCAATCAATACCGCTGATGTAAGTGTTATAGCGTTCTTTCAAATTAGTACCGAAGAATTTTCCTATCAAATCCTTGTTTATAACCGGCGGCAATTATAGTTGTTTGGGTGGTTGTTTATAGATGTTAAAATAGGGCTCTTGTTTAGCGTGTCTGGGAGGGCTCAACATTGAAGCGGGCAATACATGTATAGTTTATTTCACTTTGTGGGTAGACGAGATTGAGGTGTGCCTCTGATCGCAAATTAAAAGCAAACAATAACAAGGTATACATGCGGGTATGGAAAAAAAAACCATGCAAAGCCCAATATGTTGCAGTCTGTTAACTTGTTTCCGATCGCTCTCAGCTTCGTTGGCGAGTAGTTAATTCCTTTTCCCAGTTTTGCTTTAGAAAAGCTTTGAGAATAAACCAGTTGAATCAAATGTGATCCATCCACAGAATGTTTTGTATTTATCTGGTAAACAAATGAATTAAGTTGTGGGTGTAAGGATGTAATTACATAATCAAGTTTCAGGTTGTTATGTAATAAAGCGCAATATCAATGAAAGATATTAAATGCACTATTACTGTGGCAGAAAGCCACATATCGTCCAGGTAAATATAAAAAGTTTAATTTCAGCAGTTTTAATAACTCATGTTGGGGAATACACATTTTACGGACGATGAAGAAAAACCGTCGTGGACACTGTGCTGATTTTCAAGAAAATGTTATTAACAACGAAACGTATATACGGACATGCAGATATACAATTAAGGAAAAAATCCAGAGAGACCTGCAACTCTTAATTGGTGTCTCGATCCACAAATTTAATATATAAGCTTTATCTGGACCGGTCACCTCGAATCATTCCGCATGTTCCTGACGAGGACAGTCAATCAAAAAACAATCTGCCTGCTAGCTCAGGGTGTGGACCATGATTTAGCCAGGTTCCACACAAGTGCGCCTCCTATATAAGATAAATATCACAATGGCCACTCGCGGTCAGGCGACTGTTTCGTAGCTCCTGAGAGATTCAGTGATGGAGACCTTCCCTTATTTCTTTAGACACTGATCGCCATTTTGTACTGGCGGCCAAGGTTTTCCAGAAATTGCACCCTCAGTTGGGATCCATTTTCAGCTAACATTATGAAGTATTTACGATCTACATTTTCTAATATTCTGGCAAGACTTTTTCGGATTGGTTCAGTCCAGCTCAGTCCATCGATCGACTGAACAATCAATCAAAAATGAAATCTATCGATCGGTCGACCAATTCATAGATAGATCATTAGAAAGAAAGATAGGTAGACTAGCCAATCAATTCAACAACAACAACAACAACAACAACAACAACAACAACAACAACAACAACAACAACAACAACAACAACAACAACAACAACAACAACAACAACAACAACAACAACAACAACAACAACAACAACAACAACAACAACAACAACAACAACAACAAAAACAACAACANAACAACAACAACAACAACAACAACAACAACAACAACAACAACAACAACAACAACAACAACAACAACAACAACAACAACAACAACAACAACAACAACAACAACAACAACAACAACAACAACAACATTTTATCCACGACCTGGATCAACTACCCTCTGCGGGGCGGGAATTGTGACGAACGGATCCGGCAGGAGAGCTACCGAAAGTGACTGCAGCTTTAATGTTCGAAAATGATGTACCATCTGGCACACTGAAAATGGAATCGAATTGCCGACAGCAGACTCCAGTGATTAGGTTTATCGCAACGGGGTTATTCGAGTTTTTTTTTTCACCATGTCTGGCTGTTATTACAGGTAAATTGAACTGGAATGATCCTTTGCATCACGAGGCACAATCACGGGGCAAGAACTTCACAGACGACTCTTCCCACGTCAAGTGCAATCGTACAGGCGACCTCGAGCTAAAAAGGCCGCTCTGTAATCGTCGCATGTCTCTACTTGGTTTTGTTATGATTGCCAGTATCAGATATCCATAACTGAAACCAATTCACCTTAGAGATGCTGGTTTCTTTCTTTCCTTTTTTTTTTACAGACAAAGCAGACATTTTCTGCTGGGTCACAATTCAGTCACTGTGTCAGCTTACTTCATTTTTTAGACTCAATTCCAGACTCTGCAAGTGGTTGACATGTTGGTCCTGTTTTCGTGGCAGAAAACAGCTGTCGGTAAACCGCCGAGGTACGGACTGCTCTCGTGCATATTTTATAGCTGCAGGGTTGTAGACGGGAATTAACCGACGCGGGCGAATATAATGCTCATATGGCCGCCATTAATTAAGTCTATAAAAAGTCACTAGAACAGCTGCATCCGCAAATGTTTAGTTACGACTTGGGATCGTGGGCTTTCATATCCTAATTTCATTTTCTGGTTTGACGAATTAAAGCGTTCAAGTTTAATGTGTCGGTATTTTACCAAGTGGTAACGATGAAAACAATGGCAGCTATTTTTCAATGTAAGTTAAACTATCGACAGCCAACAATTTTGAGATTTCTTCCTCAAGGGGGATTTACTTGACCTGTATTTAGAAACATAAGTGGTGAGAACAGCGTGCACTATATTGCAATTTTTTTCACCAACTTTCTTCGTGTTTTCTCGGAGCCTCTGTACATAGCTGGAAGCAGTTCCACGGACAGGCCTTTAGCCGCTGCTTTGAACGAGATACCAATTACTTCCTTAAACAGTTTTGGCAGTTTGAGATAGTGGACAAGTACATTACATTGTAATCCTTTTCTTATTTTGGTATCTGAGGTAATTTCGTTATAAGTAGAAGCAGTTCAAGACCTTCAAATCTCAGTGCGGTCTTTGAATTTTTACGGAGAAATTGACCACTAAGTTTTCTGGGATTTATCAATAAGAAAATTGATTGCTTTTAAACTTACCACTGTGTTCATTTTATTATGTTGGCCTGATTATACATGTTTATGACGAAAACAATAATTTTTAATACAAAATCGTTGGGTACAGTGACGATATAAATTTGTTATCAGCACCGTCAATTAAAGAAAGTGAAGATTCAGGTATAACGTGAACTCGGTTATCTCAGTATAACCCGTCAGTCAACACTTAATCGCAAACCAGCGGAGTCTCAAGAGGTTAACTTGAACCTGCAGACTCGTCCTGTGGTGACGTGAGCGTGCATTTGGCGTGAACATTACTATCAGCATAAGCCGACATTCAAATATTGGAATGCTGGATGGCAAATTTCACTCAATAATCAGGGCATTTTAATGCAAAACGAAGAAGCTCGAAACAGTGGTGCACTCGGAGGGGCCCCATGGGGGCTTGAACCCCCCTCCCCCAAAGAGTTCATTTCTGTTTACTCTTTGAAAAATCGAAGATACACTACACAACTTTCTTTATTACTTGCTCTTACACTGTAAAAACTATGGTGTTAAAATCAACAGTTTTGGGTGTTATCAGATGACCACACCATAGGGTGATACTTTAACACCGCTAGTATTACTTGCAGACCGGTAAGCGTTACAGAGCACTGGAGGGTGTTAAGAGTAGGCCTAACACCAAGTAACACCCAAATTTTTAACTCAAGTGAAAAGTGTTGGTACAGTCCTCTGATAACACCATGGGTGTTAAATTCAACACCCCAGCTTTTGCAGTGTATACATCTGTACATTCCAGTCTCTATAGTGGAGCGACCAGGGAGGGGAACTCGAGTGATATGAGCATTTGGGGGTAAATTCCAGTCCAAGCCCCCACGGCATATCGCTGGTGCGCCACAGAATCGAAACCTATATAAACATCATGGCTTCTACAGGGCTATTCCAGGCTTTGGGGAAGCACTCATCAACAGGGGTCAACTCAAGGGTATTTCAAAGAAAATTGGCGATTTTCTTCCCCTTTCCTTATGTCATAACCCCCCTTTTTATTCCTACCTTTTTAATTCTAATTTCTTTCCAAGGGGCCAAGTTCCCCTTGCGCGCCCCACCCCGAGACGCCTGTGAATATCATAAATCTGTTCAGAGTCCAAGCCACGCGAAAATGTTCACCCTAGGGAAATTCTCTGCCGAGGCTACAAATGCTCTGCCGGAGCGGATAACATCTCCCCAGCCGGCTCCAGTCGGTCATCATCCGGCCCGTCCCAGGCCAATTCCGACTGTCGCCTCTGTCCTTCGGTCGCTGCTGCAGCGATAAACTCGTCGGATGCTATCAACAACACTTACAACATCCCCAACACTCGATTTCCCACAAAATGGCCGCGGGCATTGTATAGTAATATAATTTTTATCATCATTTCCTATCACGGTTAAGAGGAAACTAACGTCTGATTTCCCAGGACCGAGAGAAACGAGGGAAAAAAACAAACAGTCGGTCAGAAGGAACCCATTTGCAGAGGACATTATAAGCCTTTTTTCAAATCCGCAGGGTAGGCTAGGCAAAAAACAAATGCATTTAGACCTATCCGTAAATATTCCAGAAAGCTTTTTGAATGTCACATGCGAAATCAAGAGATTGGTTTTGAATGTATAAAAATTACGACTACAGTATCTTGGCCGGTACAACCTTATAGCATAAAAAGGAAGGACTCTTTCTTTTCTGAGCGGCAGTACAAAGTCTTTAGTATAGTAAGTCTTTTATTTCAAGAATTCCATTAAAAATTTTCCGTTGCATATAAGAAAAACATTCTCCATTTTTGAAAAGAATTTATTCGAGTGTTGAATGATAACCAGGAAATATATCAACCCTACCCTACTTTCGTGCTTGGAAGGAAAAGAAGTTGGCCAGAGGTTTCTACTGTCTCTTTTTTTTATACTAAAAGATTATTCCTGATGTTGGATGCCACATTCTGCTTAAAATTTAGCATTCTTTACAGCCTTAATTAAAGATTAGCAGTGTGTAGTCTATTTTAATTTTGTTTTATTTATTATTTATTTATTTTTTTTATCTCTTATTGGTTTTAAGGAGCATTGTGATAAAATGTTTGCAATGGCAGCGTTGCTTCTCTTAGTTCATGTCACCATCTGGTGGTTTCCTAAAGTGAGCTGTCTTGTCTTTGGAAGGAAGTCTGTGTCCGGGGAGGCAGACCCATCCGTTGGGGAGGCCTCTGATATTCGGATTAACCCAGAAATGCTCTCCCCCGCGAAGGTGGGGATTGACACGGTTGATTAAGATTAGCTCCCGGGCAGTAGAGTTTCCAGCTTTTGGTGTGTGTGTGTGGGGGGGGGGGGCTAATTCAAAAGCGAACACAGCTTCGGGCTCATTTGACATGATGTTGGGAGAGAAAAATCACCAAAACCTTATTCACGATAATGAAATTCTAGCGTTTATTTCATGGTGTTGTTTTCTTAGGGTTTTGGTGCTAATATTGGGTACATAAATTAACAAAAAAATGATAAATAAATAAAATGAAAAAAAGGGAAAAATCCGTCGGGGGAGGGGCAAGTGCCCCCTGCCCCCCCCCCCGGATACGCTCCCACAGGGCTATACTGGGTCTGCAACCCGAATCGGAGGACCAGGCGTCCCGAGACCGTCAGAGATCATATCATGCTAATAGACACACGACCTCTATACCTGAGTTGATTTTTAGGGAGGACCGGATCATTTCTCTTTAAAAAATACCATTATTGATTCAGAACATACCTTCTGATATGTGATGTGATCTGCGAAACCCTTCACATGGTGAACATTGTCATTTAGGTGCATATCAACTTCAAATTAATGTGGACACACTCTTGTGGTCTGATATATTTATGCACCAAAATGACAAAGCTCACCGCAATGGTTTTCGCAGATCACACCACATAATCCTCCTTAGAACATTACACAAGCTCAATTTTTGACCTCTTCTGTGCATGTCATTTTGATTGCTGGTAAGTTGACTGGTTGGATCGTTTTCTATGTAAACACTGGACAGACATTCGTTTAGTATACTGAAACATACCCAACCATTTTACACTGTACTTGGCAATGTGGGCACGGTGAATACAATTCAAATAATAGCGAAGAATACGTGTTGTCGCTATTCTAAAGTATACAATGACAATCACAGTAGGCATCTGAAATGTCAACATCCATTGGACCGTCTCCTCGTTAGCCATTTCCTATCTGAGGAGCATTAAGACTTGGTTGGGATTTGGGACTTCCTGTAATAATAAACTATTGAATATTTCCATGCCAGGTATGGTGCTTGACAGAATATAATGTACTAAGTCATTAGCAGTCGCCTAATTTCAATTCATTTATGCTACATATTCAAGGTCCCATACAATCTGAAAGAGGCCCAAGGGCCACTTTTGTCAACTTGAAATATAAGCAACGATTTTCATTTTTTTATCTTCAAAATAGAAATTTAATTCCAATTATTGTGGGTTTTTGTTTGACGAGTGTGGGCTCCCCGTCCATAGTGGTTAGCCCGTGGCAGGAGCGCCGTCCCAGTAACCCACATACAGAGTGATCTGTGTAGACCCTACGGCTAACTCAAAACTCACGTCAAGGGAACAAACAACTCCACCCCCGCTTCAAGAAGAAGAAGAAGGGAAAAAAACGAGTGGTGAGTGCCCGGTGCCAGTTCTTGTTGGGGTACTAGTTGTTGACATACCGGGGATAAAATATGAAGCAATTTTCCTTCCGATTAATAAAAGGGTGTTGACGGATGGCGGGAAGGGTAATCGAGGGGCTGCAGATGAATGCTGAATGAGACATCACCGACTTCAAAGATGACCGAAATCCAACATGTTGGAGAACATTCCGCCTCCGGGCACTGCAGGAGCGGGCTGACACACCGCCGCGCTGCCCGGTCGAAATTCGTCTCGAGCGACAGCCTCTTTTTTAAGGGTGTCTCTCCATCCTCGGTTTCGTGGCGGGTGACGGAATGGTGTTTAAAGTGAAACCGTCCTCGGAAGCGGTCAAGCCGAAGCACTGGTCCGAACGAGGAGTCGCACGAATCAATTAATGTATCGGTTTTCTTGTGTTATACTGCTGTAATGTCATCGCTGATGTTGACCTATCCTTTAAAGCTGACCCATTTCTTGACTATCTCAAGGGTTGTCGAAATGGAGAGAAATCGGCCCTGGCGTGTCACGTGGGGGCGAGGAGGGGGTAAGTTACCCCAGAAGATATTATTTTCGAAAAAGAAATAGCCAAACCAGTAGAGACGGTACCATCACTTTTGGGGAGGGGGGTTACGAATTCTCCTACAGATGAAACAAAAATGGACTATCTTTTTTTTTTTTTCAAGAAAACAATTCCTCATTCCGCCAACCAAAGACCAGACAGGCAAGTTGACGTCCCCACGCACCCTGATATAGCTACTTTTATTGCCCTGCTGTAGTTCTATTTGGTATAGGCCTGGGCAAGTTAATTAATTGTATTTCCCCCAGGCCAATTCTGCGGTACTTGTCCTTTATATGTAAAAAAAAAAGTACCCGAGCCGGCAGTGCATAGTTTCATAGCAAAATTCCAGAGATTTCTCTTCCCTTAAGACACCTTGAATCTGATTTCATTTTGGCAACTTGTAGAAATATTAGTATAATAATAAGCAGCATCCCCCAAATGCATCTTACTGTTTACCTACCAAAATGAAGCTCCAAAAATATTCTTTCAGCTCTGAGTAATCTATACCTAATACGGCACACGTGTACGCGTGCACATCATAGACAGAAATTATCCCGCATTCGTGAGGTCGTGCATTTAATTCTGAGAATCCAACAGAAGCTATAGTCAAGTTGGAAACAGCAGGCACTTCCTGCTGAACATTTTGATATCTGTGACTCACATACAGTAGCATCAATACTGATTAAGCAGCGGTCGCAGATTAAGAAGCGAACCTGTGCACAATTATACGATTTACCTCTGAGAACTGTCATGACATTCAAAGACAAAGGTAAACACCGGCAGCATCTTCCGGAAACGTACATGTGCCTCTACATGCACAATGGATTATGTTTTTATTTTTTCACTCATCGTCAAGTTGCCCAGTAAATATTTTCCAGGTCTGTTAATAAAGACATCTCGATATAAAAACTTGCTACTGGTCATATATATAAGAATTTGAATGCGACGTAGGAATAACTGCAGTAGTTGTACAATGTACGGTGACATTTAATGATACTAAAGCAAGGTACCTTGGGAAGTCAAAAGATATGTGGAAGGCGTATGTGTACAAGGGAAGGGGGGGATTGAAGCCACTGCATACACCGTGCGTACGGGGGTGTGTGTGCAAAAAGTTGGCATTTCGTGCGTACTACTTTATGGACGGCCCCTTGGTACGAGGAGAAAGTGGGTGTGCTTAAGCCATGGTTCCGTTGTGTATAGGTAAACTGAGGGATCGAACATCCATAAATAAATATGAGTGAGGGTGGAATTGTCACGGTGAAAAAAGGAGAACAGAAGCATTTCCCGGTGTTTATTTCACTCTAACCATCTTCCGATGGGCAAGGTTGGCATTATGCCAGGCAGGGGCCTGTAGGAAGATTACAGGGATCTACAAAAATGACAGCGTACGACTTCTACGGCTACATTTCCAACCTACAGGACCTGGAACTTGGAAAGTAACTTGGGGAAAAAATGGACAAGATTGTCGCACCGTTTTGTTTCATAATATTTTCAGGGAAAAAATAATCTAGCTGCGTGCATGACCAATCCAAAATGTTCCACTGGGAACTTGCTCGGACATTTCAGCTGAAAGATTTGGATACAACTAATTCTAATTGACAAGAGGAATTATGTGTAACACAACCTGAGTACGAACGGCATAGACAAGAACTTAGTGAAGATGCAAGGATTTAGCTATCCGCCCATCTTGGCTTGAGGACACACCAAATCGCAAGCCAAAATCAAATCAGCGCTATTAATTGGGATCTTTTTTTCATGTGGTGCCAAATCTTCCCAGGGGAGACACCCTCCCCGATTCAATTGAAATAATTGAAATCGGAGATTCTGTTTTTGGAAGCTGGCAGCAGCGAGATGACTTCCGCATTTATGGATGTGGACATGATTTCTCCAAGCCAGACTGGGCGGTCGTTTTTCTTTCTTTCTTTTGGGGGGGTTCTCCATTCCCATCTTTTTCTCTCCACTTCTGAACCCTCGATTTCTCAGCCCTTTTCGACATCTCAACGGCCACCTTCGACCCTCTGGCTCCATTCCTCCTTGCTAATCGACATACAGTCTTTGTGAAAGAGAAAGAGACAGAGAGACAGGGAGAGAAAAAACAGCCCAGGGATCATTAAACCCCAAAGTGATCATCGGGAGGCAGACAGGAAATGGACAACGGCCCTCAGGTGTCCATTACTGCCTATTGATATTCGATGTCCGGCATCCTATTATTAACTACAACACCCCCACCGAGGAGCTGTGAAGATTCCTCCATCCATCCATCCTCCGCCTTTGGACCGTCTTGGCCGCGTGGCTGACAAGCCATTTCAGACCAGAAGGTGTTGAGATCAACACCCATTACGCAAGTAGTTGGAACTTTTATCTAACTAACTAACCTTCGCCTTTAATGAAATATTCCTAACACGAATCTCATACACGATGTGCTTTTCAACATAGGATCCATGTAGGGTCCCCCAGTTTGGTTTCTACCCTAATCTTACAGGAAATCAATAGACAACTTTGTTGTACCTATGGGACTACACCTAAAACATACCAAAATGTTTAAGACATAAGGCTCTCTTTCGAGTGTCGTAAAGACTCATAGAGATTAATCATATCTTATTTATGTTTGAATGAAGACACTGTTTAATTCGAGCTCACTAAGTTGAAAACGCTGTTGAATCTGCTCTGCTCACCATAGGAGTCTAAGCAGATTCACAAAGTTTCTAACTGAAGAGGTTGGAGTTGATTCAGCTTGGCCAATGGGAGTCTTTGGGCCTCTTGGACGCGGCAAACATACTGGTCCCACCGGCCCCGCTGCGTCAGTTTGAGCATGGGCACGTTGAATCTCAAAGGGACTGCTTTGTTTGCTGCCAATGAGCGTCTTCGAGTCTCACACTACCAAAATGTATAAGACAAGGACCGAGTAAGCGCAACCTCGTCGCCAGATTGGTCTTTTTTTTGCGGTGGGGACACATTTTCCTTGAATTTACCCCTCAGCTTGAGCGCGTCGGATTATGCACAACTGTTATACATGTCTTTTACAGTCTCCATTGATATCGATTAGACTTGATATCTCATTGAATCGTCTCACTTTTTCAAGAAGTCAGGTGACTCACAGACATGCAACCCTGCATTGACGAGCGTGCTCAATGCAGCATTCGATCTTGCCGGAAGTGCTCGACCAGCAATGGATGGTATTGGGGATTCGACACCAGAAATATGTGATTTAAAATGACGTTGATTTAGGGGGAGGGGGACGGGTTGTCTCAGAGGAAGTGCACTGACATTAAAGATGTCATGTGCAAAGCACAAGTCTGTGAACTCTGTCAGAGGGGGCAGCTTGTCATGTCGTTTATTTAATTAAAGCGAACGTGATGGAGCAAAGCTGATTGATGTTTAAATCGATTGCCAAAATGGCTGCTCATAAGCTCATCTCTCTGAGTTCAAAGGCGCATCATGGGTGTAAATCAAAAATAAAACCCAACATTATTTTTTTCCTCCATAAGCGTCTCAGTCGGACACGCCGCAATCAATAGGTGACACTGCAGTTCCGGGAGGGAAAGCGCTGACATAGCGTGGAAGCAGCAAACTCTTCGCCCGCGGGGGGAGAGAGAGAGGGGGCTACCGACCCACTGGGTTAGGACAGGAGAGGACCGTGCACGGCACGCAGTCGGCGGTAATTAACCTCATCCTGTCCCCCTTCATCTCGATCAGCTCATGAGGGTTTAGGAGTACTTTCCAGGATTGAGTGCACTTAATTATTTAGCCAGCCATGACTGGCACACGCTAATGGCATTTTGCAAAACAGGCCTGGCATTTATAAATTCTTCTCCAGCCATTTTTTTTTCCTCAAGCGGAACTCTGAAGTGCTAAACGCAGTGTCCTTCTTGTTTGCATAACTTTTTTTCTCAATTTGTTCCAAGTGTTCTACGTGTTATTTGTCATCGTTCAAGTTTACAGCGATTTCGTGACAGGTGTAGGAACCAACTTTTGACCTCAACTGAAATTGCAATCAATGTGCGCAAAAGATAAGGGTTTTACCAAGCTTTACAGCGTCCTTTTCAAGGTCCTTTCAAGAGGCCTCTTTTTAACTGTGAATCTTTCTGTGATATTGCACATCTTACACGTAGTTTGAGTAGTAGTTTCCGTGTTAATATGCATCTGACGCAAGGCTTTTAAGGAGTCTGGACCTCAGAATAACACAAAACGCCTGGCTGTATCGTGAGTAATCCGCTTTTGACTGATGTGACGTATTTAAAGGGGTTATACACATAGAAAGGTGATACCAAAGCAAGATGTTTTGTACCCTGAGTATTGGCAAGATTTGATATGTATTCAGTTCCACGATACAAGATTCAGGTACAATCTCTAACGACAATGTGAAATACTACTTAGTACAGCTGTAAAGAATTTATTTCATCATTTCGGCTCAGACTTCACAGGAATAAAAAGTGGATGTTCAGACTACAATGTCAAGAATATCCCATGTCAATATGTCAAGAGGTATCCTTGCTGATACTGAGCTGGAAATAAAACTGTTCTGTTACGGAAAAGGCTTGGTTCAATATCTGAGTCGAAATTCGCCTTGCCAAAGATTAAGTTCCTTGTTTCCGAGTCTACAGGGAGGTTGAATGAGATATGTACAATTGCCAGTTCAGATAGCAACGAAAGCCGTACTAACATAAGACGCGATGGCTGCACGATTACAAGAATGTCCTGAAGATAACTTCCATAGATCTTAATATAGTCCAGCCGCAATTACTTTTTACCGTACGCTCTTCATGTATTGTGTTTCTGGCCGACAGAAGAATTTCTCAAATCAAAATAGGCCATGGAGCTTTTTACCAAGGCAGCGAATGTGACTGCTTGAGGCGAGTCATGCAAAGAAGCCACGTCATCTAGATTAACCGCCAGAATAGGTCCATTACCAACTGTCGTTTCAAATCAGTCGCCTCTAGACCAACCCTTCCGTATTAAAACAAGAAGGCAACTATTTCCATTGGCATTCATTGAGGATTAATGCTGTAAATGGTTCGGGCACTGTAAAAAAAAAGGCGCAATAGTTTAAATCCAACTTTCTATTTACTGCAAGACATGAACTCCTCCAATTTCGCTCCCGATCCCTGACGATTTCGTACGGGTCATCTGAACGCCAATTAGTGAAGTTCCCGTATATTCGTCTCTTTAATTATCAATAGGCTTATTTCATCTCTCTTAGTGTTCAGTGCAGACTTCGAGTGTGCAGCTGGAGCCTAAGCTTCGGGCGTGATTACATCGGTTCCCCTGATGAGTCGAGAAAATGTCAAGCTACCGAATATAATATGCATTATTACCGCTGTAAACGCTCCCTAGCTTTCTCCAGGTAAGTCCCGGTTACGACACCGAGAACTGATACAAAATTAGAAGAACCAGTGGGACGATGACTATATACGCTTATACTTTAATACCCAATAGCAACTCGATATATATAGCTTATGGCTGGATTCACTTTTCATTTGGGACGCTGCAAGCGCGACCCTTTCTGATAAGGGAACAATATCAAAGATGGCACTTCATTTGAAGATCATCAGAAGGTGGCCTTTAAAGACCTCGCAGTCTCTAAAGGTATAAGAGGGAATTTAATTCATTTTCTTTTAATTTGAATTCATTGTTTTAGTCTGGCATATTGGGAGACGGTAATTTAAATTGGTAATTGATTTTTGTATAAGTGGCTAACCTCTGTACTTCTTCAGCTGATGAACTCTTTACTAGTACGAGGGTCCATCGTTTCAAACAAAACAGAGTCCTTCTCAAAGGCATAGAGATAAATTATTTTAGCCTCAAAACATCAAATCTTGTAACTTGTTTGATTTGTATTCAGGTTAGGCCTATTGCAGCCAGCAAAATATTTGGCAGTAAACACTGCACAATGTAAATTTGATTAACTTCAATAAAATATCACAAAACCTGGTTCGAGTGATATAAATGGGAAAAGTGGGTACTTCAAGTAGATCATTTTCACCTTCTTAATTTTCGTGTACTTTTAAAAGAAACACCCTAACTTTGAGCTCTCTATAACAATTACCACAAGTATCTATACTGTAGGTATGATGCAGGCAACAAGAAACGAAATGCATTAATCAAAACAAACAACTGAGAAATATCATTGGACCATTTCCGGTATTCTTATTAGTAGCAGTACAGTTTAGTCTCAATATGAACTTTGTGACTCTCAGCGTTCTCTCAAATGTGACCCACTCTGTGAAAATGAGTCCTAAGTCGCCAGTGCCACTTTGGAGTGAAAAGTCCTTGAGAATAATTTTGTACAGTGTAAATTAATAGGAACCCACAGCATTTTTCACCTTGGAGTATCCACTTTCATCACGATGGCAAACTGAGTGATACATCAAAACAAAAAACTCAATTTGCTCTTTCTAGTACAAATGAAAACTCAAAAAGTGGCTCTGGCGACTTAAGACTCATTTTCACAGAGTTGATCACAAATGTATCGACAGTTATTCGACAATAAAAATAGTAAGGTGGTGAGCAAATCAATTAACTATTGCTTCCTGACTAATTCCGAAATTTTGTCTGTGGTGTGTGTGCTAATAACAAAGGTCAAACTTGGGGGAAAGGACTCGCGATCTTGTATACATTTTTCTTGACGATCTCCTGAGAGATGCATACTTGAAATCTGCACAAATACTCGCTAAATTCCAAACGTCTTCTTTTCTCGCAGAGGAAAAAGAAATTCACGATGTTCTGAGAAAGCTGTTAATATTCCGCAGGTGTTTTGACTCCCAGTGCTGAATACTCAAATCAGATAATTCCGCCTGAATTTACAGCCCTTCTTCAAATTTATTCTGGACAGTGATTCTATCGCGGCAATCTATCAAGCTAAAGTAGCGGTGATATTTTTCCAGGCCGAGTTCAAAAAAAGGTTTTTTTTTTGTTAAAAAAAAGGTACAGTAAGGCTCACTGAAAAAGCTCGCTATAACCCTGTCGCAGGATTTAGGAATCGAGTGAAAGCCTCGTGAGAAAATTAGGTAATGAAGTCGTCCCCTTTTTTACCATCGGAAGTGGGTTATTCGTTTGGTCGCTTCGGTTCGGAAAAAAATCTTCATTTGGAAGGCGGAAACACGCCCGACAGATTATTGCTAGGACTAGGGAAACGACTAGACTGCCTTGCTGCCTAGATTCCAAACACAAGCAGGAGCTACGGGCGGTCTTTTCTTTACGGGTCTTACGGCGTGTGGTGCCAGCCCTCTTTTTCTCATTTTGCCGTCCGACACGTGTGTTTTAATTGGGGCTCCAGGGATGTCATTAATCGAGGGTGTGTGGTAAAGAAGCGTGGTACTTCAAATGCAGCGATATAGAATTAATATACCCAGAAGTGGCCTGCCCTTCAAGCGCATGCCGGCTGCATTCCTTATTTTCAAGTACAGCGGATGGCTTGCTGAGAAAAAGATCAGCACACACCAATGAGAGCAATACTATCAGAAAACGCCCCATGCCAAATGGTAGGCCCACCAGCAAATGCAAATCTCTTTCATTAAATATGAGCAAGGAAAGAACAAACTTTCACGGGCAGCTAAAGTCGCCTTTATAGATTATTATTTGGTCCGTTCCACATCCGCATCCGTTTGCCGCGTCTCACTCTGTGCAATACGGGCGTATCACAACAGTGCGCCACCAAGAGGTTACAACGCGTTGGCCAATCACAAAGCGCGACATTTGTCGACCCTTTCCAAACGCGCACTGGGTGGACGGATTTCTCACATTGTGATTGGCCTACGCGTTGCAAACTCTTGGTGGCGCACTATTGTGAAACGCCCGTATTTAGATGGACGCTCTCCGCAACCTACGCGTACTGATTTTAGTTCAAGCACATCTTCGCTTCTTCTGCGTTGTCCTGTATTTCTGTTCAATGTTTTGTTGGCACACCTTCTTTAAATTGTAAATCTTTCTTACTGTGTGTCTTTCTCCTACCTAAATTTTGCATACGGCCGTATATCTGATATTTATATGCTTGTAAGAACCCGTTTTGTCCCCTACTGTGGGTACTTTTCTCATATAAATTTGCATTACATAATCGAGCAAAAGGTGAAAACAAAACATACATTGGCAATATTGGCCGATGTTTTTCATTACAAGACAATTAAAAATTCAGTCCATTGCTGTTAACGAAAAATCCTGGCACAAGTGAACAGGAATAGAAGTTGCGAACGAAATGAAACGCCAGAACGGTATTGCTCCCCTGTCTGTTGGACACCGTTCGACGTTACCAATCCAATTAATTCGAGCTCAAATATGAGTAGAAAAATATGCGTATCCTGTTGACAACGCACAGTGCTGACGGCAATTTAGGGGGTTCAAACACTCGTAGGCGTGTGGAAATGACTATTGAGCATTAACGATTTGTGATAGATTGAAATTGTTTTGATCTGCGCAATTTGATCTCTGCATTTTTCCAGAGGGCCAGCGAGGCTGTTGTCTTCAACGCTGCCCGCGCCGCTCTTTAATTCCCAGTGTTATAGCCGTTACATTAGACAGCGAATTGCTTATAATATGAGAGTGAAAAACAGGTCTGTAGAAGGTTTCAATTTATTACAGAGTAAACAAAATAGTAAAAAAAAACGTTAGAGGAGAGTGAAGATAGGAATATATTAGCTGATGGTGCAATCTTATTGCGACGCCTGCGCCGGAGTTGACTCCAAGTCCCTCTACCATTGGGAAAATTGCGGATGCTCCATATCCCGCGCGAATTCAGAGAATGGAACGTTCCGCTAGCTCGACAAGCACTCATCATCACCGGCACTCGCGGACGGGTCGCTTATAAATATAGCACAACCCCTGTAGCACGAAGTGTTCACGACACCACCGTCGGATCTTTACCGGAGTTTCTTGGAGGATTCTCCCTACCAGACAGGTCCGGGGCGGGATCTGTTGACTTGTGTGCGTGTGTGTGCGTGCGTGCGTCACTATGCAGTTAGATGTGGGCCACTGATGTCGATGGGCTTTTCTTGCGTCGGATTTGGAGACCACCGTCTATCGTGAAAAATCAGTCGTCAGTTGTCTGCTGCCCCCCCCCCCCAAACCGATGCCAGATCCAACTCTTTCCCCGAAACCGATGTGTTGTGGGGAGTAGCGATATTTACCCGCGACCAGGTTGTAAACATCGAGGCAATCTTCTCTCGTGCGCGCCGACTGCCTGACCCTACGGAGGATTGGCTGAATCGAACTCTTCCCGAAGGCTTTTTAGTTTTTACAGTTCTTAGACTGCGGATGTAGCCTCTTTGGACATCAAGGATTTGTCGTGATGTGAATTTCTTGAAAAACACCTGATTGATATACGTGGTAAGTTGGAAACAACCATGCCCCCGTAGCTCTAACACTATATCCCTGGTCCTGTTTATATTACTGATAAAAGACGGTGATTATAATGATAAAGAAAGCCTGGGGATGCTGATGTAAACTATTTATCAACGTGATTTCAAGGTACATTATGGTCAAAATAGTTATTGTCACGTTGGCTGTGAGATAATTATGTGCCTACAAAAGATGTCGAATGTCAAAGCCTATTTCAAGGTCTGTCAAGCTCCATGCGACAGGTAGGGGCTGTAGAGAAGGCTAAGTTTCCCCCCTTAACATACTGTAGTCTCCTTATTGTCGATACGTGTAAGTGGTATCGTAAATGTCTCAAAGGAAGTTAATGGCAAACCCACATTCGTGTAAGTGGTATCGTAAATGTCTCAAAGGAAGTTAATGGCAAACCCACATTCGAAATACATCCACCGGAGTTCATTTTAGTGGGAAAAGGTCCTTCAAATACCATGAACGAGTGCAAGTCTGCTTAAAACTTTCAGCAGTCATGCACTGAGACGTAGTGGTGAAATATAAAATGATTCAACCACGTTAAAATTGAGCGGTTTAAAAGAATGATTAACATCAGTCTATAGTGCCTTTATCCTCGTGTATTCAGGCCGCAGAGGTTTACCATGGATACCCGTAAACTGCTAGAAAAATTGCCGTGTCGCGATACTTCTATCTTACAAGTGGACTGTGTCTCTGAGACTATAAAGTTTATCCACGAGAACCATCCAATGGGGACACAGGAGTTACTTATTTCCTACAAAGGATTGCAGTAGAATGTTAAAGCAGAAGACCACCGTTCTATAATATCCTGCAAATTATAATGAATAAAGTGATCACAATTGCCTTTACATAAGACTTGATCAAACACCGCTGAGTCGCGAACCAAGTCGATGTCTTTAAGTGAAGAAAGCCCCGTCGTTATAAAATGTCTCAAAAATTTTCTGAGGGTGATTAAATTTTTTAAGCTTTCATGGGATTTTGATCAACGAAAATAATACCACATGCTGTCTGAGTGTGTAAACGTACATTGATAAAAAAGTGCGCCATGAAAGTTTCCAGATTTAATGCAATTTCCTATGCCCAAACTAGACTTTATAGTGCGTCATGAAAGTAGACTTGAATCAAGTAACATACACACAGCTTAACACATGAGTCATCGATGCACCGTTTGAAGCAAAGAACACAACGCACACACACAGAACACGCCCTCTAGGTGGTAGAGTAGTGCATTTTGTTCAATAGTAGAAAATCAAGACTGGTACACATTGTGTATGCCTAAATTACCTCTTTAGGCACAGATAGAGAAACAGATATTTCAAGAATTCCTGCAGGTTCGTGTGATTCATCAAAGAAGAATTGCACTGATAAATCTCGATCGTGACTAATGTAGGCAAATAAAGAAGAGAGAGAGAGAGAGAGAGAGAGAGAGAAAAGAAATAGCTAGACATTAACACACGGTTCTTCAAGCAATATCGAGCTGTATTCATTTCCTCCTTGAAACATTTAACTGGTTCTCAAACATCAAAGCTTTTCTCTCTCTCGCTCTCTTTCTGCGAGCAAACACATACACGAGTGTCCGCATGCCCTCGGCGCGCAGAACGCTACCAAAACGAATTTATCTATTACACGCGCCGCGTGTATCGCCACCGCCTTCATCAATTCGTCTACGGTAGATAGCTCCGGTTTATGTTCCAACCCGAAAAGCCATATCCGCAAAGGCTGAGTAATAATGGCGTCGTTCAATGGGACTCGGCCGTCCTTGCTTTCGTCTTCAAACCAAGCTCTCCACCGACCGAAAGTCTGTGTAAACATTTATCCCTGGGTGATTCGTTTTGCAATCTAATTGTCTCTATTAGCTTTTATCTCGTCCCATCTGATTGGAGATACCAATCCCTACAGATACCCATTTCCCGCTTACGTTCTTCTCCACTGCTCATACGATTTGACTTCTCAGCAAAGGGTAGAATTTTCACAGATTTGTGTTTGGCCAGGACGGTCTCTAATGTTAAATTAGATTTAAACGGTTCGAAGCAAAGACGATTTTCCCTTTGAAAAGCGGGGGCGTGGTGTTAGACACGACTGCCCGGTATCCGAACATGAAAGGGCGAACCGGCTCTTATAATTTACTGAAGCAATGAGTGACGTGTTTGTCGCCATAGAGAATACCCTATAGTCCCACGGGCACACAAAAACAGGCATTTGTAAAGAAAAATAATAATTATTTCCAACCCTGTGGTGTGGCGTGATCGGAGGCCGTACTCCTTAGTCTTACATTCGCCCTGTGTTGTTTCTTAGAAGCGATGCCATTACAATCTAAAACACGGCAGTGTACTCAGCATCAAGATTATGTCCTCTTTTTTTAAACAAATCATTTATTTGTTCACAACGCAACGTTAGCCGCGTGGCCGGCAAACCCTGCAAGAGTTACTGCAGATGCATGGGTATACATTTCGAAGCAAACGAGGGAAGATTTTGGAGTCTTCTTACATATCTTTCAAATGTACGGGGAACTGGAAAATGGAACTGAAGGGGGGGGGGGCTCCACGCTCCCACACGGACATGGACCTATCGCACGATTTCTTTGACAGGCAAATCCCTCTTGTCAAAAACGAAGCCTGGCAAGGTTCGGGTTCATTGTATCAGTAACAGTCATAGAATAATGAAGCATGGCGTGATATCGGATGGCCAGGTTTTAAAGACAACTCTCTTTGCTTCCTGTCACGTGGAATAACATATCAGTTGATATGCATTGTATGTAGCATAGGAGTTGGCCAAGAGTTGTCAAATCCTAAATCTCTAAATTCATAAACTTCCCGAAATAAGAGACTACAGTGTCGGGCGTTAAACGTTGAGATGGATATAGAAAAATACTTTGCTATCAACGTTAACGCTGGATATTACTTTAATTACAACAAGGTAAAAAGAAAAATGTGTAAATCACGTACTTAATAGATCAACTTGGAATCAAAGACTGCAAATTCTTGTTAGAAATTCTGACGCCTTGCGTTTATTATTCAAAGGCAAGCTGAAATGGCAAGAATGTTCAAGGGGAAACAACGAAGTGTTAAGGACTCCATCCTATCAATGTAGCCAATGTGGTTCGGGCTTTAGGCTCTGACCTTTTGCTCTGAAAAAAAATGTCATTGTGCACGTATACTTGGGTCTTGAATCTCCGGTTTGATTGCCTTAGGCAAAATAGATGTTCTGCGGAAGGGCATTAGTGAAGCCATGAAGCCCTACATCCTGCCCTGAAAAAAAGTGGTTTGATGGTTGGCGATAACCATAGCATTGTCAAACCTTCACTCTTTACCTAATTTCTGCACACTTTTCGATATGGCCTATGTAATATTACATGTTCTGCAGTCACAGTAGCTGATGGTGCCTATGCGTGGGCAGCCGGCCATTAGGTGTGAGTTATTAGCCTGAAAGTGTCTCGGCGGAACTCCCCCGGCCAATACTGAGTCCCCTAGTAACATCCCCTCCCGAGCCTTCTACGGCTGAACGTACCAGCGCGCGAACGGTGAGAAAGTGATTTCAAGACGTTGACAGGCCTCGCAAGAATGGAAAACAATAACATGCTTGGAACGGCCCCAAGGGACCTCGCATCATCGGGGAAATTACAAGTTCACTGAATGTGTCTTCCCCCTTTAATTGTGGGCGTCTTCTTGTGTTATGGGGTTTTACATTACTGCACCCTCCAGCCAATCTTACATTTGTTTTAATTAAATCTTTCAGTTTTGGAGTTAGCCAACACATGAGACAAAATAGATGGAGGTTGTGTTGAGGAAATACGGGAGACTGAAAGCTGAGCTTTAGGTACAACAAGATATTTCGCTTTAAGTGGAAAGAAAAGTAGCTGGGTTTGAAATAGCGACACAGGCGACAGTTTGATAAATCAATCATTCTAGCTAGGTAGCAATCCTTTTCGCAAAGAGATTCTTACATGCGAAATGTAGCAATGCTAAATATACTATCAATGGTTGGAACTAAGGTATGCAGTACACTTTTCCGTATCTGCTCCCTTTAAAACTGTTGTTTGCATAAAAGAAACAAAGCCTGACATGTTCAGTCAACTAATGTCAGCTATCCTTCGGTTTCATCATTTTTCTGACTGCTGACTATTTTTAATCAAATAAGGCGGGATGCTTTCATAGCGAAGACTGAAGGGACATCTGGCCTATGCAACCATTAAGGCGCTTTGTCTTGGCGTTAGATAAGCACCGCTGCGTCGTCAATCTGCAGGAACGATAAGAGCTACTCTGTTTTTTTTTTTGCCAGCCGACTCACTGAGTTTGCTCGTCCAAGCCTCTTCCCTCATGAAAATGGGGGCTTTCTCGTCATGGCTGTAGATGTAATGCAGAAATGGAAAGGAAAAGTACTCCTTTTGATTCAAAAAGGCCGACGGGCTACGTCGTGCCAGGAAGACGCAAGATAAATGGATGCTGAGCCTTCAGCGAATGTCTGGCGTACTTAACTCAGGCAGCCCAATGAAAAGCAAAAACGAGGAGAAAAATGGACTTTTCATAATGAACAAAATTATGTTTCAATGCAGGAACCGTTAGCCTCTTGTGCCTGAGAATATTACAAGTCTTGGGTGAACGTCTCTACAACTTCAAATTTCTCTCTGTTGAGGCTCTGTTGCCTTATGGATGGAGAGAATGGAATCATATAGTTGAAAAATGGAGTTCTTAATAACATGTTAAGATATACACCACGCAGGTGGGTCGCATTGAAATGATTGATATTTAGTTTTGTTCAATGTTGTTTCTCCAGTAAATACAATATCACAAGGCACCAACCATGCTGTTGAATTCATGTTTATTTAATACCATTCGCATCCGTATTGGACAATATTATCCAGTGTTGCTCTAAAATGATACCCAGGGTGTCGATTCAACACCCTAGATTTGGCAGTGCGCATGTCTTCAAGCAAATTGGAACTCTTCGCTGGCAAGAGTCAGATACAGTTTGCAAGTTCCCGCTGCAGAATTTTATTTCAATTTTATTAACACATAACCAAATCGAGGCTATTATTTTTTAAAACATTTCCCGCTCCAACCCCTATTAGCAATGTATACCTCTTTTAATTTACCACTTGACCCTCTTAAGACGCTCTTGAGGCCAGACTTATCTCCGAGGTTTTGACAAACAGCCCCCAGGGAATATAAATCGTGGACGAGGCTGAGGTCTGAGGTCATCGCCTCATCCTCGTTCGAGGACCGTTTTTTATTTTTATTGAAATGATCTCAAACAGGCCACTATTGGCAGCGCTTCGTGAGAGATTAAACGGCTTGTGACCGTGCATAAATTGTCTACTGACTGGGGATAGAGCGTGTGTTTTAATTGGAGACAGTGTGTTGATCTATAATAAAGGGAACATGAAATAGATCTCTATTGCTATAGGGTAGGTAGGATGGCACGATAGAGCTTTAAACTTCAGTTGGTTGAGAAATCTCGGCGCCAGCCTGCTTAAGGTTATCAAATTATCTCTCAATTTTTACAGAATTGGTCTTTCTTGCGATTGAACAAAATGGCAAAATTGCAAACAAGCTGAATTCCAAAAGACGTTTGTGTGCCATTGGCAATTAATCATTTTATGGCCGTGAAAACTGAAAACAGCGCGCGTCATTCTAAAATTTCACGATGAAATGCTTCTAGTTTTGCAAAAATATGTCATCGTCTCCGTTCTTGCGAAGAGAGGGCTTTTTATTTAAAAATAACGTTTCTGTTGGTCAGATTCTTTTCTGAAACTCGAACTGAAGCAATCACGTATACTTCCTGTTTGATACACCTGCTGCACGTGTGACGAAATCTGCAATTCTTAATGATTTGTGGGGCTTACGTCTGGCGTTGCACCTGGACTCGCCAAAGCGCGCTGGAACATCCGTTCGAAGCTTCCGTTTACAGTTTCGAAAAAATAGATAAACTGGTCAAAGAGTATAGTGTCCCCTTTTTGTTTGGACACAACTTTTAGAATGTTAATCACGGATAACTCTGTTATCGAGCTAGATCTGTTAGAATGACATATGAAGGGTAGAACATTGTTATCTTCGATGCTGTGTCGGAAGTTAAACAGTGACTTTGTCGCATGCAAAATGTCGTTAGTGACAGTGTATTGTCATGTAAACCATTTAAATGATCATGAGGGAACTGCGTGTTTCTCTGTCTTTACGCACTTGACTTTGCCCATGTTTTGCATTAGATGTACTTTGATAACCGAAACCAACCTGGCCACCCTCCATTAACATAAATTTTCGGGAAATTAGGACAAGTTAAAAAGAAAATTAAACTAGATCAAAGAAGACAATTATAGGGGCATCAATAGGCTCAAAACTATTCCAACGATATCCTTCCGGTAAATAGAATAAAAAGTGCAGTTGCATTAGGTCGACGGGTCTATTAGTAGGAAATTGCTCGGCGCAGTTTAGATGGAAGTAGCTAGGCCTTTGGGACAAGAACAATCAGGATATGTACGGCAGGGACGGGCAGAAAAAACATGCTCTTAGTTCAATGAATTCACAGGGGGAGTTGTCTAAACGTGTTCGTGCTCGACACTTACGTACGCAAGGCACATTTCGTCGAAACCCAAAATCTGCGGCTTCAAACGAACAGGTATTACACTCTTGCCTCTTTGGGTTTGCGGGCATTCGTGTTTTGCTCGGAGAAGAACTGGGATGGGTCGAATGTTTCCAGGGACGGAGCCTGGCCTGGAATGACCAAAATGCCCCCGATGTATACCCAGAATACCGATTATCAGCGACTTGGCAGGCGATCGGCGGATTTAATCGCTGTGCAGAGTGGATGAGATATGAACCACTCTTTGCGTGAGCGATGGTTCGCTGAAAAAGAAATGCTACAGGGACTGCGCGTGTGCTTTTACGAGTTCATCTGACCAGTAACCGGGTTTAGTTGTTTTTGTTTTGGGTTTGCACAGTTTTTCGGCAGACTTGTTTTGACAAAAATGGAAATGTTGTCGTTGAGTGGCAGAATAACACGGACACGGGCCAAGTGAGATAGAGTCCATATGGATTTACCTCTGGAGGGCGATACAATAAATATCTGAGCTATATTTACGTGTTTAAGACCGAAATGACACGCTGCACACCACTGTGCACAAAATTTACAGCGTGATGCTTGACAATCTTAACTCAGTCCCTTTCGGAGTAAATTTGTACAATTGAGAAGCAGGAAATACTAACCAGAAACGACTGCAACAAACCAGATAAAATTAATGTTTAGGACATTCACAACATGTCGATTGGGCTTAGGCCTAAGTTTAAGCGCATTTTTTGAAGCTCAGTCGGGCGAGGACAACGATAAGATATCAGCGCCTTTCAATAACAGATACCGTTAGACAATTTGCGTTTCATAAATGCTGTAATATATAATATAAATATATAGATATAGATATATGACACAACACAGTTTTCTGAGATAAATATATAAATAGGTAAAAGAGATTCGTATATGAATATTTTTTCACAATTCAGGGTTTTTAAAATATAAAACTCGGGATATCAGTTCATTGTTATCTAATTTTATGACATATTTTCTAATAATTTTATAAACATCACGGCTCATCACCACTAAAGACTACGTCTATCAGAAATTTTCGCGAATTCGGTACCGTCCTCTGACACTTGCCTGGTGCTGCTGTCTACAGAAAGTGTACACCCTCTGCAGAGAAGTGAAGGCATTGACGTGATATGAAGCTGAAATTCTGAATCGCGGTGTGAGGCAACCCGCACCCTGATATTGTCACACTTGACAGCGTCACCTGCCGCAGTGTGAGCAGCAATGAATTGATTATTAATCCTTTCCAATTAAATAAGTGGTACCAGAACCCCTGTCCGGGTCTATCAATGGAAATTTGATAATCCTGAAATGAAAGGCAATTAAATCCCCCGTAGTTTAAAAATAAGCTTTTGACTTCAAGTTAACAAAAAGTTGAACAGCTTTAGTATTATTTTCATTATTATTTATATTATGACTCCACAAAATCCATCATTTTAGCACATGTACATTAAAAAAAGATATATATTGAAGCCTCAAGCAGCAATTTATACATAAAGTGTGGGAAAATAACCTTTTCATCTTGGTTATACCGATTAGTATACTGCCGGCACTCAGGTACCAACGTTGAATCGAATGAGAAGATGGAAGAAATTCGAAAGAAAAACTGAATGGAAATAGTCAGGATTCAGCGCACACGATCGGGCTAGACAAGAAACATTCATCACAAGCCGTTAATACTGTGCAGGAATTGAACGAGTGGGCCCGGGCGTCACATGCGAAAACCGAGACGCCGATGTATGGCTTCGCGATATAACTTATAAGGCCATTTGAGCAGATTAGCGCGGCCTTGGGGCCAGTTTGTTTCACACGGATCCAGATCGCGATCAGAGACCCGTTGTTGGTTCACTGACGCCAAAACCCAACTAATGGATGGTGCGAATCAGCGATGTGATCACTGTTTGAGATTCAGATCCTTGTGAAACAAACAGGCCCACTCGTTGGTTCACTGACACCGAAACCCGCCTAATGGATGGTGCGAACCAGCGATGGGATCACTGATCGAGATCCTTGTGAAACAAACTGGCCCACTCGTTGGTTCACTGACACCCAAACCCAATTAATGGATGGAGCGAGCCAGCGACGGGATCAATGATCGAGATCCAGATCCTTGTGAAACAAACTGGCCCAAGGTTTGATCCGTTTTGAAGTGGGTCTCACTCGCCGCATTTAGACAGCATGCATCTTAGATGCTGCTCATAAGTCACGCACTTGTCGAGGCTTAAACAACTGGACAATTAGACGATTTGTTACAGTAAAGAAGCGAGATCGACACCGCGGCTTACTCTGCAAGCTTTTTGCCTGTTAAAGAGCCGGTCATATATTATGAGCGAAGTGCTGATGTGCATTTGAACAGGCTTCGTTTGGAGAGACATACTGCTATGCGGTTGCCAGAAGAGATACCATGAAACATCAAAGCTGCAGTGTTATTCCGCCGCGATTTCTATTTTGAAAATGGATGAAACAGTGTCCTTGTGAAGAAATACGACAGAGGAGCCAACGAAATATGAATTCGGTGTAATTAATTTATGATAAATCGTCGGACTATTGAAATGACTCGGTACCCCCGGAGTCAGCGTTAGAGCGATAAATTTATCACCGAACGCGCAAGTTATTTTTTTCCTCTTGCCCACCTCTGCCTGCAACTTTTGAGAGGAAACTCTTTTTGCGAGAGAGAAGGAAAAGACGCCGTATGTTGTGTCATCAATCATGTCCCAGGGAAGAGGGTCACGTCGCTGGCGTGCGTACCAACTTTTACCCGAGCTCTGGCCACTCGGAGGGGAATTAATAAGACAAGACCACGCCGTCCCGGCGAGCGTGCCTGAAGCAAGGATACATGTATGAAATGGCAAGAGTGCTCGCTGACGCAGTGATGTCTCCCCCACGTGCTTGTTGTTTCTTTTAGGTCTCACACGGCGGGAGAGGGGAAATGTTATGACAAGGGACATCTTCTCTTGTTTTATAAAAACAGGTTTCCATCGCGTCGGTTTGTGGAGTTTGTGAAAGCAAAATCCATGATTGATGCAAGGGAGGATTCAGGGGGGCCAAAGGGGACCGCACCCCTCAAAAGGAGCTCCTTTGTTAATGATGAAAGGTGATTTTGTGTGGGTTAATTTTATTCTCTTTCCATCCAGAAAGCCACAGGTGTAGCCCCGCCCCTCAGAGAAGGCCTTCAAAGGTAACATGAAAACAAAATCCCAAATTTTGCCCCCCCTCCCCGCATGGTTGTGGATTCACCCCAGGATTGATGTGAGGAAGCCATTGTGAAAATGTCGAGCCTATGACCGTAAACACAATATTTTTTGAGGGGTGGGGGTCAACTCTCACAACAGTAATGGGCAGAGGGCTTATCAACTAGGGTGCGGGGTACTTCATGACCACCGCTAAGGTATAAAGGGGCCTCCATAAAGTACGTCCGCACGAAATCCCGACTTTTAAGACCCCCCTCCCCCTGTACGCATGGCGTATGCAGTGGCTCCAACT
>NW_019091391.1:675644-737219 GCF_001949145.1 Acanthaster planci | reverse complement strand
CCCCCCCCGTGCGCATGCGCATTCTACAATTCCGGAAGACGCTGCCGGTCTTTGTGTCATGGGTAAAGTTGCAGTTTACTTATAATGGGCGTTTGCATGGGAGGATAAATGGTGGGGAGTATGGTGGAGAATACTGTGTATGAGTTTCGACGCAGAAAAACTTATTCTGGTAGTTTATTTGTATGAGAAATCGTATTGATTTGATGAAGATTCATGAAAGGCAAATTTTCGGTTTGCGTACGATACGCACTGGCTTGAACCCCTCTTCCGCCTCTATACGCATGGTGTACGCAACGGCACCAGCCTCCCTCCCTCCTTTGTGCGTACGAACTTTATGGATGGCCCCTAAACTGAATGATACGCTGCACGTCATTATATGTCGAGTCATCAGGGGCATGTCATAAATCACCCACAGGTCATCGTTATGCGTTTGATAAAGAAACCAATCTCAAAGGGGATCTTTATCCAAGGAACGGTTCTAAATATTAATGTCCACCACCATAACTTTTATTTAAATTCTGTGCATAAAAAATGGAATGAAATCGTTTTAAACGAATTTCATGGTACACCACTGTCGCGTGGCAAGACATCTTTAGGCTCAAGTGGCGTCACAAACTTAACAGAATATACCCAACGTTCTAATTCAGAACTTACAACATTGAAGTGGATATTCAAATTGGACCATCTCGTAAAGAAGAGTACAACGTCTTTCGAACTTTCATGACGGCAAGATAGGTGAAATTCCGTTACCCAGAATGCTTTGTGCCTCCAAACAGAAGTAATATTTCTATATTAAGGCATATTAAAACACACGTGGGGCTGATGTTTCTTTTTTATGGTGTTTACTTCGAAATTGAGCAGTGTGCAATTGCAGGTGTTTTTTAAGTGTTTAGTTTGTGTAAGGCTAAACTAAGCGTTCTTATAACTCTTAACACCCGTCAGAAGCCGATTTTACAAAATTTATTCATGAAATTCAAAAGAGCTGCGGCAAACTGTCGCAGGGAGACATGTCTTCATTTCAAGGTTGCCCTGATTTGCAATTCCGAGAGTCTCCTGTGCGTAGTTCGAGTAGCGTTGGCGCTCTCGAAGGAATTCTGTTTTCCGCCAGGCGAGACGCGACGCGAGCGCGGCCGGAGGCGGGCACCCGCGGCCATCTCTCTCGGCGGTCATCTCGCTTCCTTCCTCGCACCCCTCAAAACCGCGGACTTTGCGATGATACCCTTTGAAGTGGACACCCTGTGTATCACCATGCACACTCGAGAAACTTCAAATACAATCATCTTATTGATAAGAACACAGATTGATAAGAACACAGATTGATAAGAACACAGATTGATAAGAACACAGATTGATAAGAACACAGGTGCACTGCCCAACTGTACGAATATTTGCGTCTTATTTTGGCGATTTTAACTAATACAGATTTTGCTGTTTTCCCCGAGCTTAATGGTCAGTGAAACACGCTTGATGTGATAGTTTTGTTGGTAATCTGCTTTTGCTCCAGCAAATATATTGTCTCGTAATTTTTTTCTCTCCAATGCCTTGTGCCCCAGCTCTTAGAAAGTACAACTTCATCCTTAGTAGGTGGAAGAACCAACAGGATTCCAAACAGTAACATACTTCCTTTTAAACCATGAAACAGAATTGCTTAGTTATTAGAAACAAACTGTTAGAAACTGTTTTGTTTAAATACAGAACACTTTCATTCCAATGTTGGTGCACGTATGAAAAACAATATGTGCCCATGATTTGGGCACGCATTGTCGCTGAGAACGCTCCACATTAAGTGCCAAGTAGATACAAGGGAATACATTTCTATCTCGTTACTAGAAAAAGCATCAAAGTCCTATAGGCTGGAGATGAACGACCAGTGAATCCGATCTGTGTTTATCCCCCCCCCCCCCGCTACATTCCTGCAATCGATTTCGAGTCAAGAGCTGGACGTGGCAACTGAGGTGTGTGTCTGTAGTAACTCGATTAGCCTTTCTGACCAGCTGGGGAGAAAAAAAAGGGCTTGGAGGAGGGTGGAATGGGTAGGTATCGATTGCTGTCTGGGGCGGGATGGAGAGATGAGGAAACAGCGAGAATGACGGGCAGCATTTCCTGTGCTTAAGATAGTGATGATGGCAACATGCATGATCGTCCCGTCTAATCCACTGCCCATCTGTGTCCGTCGATCGTCTTTCTGGGGTTGTGTTATTTACTCAGCCCACGACACGTGACAAGTGCGAGGGCCGTGCAAAGTGTAATACTACTGTTCAGAGCGCAGAGGAAAATCAAAAATGGCGAATGCATTCGTGTGTGATTACGTGTCCCTAGGGTAACAGTCATTGCCGAACAAGATGTTAATAAGCTGCTCAAGTCGACATGTGTGGTAGAAATCATGCAGTGGGCTCATCTCCACCTACTGTGACTCCGGTTCCAATCCCACTTGCTGTCTTTACTCAACCACGCGGTGTAGCTTCTTTTCTTGAGAAGTTTGTCCCAAGGAACACAAGCCTAACATTGCTCTCAAGATTTGCGATAAGCGTCGACCGTTTCCTGCATGCACTTACAAGGGTCCTCACCAATTAACACAAAACCATTGTACAATGGAGCTAACGTTGGTTGGGACGCGATGCGAGATGATCCATGAGGGATTCGGAACTGCGACCTTCCGAAACACCGGACCTGTGTCAACTCCACCTTCTCTATTACAAAGGACGGCAAAAACTGCGACTGCGCATGTTTGTGTTTCGCCAAACCCATTTTTTGTTGCATCAGAATTAATATCTGGTTTATTGAAACCCACAAAATGGGTTCATATTAACCAATTTTTTGGTTAAAATGAATCAGAAATTAAGTTTAATCCTCTACCCAACAAGTTCTTACCTGTGTCTTGGACCGCGAGACAGAACAGGGTACAAGTTTACGAGGCTCCAATGCTCAATTCCTACCCCAAGCAATATACATCAAAATTCTGAGTGTAAACGACATTTGGCTGTTTTGTAAAAGGTATAAAATGTCATACCGGATGTTTTGCAAATTGATCGGCCGCTGGGTCGTCAACCTTCGTCGACCTCACGGAATACGATTAGGCCTACATTCGTACACTTTCCATTTACTCGCCAAAAGCCACACACACGCCGGGTAATTGAACATTTCCCCCGAGGTCAAAAAAGAAGAAAAAGTCGGTGAAAAGAATACCACGCGTTTATGGTACATTCCTCATATTCTAGATCGGCAAATATCACCCCCATGCGCATACGGAAGCTCTGCCTGAAATTTGAAAGCTTATAAAGGACTGACTTTAGATAGATGTTTTGACCGTGTTCCACTCTAATCACCTCGGCTCTTTCTTCTTGGGGCGCACCTACTGTGTCGTGCTGCGGAGATCAATTCCCAAAGAGCGGAGAGTGTTAAATGAACAATGAGAAACAATGTCCCCTCTGAATCACAACTATGCGTGGGTACCAGTTTTTGCTTGTATATTATCCTGTTGCGGTCGGGTTTGTAGGACTCATTGTTTAGCCAAGCTCTTGTCGTTTGAATTATTCTTTAGTGGTTTGTCTCTATTTTGCATGCGTTTCTTGGGCCTTTATTCCTTTAAAAAGGAATAAAGCATCAGAAATTATAAAAGGAGATGAAAATATTAACCCCCCTTGAAAATGACCTCTTTCCACTGTTAATGGCTTATCAGCTCGTTTCTGAAGAGTGCTTTCCCTCCTCCACCGGAATTCCCTACCCCCAGAAAAAGTCCCCCCCCTTGAAAACTCTTGGCGACGCCCACAGTTGAAACGTTTTTTGGCGATGGCCATGCACAGTAACACAAAAACTTTTGCATCGGATTTACTTAACAAGGGTCTCTTGTGGGGCTGAAGGATTGTTTAATATCCTTATTCTGCTCAAAGTTCTGAAACAGTAAACTTTAATTGACAACGATGCCGCGCCTAGGTTTTGGCACAGCGGCGTCCTAACACCGTGCGAAAACATAATTCAACTTCGTCGAATGGGTACTTCAGCCCACTCGAGATTAATCGCTCTTCCTCTTTTTCTGCTTGGCTGCCTGTGCCGTCCTCAGCGGACAATCGACGGGACTGCTCGAGATTTCCCACCAGAAGTTGAACAACTGGGAACCGGTGAAATAACCGACACCATATTTTCTCTATGGGGCCTGTGTTTCACTCTCTCACCCTCTGACATGAGTTGCAAACCTTTCCTAGAGGGACTCCACTGTTATTCCACTCCGAGCAATTTCGATGGCGGCCATTTCGAAGAAACAAATAAATCCCGTCCAGCATGTCCCTTGCCCTTTTCATTTCACGCTAAAGCAAACAGGATGCGTTCCATACAAAACGACATCTGGAGCCCAGAGGTTACTGCGTAGAGGCAAATAACTTCAACGGCGAATAACACCCATTGTTGTTTTCCTGTAAAAACATTTCTTCGTCTGAGATGGTCTGCGTTCTCGGCGAAATATTGTCGCTCTTATTCAGACGAAGTCCCTGTGCGGAGTCGTTTGCTATTCGCTGCCTCGAAGTAAGCTCGAATACCTGTTTGAGTACTTTTGCCCAAGATAAACACCCCTTCCGAATGTTTATCTTCGAGGCAATCTTGGAAAGTGTCGGTTCCAGAGATAAAATTTTATGCATACGAACTAAACCAACTGGGTCTTCACATGTCCATTCGGTACAAATAGATGTATGTTTTTGTCATGAAGTTTGGTCGGAATGTTGACTTTCGAGACAACTGCAAACGTTTTCGAGAGGCCAAAATATTTGCCAGTGATGCCGTTGAGCTACCCTCGCGCTAAAAGTGGAACTCCGTGCACTCACACTAGATAGTGTTGTGGTGTGCCATGCGTGCTCACATACTTATTTTCCTCTAAATGTGCACAAAAATCCGTAGGAGGCTTCGAATGGATGTTAAACACACGGGGCCAACGGCGTTCAGCTTGTTTGTTCTGGTTTCTAACTACTTTGTTATGTATATTTCCATTCTCTTGTGTGTTCATTCACTTATCGCGGTCAAGCATGTAAAATAACGCTGTGAACAAATGGGTACTTACGACATTTTAGAAGACTGTCAGGAAGCCCCAATCACGTTACATAGTTCCTCATAAATCAAGAAAAAACAATTGAACTGAGTAAGCACTTAAGGTCGAATTGAGGTCAAACGCATTGTTAACTACATGACCAATTCCAGCATGCCATTTTTTCGGCGTCCTCAAGCTCGCTTGCCTTTGAAACGTCGAACGCCAATAAAATGGTGGTTGGTTGTTCTGTGGTTTGATCTTCGCATAGCAGTAACATTTCTGGAGCTGCTTGTTAAAATACGAGCAATCCATCAAGTGTATGGTCTTTAACTGGACAAGATGTACGTGTTTTTACTCTTGCTGATTTTCTGCCCCCGAACTGTTCCGTTGTAAGCACCACAGCTTAATTCTTTCTAAATTGTGTTTTCCATAATGTAAAACCAAAAGCACTCCAACCATCATTTCTCAAGGGGTGCGCGGAGCACTGGCTGACCCCGGTCCGTCACGTCGGCTTCGTGCAAGCCTGCACGGAGATCTGATTAAACCGATGCAACCCTTCAGAACGTCTTGATTACAACTCCATCCCTGACACAGTGTCTGAATGATGTGAGACTATACCATCGGCTGTCTGACAATCTACATTCCTGGAGTCGTCGCGAGATCTTAGGATAGAGCTGGGTTATGCACGCTGTGTTCTTGAGGACGTATATTCACTAAACAGTTTTTTTACCCACCCCCCACAAATCCCTGACGTGTTATATTCAAACTTAAGAGTAGCTACGTGCATCTTTTTAGGGATTGTCTTTGACGGCGCAATGTTTGCTCGCGGTGTAGAACCGATTTCATTTGAATTTCTCTTTCCGCCCGTAAGAATTGAATTGCAACTTCGACATGCAGGCCTATACCTGCAACAACTGAATGTTTTGTCGGTGCAAATACTGTTTTCCGGATCTCCTTCAAAAGATGTACATATTGCCCTCTGGCATATGGTATACGGTCGCTTATTGGAAAGCCACACTGAAAAACAACCAAAAACAAAAAACCATGGCTTAGCCTAAAAGACAACGAATTGTGCGTGTTTTTATAGTATGCACATTTTTGATCGCCCATCCCAGACCATGGACTTCTGACATTCATATTTTCCGCGCTATATGGATCGTCCCAGCGTTTACCAAAGCCTAACTGCCCATATTTCAGAGACATTGGCCGTTCTGAGTGGCCCGGTGCGAAATCCCCCCTCAATTAGGGTATCGTCCGCTGACAGGGGGGATATCAGGTTGCTCTCAGTCGGAAAACGAGAGGTCAGTTTTCTTTATGTGCGGAACTTTAGTGAATTTTATTTCCAATAAGAGTAACCCGAGAATCTATCAATTTGATTTTTTGATAAAGGGAGTTTTGAGAGATGCAAAATGATAATTTCAAAGGCAGCTTGTACTTTCTACAACTTGGAAGAAAGGTTGGGATTTTAGGGAAGGGACGTTCACCGCAACGTGAGATGCAATCATAAAGGGCTCGTGGTGTGAGGACCGTTCATGCTTTTTAGTTGTAAACTAAAAGGCATGAACGGCAGTGTTGGTAAGAAACAAAGTGCACATTCATGCTAGCCTGCCCCCATACATATTTATTTCAGATTTCTTAAACTCGAACGGATAAAAGCAAATGGACTGTAGTTCTTTCTGTCTTAAGCCTTTGCTTTCAAAAATGAACATAATTATAGAAGTGGTATTTTGGGCCAAAGGGAAAAGAAATCTCGTCAGATAAGACGGAGTTTCCATAAATCTTATATTTTCATTTCAAAATATGAGAAATGCTGTTAACAGATGAGTGTGCGGTTGGAAGTAGATTTATTATGGTAAGCCTAAGGACATTAAGATTGCAAACACAAACCGCATTGGAAAATACCCACGATACATCAGTAATTTCATGTACGTGCACGCTTCATATTGCTGTGTAGTAGAATTTTACATTGAAAATGTTGTCGTGGTGAGTCTAACAGCCGTCCGTTTCCGAGATTTACACTTTGTCCCGAGAGCAAATTTAGTGGGAAGATGAAGTCCCAAGCCTGCGTTTCTCATGTGTATGAAAGCGGCATCACTTTCGATTAAAACTACAATGTTTTGCGTACACTCAGTCGACGTGGGTTCATTAGCTGTATAGCCTCGCGTGTACAACCGGTCAAGTCCGTTTACTTTGGTACAGGCCCTTATGTGGAGAATTTGCCTGTGTAAATTTGCGCTTTGCAGAGTTTCAAATTGCCAGTTCAAACGTAACGTTTTACCCATTATCCCTACCGTTAGCGTGTTGCGTGCAGGAGGTGTTCCGCTGACCGGAATGCTGAGCGGATGTTGCCGGCGTCAAAAATTTGATAGATTTAGGCTAATTTTTGTTTTTTCAACTTTCGTTTCGAAAATGACAGTTTGGAAAGCCGTGAGTTATTGTCAGTGTCATTATTCAATTAAGTTGATGTCAATTGCGCATTAAGCACAGTGCAGTGAGTTTGGCAAGGGCGAAAATGAGAAATGTGGCTCAGCCACTCAGGTCGTTGTTTTGCAGGTAACGATGCCGTAATGGGATCGTGTAATTCCAGACAGAAATCGATAACCTACAAGATTTCCCGCCAAAACAAAATCGCGGAAACCCAAAACGCGCCACAAATTCGATCGTCGGCTAGTGCTCCGGGGAAACGACAGTAAAGAACATTGAGGAATGATCGGCTATCCCGAACTCACTCGACTCTCTTTTTTATCTCCTGATGTGGCATGTTTTCAAACAGACCCGAGGCTGTTGTGTTTCGGCGCTGGCCAATTGGTCCATCGTATGCAATAACACGAATTGTCTGTTTACGCTGGCAAGCTTCTTAAATTAATGGACTCCTGTGCCAACTTCTGTCGTTAGGAAATATGACAGGTGTGGCAGGATTCGTTCACTTATTTTTAAACTGACAAGCGCAACGATAGTCCGTTGGCCGTGTGTTGTGGCAGCAAGGATATGTATGCGCCGCTGTATGGCGTTCAGTGATACGCAGACGTAAAATCAAGGAAAGGAAAAATCAAGTATTCCAGGCTGTTTTTCCTCGCAGGTTATCATTAAGGATGCTTCGGTTCCGGCTCATTAGTATCGATTACGATGAAATTTTCATCATACACTTCGATTATCTTGTCCCTAGATTTTTTTTCAGTCAGACGGAGTGTATTTTTAATCTTTGAAAATAACAACGTGTAGCCCTTCAGTGCTACGACTATTCTTTTCTCGAGACACCTGTTGAGTTCTAATTATAAATGCAATGCAGGAGTGAAGTTGAATATTACATTGGAATATTGCAAAGTCAAATTGGAAGAAAAATAATTCAATAAATAAATACCTGATAATAGAGGAATCAATTAACTACACGTTACCTTTAATCTTAAAAGCATTCGATGCGCGTTAGGCTATGTATAGGTTTGGGACCAACGGTCCTATCTTCTTCACAAGGATCATTGGATACGGTATGTTTTTACTGCATATTCCTAAAACAACAAAGTAAAATGTGCGTGGAAGTATATTTAGTTTTAAGTCCTATAAGATCTGACTCCCGTCGGCAATAATAAACTTCTGAGCTTTCGTCTGTTTACTGTATATCATTTCCCTCGTAATTGGCGTCTGTCCCAAACAGCATGCTTCCAGACTATAGGACTCCTTTTTCACTAATCAAGCTGAAAAACAAGGCCGTCAATATCGCCAAAGCCCGCCCCATATCCATCTATTCAAGTAATTGTCTGTGTTTCTCTTTCTAGAATAACGCTGAACTCGCTGAAGCAATACTTGATTGTCGGACTCTCTCCTGCGGAAGTTTTAGTGGCCCGGATGTTGTTATTCTATCGTTCTCACGGGAGGAGATATGCCCACACAGATTGGCCGGCGTTGGTTAGAGGCAAAGTTCTCCGATCGGGCTGCTGTTTTCTACTGATTGCCATGCGCAAAACGTCACTGAACCCGTGAGCAAATTTCTTATTGTGAGTTGGAAATCCTGTTGCTCCAAAATGACCAGCTGTTTTTTACGACAACTTCTGCGGGAGTTTTAGTGGCACTGTGGAAGGCTGGTGGGAGCAACAATCCGCCTTGAGAATGCAACTCATCCCTACCCTGTCTCTGAAATTAAGATAACTGACAGACGCAGATTACAACTCGTCAGATGACCCCCTTCGGGCATTTTGTTGACGTGTATCAGGTCCAGTCTCTAGTGTGCCACAGTGCTTATTACGACGGTTCTATGCCAGCAAACGAGTTAGAGAAGGTATTGGTGTGGATGGTTTGTCGTCGTGAGTTGACGGACTGTACTCCAACCTGTCATTTGGATTTGAAGAGTCCCTAACTCTTGGTTGCTGTTCGGCCGCAAGTCCAAAGGAAGTGATGGAAAACGAAACAGAGTTGACAACCTTCTCCTTTCCTAACGCCACAGACGACCTCGATGACCTGGAGTTGGAAGACATGTATTACAAGGAACCTGTTTGGGTACAGGCCATCTTCATTGCCCTGTACGCTACCGTCAGTATCCTGGGGATCTGCGGCAACGGTATCGTGTGCTACATTGTCCTGGGACACCAGCGGATGCGCACGGTTACAAACTACTTCATCGTGAATCTGGCCATTGGGGATCTCCTGATGGCGGCCATGTGCGTCAATTTCACCGTCTACGCCACGCTGTACACCCGCTGGCCCTTCGGGGAGGTGATGTGCAAGCTGGTGTCCTTCTCCCAGACCATCTCCGTCTCGGTCAGCATCTACACGCTGGTGGCCATCGGCGTGGACCGCTACTTTGCCATTATCAAACCCTTGAGGCCCCGCATGGGCTCCACGGAGACGCTGTTCGTCATCGGGGTGATCTGGGTGATCTCGATTGCACTGGCTCTGCCCACGCTGCTCTTCACTACGGTGGAGAGCTACGGGGAGGCCACCTTTTGCACGGATGGCTCTTGGGAGGACTCGCTGGTCTACTCGCTGATCTGCATGGTGTTGCAGTACTTTCTACCCCTGACTTTGCTTGCTGGTGCCTACATCAGGATCGGCAGGCGGATCTGGGGTCGGAGAACCCCGGGCGAAATGGAGGCTGAGAGAGATAAGAAGATGAGTGAATCCAAAGCAAGGGTAAGAAATGAATGACAGATCATTCTATAAGTAGCTGCTGCGTTTGCTCCGATTTGGTGGTTTAAAATAGTATACACCCTAAGAAGCAAGCACTGTTGGAGGGCAACAGGGGCCATTCTTCCACCCCCCCAAAAGAGCCTATAACATCGAGAGAAAGCCGATGTTTTGTCCATGTCGTTTCCCTCTCTAGAAGTGCGGTAAAAGCCCTAAAATGTAGCATCACCACTCTGAGAGGTCATAACAGGCCACAGGAAACGTTTATCAGTTGTCGTCCCTCCCCCAAAAGCTTGGCCTCCGGAAAATATGGTCCCGTTTCTCCCCTTGGTCAGAAGTGATAAGGTTTTTCCCTTCCTGAACAATTGCAACACCCCTGTATGTCTCCAAATACTACCCACAAGGCAGCCAATCTGTCTAGTTCCTTGACGATGGAGATGAAATGACTATAACACTCCTACTTGTACCAGTTCACTGTCCTATGGTTGCAGGACACAAATAAGAGTCAATCGAGCAAAATGAGTCACGAGACTCCAGAGCCACTTTTGAGTTGAAGACTCTCAAAAAATCCTGCAGAGTATGAATCAACAGGAACTCTCAACACTTTTCATCCACGATCTCCGTTTCCACCAGAAAGATGTCAAACTGAGAAATACATAAAACAAAGAGCTTAGTTGATCTTGCCTGATGAAAACTACAGCAAAACTCATTTGAAAATGGTCCCCAGACACATTTCATAGGATCCTGTTAGAAATCTTAAGCCTCGCTGCAGCTTCCTCGCACCCTCTTGAACAGCTCTGGCTGCTTTTAATCCTTCATGGTTTGCTCCATCTGTTGATTAATTTCAAGTTGCCCACAGGTAAATACGCAAGTTCCGTGTCCATAGCCGCAACTGCAGCGTTTTTGAATGTGCAGTACGTGCCACGGCTGGGCATTCTGTCTACTTGGCGACGCGAGATATATATGTTGTCGTATGGATTGAGGATGCTTTGTGGATTATACCCCAATTTCTAAGCCTCTCCGCGTGGACTGGGGTAATATCGGCCTCTGATTAATATTGAGTTGAAAAAAATAGTCTCGTATATACCAGTGACCCCGTCGAGCTGTACCACAGCATATACCGTAACAAGCCAATGACAAACTTCCCACGCGACTGAACCGAAATATATCCACATCGTTGTTTTTTATTTCCTTTCAGCTGGTGAAGATGTTTGCCACAATCGTGCTGCTCTTTGCCCTGTGTTACCTACCCATCCAAATCTACACCATCGTCCAAGACAGCAACCAAGATGTCCTCAAGTACCATTACATCAAGGTGGGTTTATACATCGATGCAAATGGAGCGGGCAGACTGTATGCTATCGCCCGGTACCAGGGCTTGAATCAATCCCACAGGAGGGTTGCTACGCAATGGCTTCCCTTTTTTGTCAAAGCGCGCTTGCCACCTCCAACAGACGTCTGGATACTAGGTCAACCATTAACCGATGATTGATGGATTCTGATCCATATGGGGCGGCCTCGCCTCTTTCACGGTCGATTCAAGCGAATGTCTGGATGAAAGTGAAGCTGTAGTAGTCGCAAATGTAAAGAATCAGTAGCACTTTAATGACTAACCATTAAGGTAAAACTCTGCATAAGCTTTCGTAGCTACAGCTACTTCATCAGATGCAAAAGTGAACATCAAATGGTGCGTTCTAATCATCTTTGGTATTTCGCTCACGCCTAGTAAGGTGCAGATTTCTAGAAATTATAATTGGTCTGGTTTCCAGCCTAGCTTGAAGCATTTTGATTGAATAACAGACCACATCATCTGACTGAAAGCCACCCGTGGTTTCCACTGAACCAAAAGTCAGAGAACGAGAGCTGTTTTCAGGTTGCTTGTTGACTGTAACTGATGGGCACTTTAAGGAGAGAAAGTCTGGGATTTAACTCAAAGAATGTGGTGTGAATTTACGGAAACGAGTTTTGGCATGCATACTTCTACAAAACCTAATTTCAATATTTATCGCACTGGACTATTTACTTGAATATTATTTTATGCTATATAAAATGGTGACAAGTTCAATCAACAGCTCCTTAATTCCTTCTGATAATGTTTAGTTAGGCCCATTTGCCCAAACAACTTAAGTAAATGATTTGGATATGGCTGACGATCATCAAGATGCCCGTTTAGTGTTCCAACCAAATGAAAGTATACCAAATGTAGTCCCACGTCACAGTACGTATGCTGGTTCTGCAGATGAACCTATTGTGGCGGGATTGGATTTGGGTGGGGTGGAGTTTGGAGGTGGGGGAGGGGTAGGATGGGTTGGAGAGTCAACCCCGCCCATGCTCATTGCCATGTCTAAAGGTTGGAACACAAGAGATAAACTATGTAGGGGTCTTATTTTGTGCGGTCAAGAACAAAACAAATAATTTCTTCACCATAGTACCCCATCCCCGTACGTATGAGAAATTATTTCCCTAACTCCCCAGGAAAAACCCTGGTCCACTTGTGTGTTGGATTTCAATCTCACATCACAGCATAAAGGAATGAAGCTTAATACCAATGGAGCTGTTCTATGATTTTCTTTTAAGTAACCGGGGATGTTTCGACTGAATTGTTAATGGAATATGATGAAAAATCAAAAAACTTAAGTCCTGATTATGACTATAATCAGAATTAATTATCACTTTAAAATTGTGACGTATTTCATGTACGTAACCCTTGGGTAAACGTCACAGGCCTCTCTGTTATCGTTACGGCACCCAGCGTCCCTGTGCATGTTATTTGGCATTACAGTACATGTCATGTGCTGCCGGTGAGGCATAATTGTAAGATGTAAGTTATCAGTATGTCTTACTACAACATCTTAGTAATAATTATGAGATTTAAGTCGTAAATATGACTTCATACCAAGTCATAATTTGAGATGTAAGTCATAATAATGATTTTGCCCACTCTAAAAAACAAAATCACCATGTCCCAGTAACACTTCCGTATTTTTCTTTATAAACTTGTTTCCTCATAGATTATATACCTATGTGCGCTGCTGGCAGCTATGAGTAACTGTGTCTATAATCCGTTCATTTACTGCTGGATGAACATCAAGTTCCGGAACGGGTTCCGGTCCGTGTTTCGGTTCCTACCCTGTGTCAAGTACCAGCGGAACTGGAACGGGTTCAAGGGGCTGCGTCGGGCCAACACAGGCCAGACCCAAATGGAGACCATGTCCTTGGGCTCCCGGGTGGACCGAGGCAGGTGGTGGACGCAGGACCCGGGGAAGACCAACAAGAACGGGCGGGCATCCAACTCAGACGGGGAGACGAGGACGTCGTTTATGTGAGGGCGGGCTAGGGAATGCTAAACCCAAACTGGAGGCTGCTCCCTCGTTTTGATCAGTGAGTTTGCTATCACATGCTCAACAAGTCCAAGTCTGAATAGCTGGGCGATGGCTAGTTCCATGACTTGAGTTTCTGACTGAAAAGAAATGATCGCTCTTTACTGGGCCTTTTAAACTCGTCCCAATTTGCCTGATTTTGTGAAGAAGAGTCACTCCTCAAAATGCACGTGTACCCACCTGGAAACGAGGTTGCAACGGTTATAATGATAGTAAACTATCATTTTATCCATATATAGACATTCCCTGCCTCAAACAGAATATTTGTATCATTTACTAGGTAGCATCAAAGTTATTTTGATCTCAAATTCACTTGTCCACGTGGAACACTCAGCTAGGCCTTTATGTTCCATTTATGCACGTTGTTTGAGGAGTTGAGGATTAGGAAAAGTTGGGCGAGAAGGTTACAATAAAAAGTGCCTACCATAATGCAAAGAAGATGTGAAAATATGTGTCAAAGTATACCATAAAAAACTGGTAGACTGGATGGTTTGTTGAGGAAGGTGAATCAAAACGGGGTGGGGGCATTGCATTGGGAAAAGAATGAGAATTCCCCCAAATGTCGGAATTCGGTGATCTGCATGGATTTACTCACAGATCTCGTGAACAATAAACTGAACGCTCGACGTGGGGTTTGTGGAATTCGACACCATCAAGCTTTTCAAGATTCTTTTTGAGCACACAGCCAGACTTGAAGAACCCGGTTCCCACGCACTTTGCTGGGAAACCTTTATGCACGAAAATCAAAAGGCACAATTAGTTGGAAAATATACAAAATTCGAACTGTGTAATACTTTCATAAAGACAAAATGACTATTAAACTGATGGCTTATCAAATGAAATTAGTGTTCAGAGAGACTATACCTTAGATAAAGGCGACCACGTATAATATCATAATATTCGCACGTTAATTAATTAAGATATAAATACTCCAAAAACTAATATATTTAATATTTATCATTGATTTCAAGTGTAAATGGCTTTCTGTGCCTATTACATTCTTTTGTGGTTGAAATCTGCTCTTTAGTAAACTCAGGATTGTACAGTACTGTGTAAATTGAATATATTATATAAAAGCTCTATAGGGACATAAAGGTAAAAATATTGACAGGACCCAAACTATTATCATATTTTCAGCATCGATTAACTTTTAAACGATGTCAACGCAATTGCCTTTTTCTTAATCGGTTGGCCAATCTCCATGCCAAAACTACAAGGTATGTACAAATTGTAGACATTCCAAATACTTAAGGCAGTAGTATTAAATTGTTGTCGTTGTGTTGTTTGTTTCACTGTGTTTGCCTACAACACAAATTGTGATATACTGCATCTGATTGTGCCGGTATCCTCATTGATTTGGCAGTACTTAAAGGAAGAGGACTGTACCTGCTATAGTAGGAGTATAGTGCCTTTATGAGGCTGGTAATCCATTGATACCAAGGTTTTCCTTTTGAAAAGTTATTGGGCGTGTCATGCTTAGTGAAGCTTTAGCTAGATTCGGCTGATCATAGTATTACACTATCTCTCTCCTCGGCTGTAGGTTACACAGGGAAAAAAAACAACTTGTTTGCTCCATATTGGCAACTTGCAGAGCGTGTGTGATATGAAAAGATTTGGTTGACGTTCAGGCATGATGGTCATTCAAACTTCAGTGTTTCATCTTGAATCATATAGTGAGGGAGGCCAGTTGAATTCTGTCGGTTTAACTCCCCACTAGTCTTGGCAGCGTTGCAAAGTTCGTGTTTCCTGTCTGACTACTGAGCTGCCAAGTCAACATTGTTATCGTGAGATCTTTAACGTTGACAAGAATTTTTTTTTAAATTAAACGAAGGGATTTGTGAGGGGGAAAAGGCAGAGTGCCGATTCTCGAGTATTCTTAATTTAAAATCTTGTATCCCTCCTAAAGCTGTTTAAATTGATGACCCTGACATTCCATCAGATGACCCTGGCGATAAACACCGGCGATATAATGCAAATGTGATGAGATGGGATGTGGATGAGTCGTGGGGAGTGCATGTGGGGAGGGAAAGTGGAAGACATTTGAAAGTGATAAAAGAGGCGAACGAGACGAATCACCCAGCGAGAATTATCGGGAAAGGTGAGAGAGAGGAGACAACCGAGACTGATGGATGTCTTGGAAGAGTGTCTGAGAGAGTAGAGACGAGAAACCCAACGGGGAAACACAAGGAATACGATAACTATCAGAAAGTGATCCAAATTGTCCTTTTCATAAACACCAAATACCTTACGTTCGGTTTCAACGGCTCAGTTATCACCTGCTGATGATAGTCATTATTCTATGCTAAACAGTTTTGCTAAAACGGCCAGAACAAGTTTATACAGCCCTAGGGTGAAACTTCAGTATAGCGGACTGACCTACTTTGGGTAGGTAACGTCGCTCCTAAAACAAATTAAGTGGCTTTTAGTTGCAGATAGTAACAAATTACCCCTCCATCCCCCAAAAATAACATCAGTAAGATCAGCAAACTAACGTTTTGTCTCGTCTCGAAGAGAGTTGAATTGGCTGTAGGCCTCCTTTTAAAAAATGCTTCCAGGTTTTATTTCAGGCAGTGAAGTAAACTGAGAATGTGGCCAAAGAAGTTGCTTCAGACAATAGAAGTGAGTGACAGTTACAGGAAAGTGAGAAAGAAAAAAAGCTAATGTGTAGGTGAAAAGTGGGATTCTGGCCAACACTGGCACGAGAGATTTCAAATTGGATTGGAAGGCGCGAAAAGAACAAGAAAAGACGAAATGATAAGGGAGAGGAGTGCTGGACACGTGGCACTTGCATACTTCTAAAATCCCTATGGAGATATCACAGATTACATCTTTATTATCATGAAATTAGGACAAAGGCTGCAGACAGTACTGCACTGGTTGTATACGAAAGTTTGGGGTCACGAGATCCTACATTTTTGCTCCTTTGGGAAATGTCTCTTTACAGTAGCAACGGAAACAGTCAGAAGAATCAGTAGAGCTTGCATTAGCCTTTTGTCGTAGCTATTAACTGGAAAAATCACAGACTGTTAGAAAAAGTCTCCGTAAATATATTTCCAGATGGTCAGGATGGCAAAACGTTAAAGTCATTCAAATGATAAAACATTAACGGCAGTCCCTCTCTTGACGACCACAATCAAGTATAGGCCTATTTCTTTTTTACTTTGGTATAACTACCAAGTGATATCATTTTCCTATTAAATGAAACAACTGTTTCATAAAAGGTGTTCCTAAGAATAGTAAACTTACAAGCTAAGTCTGTAGTCATTGCTGTAGCTTACATGCCTCTTATTCCTGCACCCATTCAATTCATGCATTCAATGTCTTGAAACAAAGACCTATGACGCAAATGTGCATCTAGAGAGTTGTTTATTGTTTGTTTGATTTAATTTTTTTTGTTACTAGATATCTAGTGACGTCATAAGTGAGTGATGTGATTAGGTTGTTGCTGCGACCGTAAGAGGCAAATATACGAGAAAGCAAAAAAATAAAATCAATTTTACTATCAACAACAAAGTTATCCTTGAAATCCATCTGGTAGTTGTTTCACTTCAGTTTGTGTTTGTGTTTAATGGTTTAGCGGGGTAAAATCGACAGCGCCTGATATTGTCGGATTCAATGTGTTTGATACATACCAAATTACTGGTAACAGAAACGACATGTTAATTTTGCTAATAATTCTCCAAATCATCCTCTGCTGGCTATTAGGCTGTGTAAACCAGCGCAGAATGCACCATAACGTAATGAAATTAAAAAGAAAAAACAAAAACTCTGCTTCTAAATCCATCGTCTCGAAAGGACAATATTTACTGTGATCATTGCTTGCGGCGTAATTCTCACTTACAAGTAAACCATTTCCTTTTGCCATCCAGAGAGATCAGTCTCCCAGCTTTTTTTATATCCAAAATAATCCTGTTTTAGAGTGTTCTCTGAGACACGGCAGAATAATCTCATTCGGCGACAAAGACAGTCGCTCTCGGGGAATATATCTAAATCGTATGTATGCCGTTAAAGATGAATTTTATCAGACTGCTTTCCTGGGAGGGTAATACTATCCAAATTGCCTGAAGTGCGTGCAGATTACTTTTTTTTAAAGTGTCCAGGCATCACAGCCTCTGTGGGCTAAATAGGTTTCAAGGAAATGAGTTTAAACCATTTTATGAAAAGCGCAAGAAAAATTGTAAAAGGCATTTATGGGATTTGCGTAGAATTTGCAAGTGTCATATTTACACGAACACTTGTAACTTCCATTCTTAAAGAGACTTTGCGCGGTAACCATCTTGCAGGGCAGTTCTTGTTCCACAGAGAGGCTTCCTTTGTGCATACGATGTGCAACAAAAGACAGGCACTGGCCTGAAAGAGGGCAGCCATGCAAATCCTCTATAGGCACTACGTTCATCAAACCATGCACTGTGTCAAGTTTAATGGCTAACAGGACCCTCACGAACCTTACGCTTCCCGGGTCCTCCGAAGCTCGGTCAGAGTTTAGAACGCACGTTGCCGATAAAGCAGCCGTAGAACTTTCATCATATTCTCGGTCTCATTTTACATTCTTTGGCATTAAACTATGCAATGCCCTCGGGCAGATGAAACCCAGAAACTTCGGAGATGAGGAAGTGACGATAGTTTTACCACAATGACTCTTTTTTTCTCTCTCTTGAGCTGCGAGAGATCAGATGGGCTAGACGGATTGCATTCCCCCCGCGCGCGCTTGCTCTCGACTACACATTTTGCCTTTTCCTTGCTCGCCACGAGACAGCATTTCACGTGATCCACTGGACCGCATAATGTTCTCCCAACTTACACCCCCAGGCAAGACTTCGTATTTTTGTTGTCCCGCATATCATTTTTAAGCTCCATCTCTATCTCCGTGAACAGTGACATTTTAATCGTAGCTTGTTCTCTCGCCGGCAACAGCTGCTTGCGAAGGTGGAGTGATTTTTTTTCTTTTTCCAACGGGCGGGAAGAGAGAAGTCGGTCGCGAGGTTGACACCCAAGTGAAGCGGGGAGAGAGGCGGTGCATGAACCCGTATCATGTCGACAAGACCCGTGGGGCGTGCATGCGTTTCTTTGGCGATGTATTTTTCACCAACAAGAATATGCAAAGTTAGGCCCAACAATCGTAACATGAGAAAATTCATGCACCTGATATTCCTGAGATATAGTATCTGACCACGCGACTTGGAATCTTGGAGGAAAAAGTTGAGGACTGTCTACAATGTCTTTAAAGCGCGGGAGAAAACCTACTGAAATTACAGCACACCGTGGAGTCGAATAACTCTTTTTCTGACAGATTTCGAAGACGAGTCACGCACTGGGGAGTCTTGAGAACATCAGAGCCAGAAATGTTCGTTTTTTCCCCATATATCGCCTATCACGACCGGGGACCTTTTAACTTGTAAGTTATTCGAAGTGTCTGGTGGACACGTTTCTCATCTTAAGCAACGATAAATTGGACCCGGACACCACAATGCAGGTACTGTTTCTTCCTCTGTCAAGCACTCGCGTGGGGGAATTGATCAGCATGAGACTGAATTAACTTTCTAAAGATCGATTATGGTATGTCTCGATTTCAGTTAAGTACTGCTATCTGTTTAGTTAGGACTCAAACCCATAAAAGCGCTGAGATTTAGCCTACGTGCATCAAGAAGAGCGTTCGCTCTTCAAATCAATCTAAATTTCAAGTTTTACAAATTAGTAGCTATGGGCTGAAATTCAGCCTGCACTCAGATTTAAATGCCCACTGCAAAATCGTATTCCTTACGCGGGACTTGTAAGGGGTTTGCTTAAGAATGTAGACAAACGTATAAGCAACCAAACAGAGCAATAAAAAAACATTTCTCAGCTCTTCCATGTGTGAAGAGCACGTGACAGAGGCTTTGCATTTTGGCCATGTTGAAGGGCAGTTGTTTCGCCCACAGAAAGCCTCCTTTCTGCATACACAATGGAACAAAAGCACTGGCCTGCAAGATGGCAGCCATGCAAATCCTCTCTTGGCCATGGAAAATTCTGTTACTATTTTGACCTTTGATTCTTGGGAAGTGTAAGAAATTCTGAACAATATCTGTTACCTTAACGCAGATTTTCCCACCTGTTCTCTCCACAGTACGCCGTTATAATATGTGGCTTACTGTCATTGAGCCAGGCGTGTATTTCTCGCTGGGGTACCAGAGGGGGATCACTGCTCATCGACTCGGGGAGGGGGCGGGCGGACGGACACAGTGAGTTCACTGCACAAACTCCATAAAAATCAACCCAGCTCGTCTCAACGTCCCCTGGGATTACACACGAGAGTTGGAGGCTGGAAAAGTCCCCAACGAGTTGGCAAGATCAGCCTCGGTCACACTCTGCAGAGTTCCTCGGAGACAATTCCACGGCACGGCGTGACACGCCGAAAAAGAAATAAGAATTCTGACATTTCCTTCCGCACGGAACCGGCAAACAACGAGCTCCTCAGCAAAGGATCACTCAGTGGAAGCATTCTTTTCTTTTCATAGGCTACTTTTTCCCGATCGATAAAACATCAGCGAAAAAGGGACCGGAGGTGTCAAGGACTACTTTTCGACTTCAAGAATTCCGCCTCGATGTTCAATGGAACTTACCCTTCTGCTTCAGCGGAGATAAGACATACGCCCCCCCCAAGTCTGTTGCAACATCCCAATCGCTGGCTCCAGATCCTGACACATTTCTACCAAAACCTGTCTTTCGGCGGTTTCTTCTGTCGGCTGCGTGGCAAGGGTATTTTCTCCCAAACACTGGCTAATAGCGTTCGTGGGCGGATTATATCACTGACTGGCATCGGCAGGGATTCGATTTCCTGATAAAAAGCATGAATGCTTGAACCTCTCAAAAAAATTAAGAGCCACCGAAATATGAAGACTTGTGTGAATGCATTTTAAATTCTTGTGGGGTACCACTTTAGTACCCCACAAGGATCAAAACTGGCCTTGTGGGGTACCTTCCATTGTTCCGGTACCCCACAAGGCACCATGTACAAGTGCAACTCCTCCCGAAATCTCTGTTATAAACCAATTCTGAAAGTCGGCCAAATGCTAATTTAATGAATAAGATGAATTGATGTATTTAAGATTCTTGTCTACACAGCAGGTGGACAAACTTTTAATAGCATGCACACAATCAAAGTACGCTTCGAGGACTACGCGCCTTATATAAATCCTATAATTGTTCGATCAGAATCAGTCAACACTGAGAACGAGGAACCCCGTTCGTCACTCATATGTGATCAATATGACGCAATTAATCTAGATGTGCCGACTACAGGGATCAGTACAAAACATGTTTTTTTTAGGAGGTTGTATAATTTGCCTTGCCCACCTGAAAGCCCCCGGAACTTAAGGTGAGAAAAGATGTGATGTCGAATGTAACCAGGGACCCTTTTACTTAGCTTTTAGCACAGCAGCTAGCGGCATAAACAACCCAAGAAGAGACATCTTATGACAGTCTTTTTGATAAATGTGAGTTTGAGATGACATTGTTTACCTTGCGTCTACGGTCTCATGTATTTTGGTTAATATTAAAAGACAGTTTAGCATTGAGTCTGTGGCTTAACGTTTAGAGTCAGTACTGGTCCAATGATATTGGAAAAGATGAAAAAGTTACAGATAAACAGAAGGGTCACCATGTTGAATAGCCTGCATGAATGTGTGAAACTGATGTAGAGGCAATATTTCAAATAGGTCTACGACCCGATACGGCGGCTTGACTGAAGAGGCTATTGCTGTCGTGATATTACGCGCCAGACCGCGCACTGTTCGCGCACGCGCGTTAAATGCCTCTCCAACCACCGCAGAATGATAATGCTTTTGGTTATAACTCAAGATGAATACGTGAGACATGCGCACATCGTGAGCAGGGTACACTTATGTCGTCTTAACCTTCTCGGATTAGTATTCTGTTCTCGATATTCACGCATAATCATTGCATTTGCATTTTAACAACAAAACGTGGCGGTCAATGTCTCTCTGGTGAGGCAATTATTCCTGTTGTGAAAAAAAATTCAATTTCAGATTTGACACCGGTGCGCCTCGGTAAAGGCCTGCAGACACCGAATGGACACAGTATAGCAAATGGCAGGAATACCTCCACACAAAAGAAAGTGCAAGTGTACAGGAGAAAATGAAAAAACAACAAAGCCGAAATCCATACTTAATTCATGAAGCAGACACAAGCGTCAGCGCCAGACCGGCGGAACAGCGCGCCAAACTGGTGCTCCATATGTCAACTCTCGCTTGGACAAGTTTTGCGTTTCACCCGTCGAATAAGGGCAGAAAAAATTAATTTGCAATGACATTCGGGAACATGTGTGATTACAAGCCGAAATCCCCGAGAGTGCCGGCCGACCCTGGCCCAGAAGCCGCGATTGATTCCATTGTCGGGGCCGCATCGTCGTTTTAATTTAATACCGGAATGCCGTGGGAAGACCAAATAGCCGCCGGCCGGATGTTTCTGCGCCAGGTCTCAACTGCAGCGACCGACTCGCTGGGGCTCTGTCCACGACATGGCCGCCTGGCCGGAGGGCGAAGAAGCACATTCCACTAGTGACAACGGCCAACTTGAAGATCCGACGCGGTTCAGATCATAATCAGGGAGCGGTCCGGTGTACTTTGCATGTTTACGAAAGCCACACTCTGACTCTACAGGGTCGGCAAAAGCGATAATGCACAGAACACCCTCGAGCGAATCTGATTACACTGGTTACAGAAAAGGTCACCTGGTTGCCATGCATTTGAATTCTACTCACAAGGTACGGGTAGTAATCTAGTTTTCTCTAGACAAACAGAGCGCTTTTTGTCTGTCGACAGAAAGAGTACATATACAGTTCGAAACATCCTACTTTTTTATAACTATAGCCTGTCTCAAACCCAACTCAATAACAAAATTACTTCCACGGTTCACCCCCCAACAATTTCCCTCCATACACCATTCTTCCAAAGTTTCAAACGACAATAATCTAGTATTTGGGGAAACAACATTCAGCGCGGTCTTTATCATTCTCTAACGTTCACCTGAGTCATATCTCATCAGTAAAGCGACCACTTTACTCGGCTGGGGATGTCCACAGAGCAGGGTGTAATTCGAAATACAAGTCGTCCGTTTTCACCTAGAGCGCCCTCTGCTGAAAAAGTGCTCTTTAGGTTTCAACCACAATAGCAAGTGCATGGGGCTAGACAACTGCGCCTACGTTTAACAATTTGAACCTGCCATGTACGAGTGACTATTAAAGTTTTATAATAGAACAGGAAAGAAGACACCTGTGTGGTTACTGAGTTCCCCGCAACATCGCGGCGAGCAAAATGACAGGTGTCGACTGACACAGAGTAAGCGTGAAGTGAATGGGCAGAGCTGTGATGAAAGCTATTACTCGATGTCTCATATTGATTTACTTGGGGACTGTACGGTTGGAGGGCTTTGGGATATTCACTTCGTCACGCCTAGTTGCTGCGCAGGTGCGGAAAACGTGTGCCGGTCCCTGCACTTTACCCGACCAACGACTCATGTCAGCGTGGCTCGATTGGTTTTTTTTTCCACCAATAGTCCGGGAACTTGGAGAAAGGAACCATTCTACCATACAACGAATTTCCAACAGAAAAATTATCCTCGCAAGAATTACCTGTGCTTCTTGATTCTTCTAAAATATTGAAGTGATTTACTTTTGATTTGCCAAGTGAAACGGTTACAATTTTCAAAATTTACTTGCTATCCCGTGCAGTGACTCACTCTAGTGGCTCACATAATACCGTATATTTTTGTCTGCAGATTTTCACTGTAGGACATTAAAAAAAAACAGATCCGGAAACAGCGGCATTACCAAAGCAACGATTTTGAAATTCGAATCGATTGTCAAGTTTTCAAAGCTTGGAACATTGGCCGTTGAACCACATCTTCAGTTCAGAGTTAATTAATAATTGTTACGACCAAAACCAACTGTAAGTCGGCACCGACGACACTTTGCTGGCACCGAAAAGGTCAGGTCGTATTTTTTTTGCGCGCGTAATTGGAGACACGATGGCGAAGTGATAGCGGGTAATCCGTCACTCCCTCTACTGCGTGGAGGAGGGCTATCAGGCTATCGGCGAGATTCGAAGAGATCGCTGGCCGAAATCATCCCGTGGGGCGTGGAAGGTATGTGGACAACACGTCCTGTGTGGACAGCAATTGTGCTCGGGAGAATGCGACCATTCCTGACAATTCGCGCTTCTGCTCACTTCGATTTGTATTTGCTGCTGTGATTAGAGCGAAACTGTTGTCTTCATTGATTGGTTGTGGGATAACCTGTTCTGTTTGACAAGTCTTGTTTAAGACCGGAAAAGTAGCAGACTAATTTATCTTAATCGTTTATCGTTGTGTATTGTATACAGTGACAAAAGTTCATTTTAATAATGAGTTTACCCTTACACCGACGTGATGTTCATAACATTGTATTTGCGCAAGAGCTTGTGTAACAATTTAAACGTTCTATTACAACCTTGTGCATACAAAACAAGACACGATAAAAAATAAATTACGTCTTCCTCAAAATGTTCTGTCTGTGGCTAAGGAAAAATTTCACAGCCTCTGACTTTCAAATATGATGTCTGGATTTAAGTTGTTTTTATCAATAAAAAAAAGAATATCATCATTTAAAGGTTGTATAGGTTTATGACCGAAAGTTTAGAAAGGGCGCACACCATAGTTAGGTTTAAAATGGGAAAGATAAGAGCAAAGCATTTAAATTCCACCCGAAAAGGTTGTGGATTAAGCTTAAAGCCTTTTGCAGCTCTGAAACACGTTCAGATTTTCTTCAATCGTGCCATGTCTTCAAGAAGCGAGGATTCCCTTTCCCTCAAGGAAATGAGAGAAGGGAAACAGAAGAAGAAAGGATTGTACAGTCACTTTCTTCTCCCGCTGGGGTCTTACATAGCCCGGGCAATATATGAAAGAAATATCTACTGGCCCACGTGGGACAGTACAGAGATCAGCCACCGTACGCTGACTTCTTCAGAGAATAAACCTCAGTTATTAATCAGACAGACTGGCCAACGGCAATTACTCTCAGCCGCCAGCTGCGGACATACCAAAACATGGGGCTTTTGTCAACCATTGTACAGAACTGGTGTAGAGATGCGCTCAAACTGTTACCTTTGTCGCTCTCGGCAGTTCCGAACAAACAGAAAAGCAACTTCGGTCTTTATATTGTTCATCATGTTGGGGCGCTGACATACGCGATATTGTTTACATACAAGCCGCTTGGCAGACTCTCCTTCAATTACAGTCAAGAGGAAGTGATCCTTTTGTGCCATTTACGCCAGTGAGACAAATGGACGTTTCGTGATCTCAAAAAGCTTGCCAGAACAACTGTTCACGAGCTTGGGCAGGTGGGACTCTCGATCGTTCACGCCTCTGCCATCGATCGGAATTGATGTCGTGCGCCCGCGCTTGATGAGTTTTGCAGCGTTGTTTTGGGTATTTTCGAGATTCGGTTTGCTGTTCATCAATTTCCAACGACGTGCCAAGATTCCTCCGGCTGCGAGGAATGTCGTGGATTGCGTCGCCTCTCGTAGACCCTGTGACAACGAGGCGGAACTGATTTTGCCGTGACAACGGCGTATTTAAACACACGAGCCCCGCTCAAAATTGAAACGTGCCTTGAAAGACACAAACCTGCCACGCAAACCCCTCAAAACATATCTCTGAATTCACGGAGGTCGGTTGCAACTATACCACAATAACCCTAGCTCAATCCGTCCCCCGTCAGTTTTTAAATATGCTGGTTTGAATTCTTTCTCTAAAGCGTGATCATTAACAACCGAAGAACCACCACCGACTTGCTTACACAGTCATCCTGACTTAATCATCCCAAACGGGCCGCTGCAACGAACCACCGAAGTCACCGACTCGCATTTCCTCGCATTCTCCCCAAGGGGACTTTTTTTTTAGGTTGGCGTAACTCTCTCTCACACACACCTCAGCTTCCTCAAAAATCCCCTTCATTGCAGTTTTGCGCATTATTCATGATTATCCTCCTGTCGTCTGGAGATAAATCAAAACCGGGTTCCGTGGCCTCCTTGTCAAGAACTGACCTCCATCGTGCCTTTGGCAATATGCATTTCACCCGCCGGTATTATTAGCTTGCCATTGCAATAAAAAGAACTAGGATCAACTCCAGGTTGAGGTAATATGCAGGATTGCATCCAACCTTTCTTGCTACCTAAAGCCGTATTTCGCAAGTGAAACGCACTATCAGCGGTTCCATAAGGTTGTTATTGTCAACCGCGCCACAAGGCTCATGGCGGGGGGGGGTGGCAGTGCCAGCCGGTGAAGGTGGTTGCACAGGTCCAATGCATAGTCTACCTGTGACCATCTTGACCACCAACCACCTTACATACCACGGCCAGGGGTCTAGTGTTTACAAGAACAAAAGTGGGAAAATCTTGACCTTCGGTCACTTTTAAGAATCTGATAATAGCATCACTGCACATATACATCAGAAAGGCATTTGAAACCCTCAAACCAGGTGTGATGCTGATTTGGTACACGGTTTGGATTTGACTTACGCATCAAAATCAAGTTTACTACGCTTACTGAGATGCAAGACAAATATTAGAGATTAAAAACACATTTCTTGAAAATTTAAAATGCTATAAGAAAAACAACTCAAAAGGTATTCCCTATTTACGGAAACGGAATAGGACGACTGCAGGTCACGGTTAAGTGATACTTCGACCACAAAGGTCCCCTTTTTGGTACACGTTCAGTGTTAAAGATTCAACTGCAACACGCTGTACATTACGATGGCACTGTCAATAAACCTACAAGATCTGGTACTAAAATCCCTACGCTTACAGTTAAATATACAAAGAAGGAGTTATTCTTCGCCAACGTGCAATTTTGCCTGTAAACAGAAATTGAGGGAAGCCAGTACCTTATCCACCTTGAGCTGAAGCACCCCATCATCGGTTGGAAAGAGCCAGGTCGGAGAGGAGTCCTCATTTTGTTGCATTTCACAGAAACAGCAAATTGTTCCCTCCAAACGGCCTCTGTTGCAAGGAAATTTGCGCCCTCTGTTGGTCCAGCTCAGGGCTCACGAGATGTTTGTCAGTGACGTTGATCAAACCTTGTCCCAGCTGCTGTGCGTAAACACGCGGGTTCCATATCTTCATTAGCTGTTGCGCCATATCCAACAGGCGACAGCTTTGACTCTGTCAATCAGGAACCAAATAAGGCGCGGCGGAATCAAGATATTTAGGAAGGAATGAGCTTGTTCACGTCCCAGCAGGGCCTCTAACACCAAGTCACGACTGAGTGCGCCTAGTACAATGTAAAGACTGCACTTTACAGAACAATTCCTCCACTGCTAGAACGTACTTCTGTTACGTAAGTCTACAATGCAACCGTTAAAAAAAATCCGTTTTAAGCAAACCACCTGCAAATGAGTTCAGACTATTTGGTGAGTGACGCGCCGAGTTTTTCAGAGCCAACTATAATTACAACCTCAGGTGTTTTCCTGGAGGTATAGAGGTTTCCCGTTTCTGCCGTCTCCATGGCGTTTTTGCTGTTTTAATTTAACTAAATAGGTAAAATGCACAAAAGGTTTAGTCGAGGCTTTCCCAGTGATAAAAAAGCTCTTGCTCTTGGAGGACCCGTTAACGCATAACCGTTATTTCGTATGCGTTTTATTGGCCTGTCAGTCTTAAATGCATCGTTTATTCATTGCATGGATAATCAGATGATCGCTCACGCGTTGGGCTCCATTGTCTTTACTTGGTAGCACTAGGCAGGATGAACCAAGTGGACTAAGGGCGAATAATTTCCTTGCCCTTTGTGGCATCCATTTTAGTAAATTTCAAACATGCGGAAAGCTTTCCAGTTTTCAGTTTTTGTAACAGCAATGCCCTTACCTCGGCCACTGCATTTTGATGAAAATACCTGGGTTGAGGATACAAGATTTTAAGAAATGTTTACGAGATATACGTATATGCGACTTGGGTGAGGCTCCATCGAGAAACCAACTTGGATGAGAAATGCACAGTCTTCTAATGTTTTGGACAAAAATAACCGCTTGAAATGATCATTATTTAATTTTTGTAACAATCAGCCTTTCCCAGGCCTCGTGCAAACCCCAGTATGTTTTAAGCAGAATTATTCTAGCACTGTTATGGACAGTGCGCAAACACCTCGAAGAGATGAAAATAGACGTTCATCGACCAGCCTGATCTTTGTTGCCACAAGGAAAATATAGATTCGGATAGTTCCAAGCCCAAAGGGACTCAAAACCTTATCAGAAGTTGTCTATGACAGGCACTCTAATCTAAAGCCATTCGAGCCACAGAGCTTCAAAAATCTCATGAAAGTTAAAACCCTTATCATCCGGAATTAAGATTTCAAAATACTCTACAGATTGTATCACAAAAAAGAGACCAATTTTATGAGCATTAGAAATATGTTTTTCCGCACAAACAGCTCTGGTTGGTCTGACAAGACAGTAGGTGTTTTGGCACACGTGTAGGAGGATTCAGCTCCCAGACAAAAGGGGAGTTCTTCGATAGAGAGACAGCCGCCGGCTAAGAGCACCTAGGGCACCCTGGGCATCTCATAGCGTTGTCTGCTTTATTTCAGTTCCCATGTGCAGGTTGGATTTTTCTTTCGAGGGAACCGAGCGGTCGTTCACACCGGAAGGGGATTGTTGTGACAAGGACGGGTCAACCACCAGGACGGGTAACTAGGAGGGTGCTAAAGATTTAAAAAAGAAAAATTGACGGAGCTAAGTGGTTATCAAATGTTGCTGTACAACAACCCGCAGTATCAAGCCCTCCACTATGATTGGCGCTGTAATTAAATTTCTAAAAATTTGAGGCATTTTTTTTCTCTCATGTTGAACATTAGGCCTAAATTCGATCTCTGTCAATTTCACAATGTCGATTTGGCTATTTATGCATTAAAACACACCATCCATACAATCCTCCTTGTTCTTTTCTGCGTCCTCTGAAGATAGAGACTGGAGCCCACGCAAGCCAAAGTTTTCGGAGATCTTGGAGTATTTGCCTCGAGCAGAGTTGAAAAGAGCCACATTGGTTGGAAGTATTCATTTCAGTTGGTAGCCGCAACTGCAACGCTTAGGTTTTCTAGTCGTTGGTGACCAGCGATACGCAGTTAGTACCAAAGGAGCCTTCGTTGCCAAGGCCCGCTCTTGGTCCAGCTATAAAATGCTGGTTAACTGACGGTGAAGGGTTACAACGGGTTTGACCTGTATGACATTGGACCTAATAGGTGGTAAGTTATATACAGTCGAACTTCGCACCAAAGAGACCAAGGTTCGAGTCCGGCTGGGCCAAGGCTTAAAAGTGCATTTGGTTTCCAGCCTATACTCGCTCTTGCATGTTTTCTCCGGGTACTTCGGTTTCCCCCGCCTCTAAAACTGGACCTCCTTTCGAACTCTATAATGTGATGCTGATTAATAAAGGTTATGAATAAACGTATCGTTATTTGCACAAATAGTCTAAGTAGCTAAAAGCGCCATTAAAACAAATCAACAACAGTCGCAAATCATTGCAGAGAGCACAGTTAACACAGCATTTTGCTTATAACAAGGGCATCTTAGGACCCAATCTCTTGTCTTCATTCCGGATAATATAAGGCTCCTGTTGCAACAAGGTAATCTGCAAAGTCCAACGAACCTTTTATTACTGAGGTTCAACTGCACACTGTTCACGGCCCTCCGTTTTGGCCGAGGCATAGGCAAGCAATGTCGTATACACAGTACGTGATCCTCACTTAGATAGTGAAGAGCCTTACAAGTTGTGCAAACACTGCCGAAATACCTTGTTTCGTTTGGTATACATTACGTCTTATAGCCTTAATGGATAATTTCTTAGCAATTGAACTCGCTGGTTGTGGTTGAAATCCTTCTCATTGGAATTTGTGAAACGCAATTGAGTCTTTACCTTACCCTATACCAAACAAGCTTTATTCGGCGACAAAAGACTCTAAGAGAGGGTTTCTTTTCTGTTCCGCAGAACACTTGTCAACAATTTCAGATAATACAAAAATTGTCCTTGAAGTATATTTTGGTTTCTGTTATTGTTATTATTGTCGTCGTTACTGATCACCCGCATCACGTGGTTCTGGTTGAGACCATTGAAAGTGTCATATCAACATTTCTGTAAACCAAGACACCAAATAATTGTGCAAAAATATCCAACCATGTCGGTAAGTCTGTCAATAGATTGTTTAATTGTGGTTAAAATAGTTTATTATACAGGAAAGTTAAGTATTCATAATTATATTTACAATGAATACATTTATATTTCTTATATAATAGTAGAAATATCCCGAAGTATACCCACGCCTAGCAAAATATATGACAACATTTTTTTCATTAGTACACCTCGCTCTCTTGCAAACCGTAGGACCACACGGAAACAGATACCTGTTGAAACAGTGATTTCCATAATGGCACGCGTACCACACTTCTATTTCACCGAACGTAATATTACCACCCGGATCCGACTACTCACTGCTACTTATAAATGAGGCATGTGGAGCAAAATAGCCATGCTCTAAGTGTGATGCTAATATATTATCGTATGATGTAACACAATAGTAAATTTGTAAGTGAGGCTTGTTCGAACCTTCTGCTTGCATATTTTCGTGACGCTGACTAGCCTCTCTTGTAAGTTTGCTTACTGTATTGCATCCTACGATAATATATTAGCATAAGAGTTCTTGCAGGTTTTTTTACTGCACAGGCCTCACTTATAAGTAGCAGTGGGTAGTCGGATTGGCTGATATTACTTTGTTTACTCGTGACAACGGTGATAGAAAAATTCTATCACTAGAAGAATTCTATCACAACCAATTACTATAACAGTTATTAACGCAGTGCCTCCGCGAGTTTACAGTATAATCGTGAGAGTTCAGATTTGTTCGTAGCAAACTTCTCCACAGTGTCAAAGAAAGTGAAAGCCGATTAAAAACCGAACTATCAAAACAGGAATGATCAATTATAGCAAGACAAAAAGTTAACTTATATGAGCCCAACCACGAGGCAGTAACATTAAAGACAGTGACCCTTAATGTGTTCTTACCGCGGAGATTATAAAATAACACTCAGAGATAAATTGAGCCCAAAGCCTGAAATATCTGACGACATCATCCCCGAATATGGTTACAAATTCCCGACAGAATCATAGCTGAATCCGCGTTTATTTCCATTTGCGTCAAGAACACGTGTTTCCATTCCCAATGGCTACGCATGTTTTGAAGCCGGGGTGATACTTTCAAAGCTACCGGTAATATTTGATGTCTATAAACATTATTCAGCAATAAAATATTCTGTCTCTTAAATAGTTAAAAATTAACTTGAAGAAAATCAGCTGCCAAACACGTCTTTACTCAAGGCAACATTTTTCAAATTTGTCGAAGAGTTTGTTTTTGATCATATACAGAATTGTTAACCACTTACACTGAACAGTCCTCTAACAGATGTTTTTTATGAAGTTGATGTCAACGATATAAATTATTATTGTTTTACTTGTAACAGGCATAATATCCTGGAACTGCAAAATAAAGCATAACATTGGATATCTGCACATTCTTTGTCCGGCTGCGTCTTAATACCTTGGCTTCAGTTAACAGTTAATGTAACACGTTCATGTAACACATGCATGTATGTGAAGTGGCTGTACAGCCTCCATAGACGCACATATTATAACAATCTCCGGCCGCAGCCAGGAAAATTAATTGGACAAAGGCTATACCACAGACATATAAACGCAAGGACCGCCAGTCTTGCGCTTATGACCGTGATTTTGAAAAGCATGGGCAAACAATGGACAAATCCGACGGCCATAATTAGAAGTCATTGGGGGCAATTCCGTTCGCACACAGGCGGTGCGCGCGTGTGAAATTCCTCCTTGACCAATACGCAGTAGTCAATTGCCGAAGTGCGCGCGCGCTCTGGTTGAGACAGCTGCTTGAGGGTAAATAGTCTGGAAACCAGACCCGATGATTCTGACTACTCTACAAATCAAGGGTCCGGTATCACCCAATCTCTACGTGACCAAGACTGGAGGAATTCCCGTTTATCTTCAGTATGTTCGGATGGTTTCGTTGATTTTCGGTTATTCCCGGTCGGAAGGCAAGCTGTTGGACGTAAACTCCCGTGTCCTAATGGCAGCTGTTGAGCCAACAGTATTTGACTTTACACTGAAATCGAAGGTCTCCTCAGTAATGTCCCTAGAGGAGAATCTAGGAAGAATCAGGACATGATGACGACTGGCAAATGGCCACACATACAGGGGGCACCACTGTAATAAATTCGAAAACACCCAGGCTCTTAACTTGTGAGCTCTGACCCTTGCATCATATCTTTTATATCCGTGAGTGATACCTAAGCTAAGATTTTTTTTATCAAGAGTCGTCAGGGAATCTCTGGGCAGGGAACTAAACGAGAGTGTAAAAGGCCCTTCAAATGGCGTCTAGTCGGGTTGGTCTATCCAGTTCGTATAAGAGACTTCAATATACATGCAGACGCGCCATGATTTGCAAACTCTCACTGGACGATTACTGAAGGTGCGCGTTAACTTCCGGTTCCATGCAAACGGCGATCAATGTATGTAACTCTATGTGCACTGCATGTGCAGTGGACGTAGTTTAAACTGAAGTGACGTCACACTCACAAACCTGATAGGATGGATGACAGCGCGTTCACGCGAGGCACTTACATTGCCTGTATCATTTTGTTTACATGTTCTCCCACAATACGTTCACCTGTTTTGCCATCCTATACTGTTATCCCTTATTTTGAAGCGCTGCAACCGCATTGTTTGGAATCCACATGGGAAACAATGGCTTCACAGAATTTTATGGCTGGAATTCGTCAACTGTGCGTAAATATCCTACACAGAGGGATGAATTCGCCCAGAGTTTAGATTTTAGTCGGGCACCGCGCAGATCACAAAATGTTCACGTAGATTTGAATACGATCCGGCGGTCTATGCGTTTATATCTGTCTGTGGCTATACCGTCATGGATTTGCTATCTGCTGCCCTCTTGTGTTGTATAGTGGGCATTTGAAAATATTTCATTACGAGATCCGTATGAATAACTGCACATCCAAAGTCTGAACGGCCAAACTATGTTCAGGCAGTTTCCAGCAATGATAGAAATACTGTTCACATTTTGGGGAAGCCACGTGTCAAACAATTCCCCAACTTCTGTTAGTTTCCCCATAAATATTTTTGGGCATACAGGACACCGCTTTAACCCAACTCTTGATAATGCTGACACTTCAAAAAATTTACGGTACGGGCATGCCCCCGCTACACCTTAAAATAGGCGGATTGTGGTCATGACCTGTAGTTTTGACAATAGAGGCCACCTGCCTTACCATTGAATCAGTTGAAGGATTTATTACGGCTGGAGATCCTGCTATTAGTACATCGACAGAGGGCGCCCTTGAACACGTTACTCCAGAGCTGTTTATAGAGGGAGTTGCGACGTGAGTGTCTCAATTATTGTTGGAACCAATACGGTGGATCATGCGTCAGTGCACATGGACAATTAGCTTGCAACAGCTGCATGCTGTACTGCACGTATAATGAACAGCCATGTTGGTTCCAAAGTCTGAAGGTGGTGCTACTCGCTCTACACGTAGCCCTGCGTTACTCCAGGAAGACGTCCGTTGAGCTTAAGTTTGGCTCACTGACTGTCTTACAAAGGTGATCTGCGATGAAATTGTTGTTGATGTTACTGTAGAGACGGCAAGGGTCCATGTCTCCGTACAGAGGCCCAGAGTCGACGTTTGTCTCTTCCTCGACAACTGCAAAGTGTCGCCAGACAAAACAGGAAAGCAAAGAATGGGAAAAATAGGGTTAAATTTATTGGAAATGAAAGTAAACCATGAAAGTTGATGACAGTCAGGGTCTATTTAATATTTATTCATAAAGTTCTGTGTCTTGAACCTACAAATATTTGGAAGTCCACACGTCCCTCTTTGAATTTATGGAAAAGCATAAAAGTTGTGCCGATGCCGTAGATGTGTGGGGCTGTGGAATACTCGTGCTTCGGGCCGAGGGAGCACCCCATACGGTGGTGGCAATTTTAGGAATTAAAATGAGGTTGGTATACTGAGAAAACACCGAGGTGTAGAATTGAGGACTGAATTTTCACAAAGGGTCAGGAGAGGACCTCAAACCGTTTGGGTATTCTGCCGACAGTTGTTGACCAAGCATACTTATTTCTTTGAGGTGACGATCGTCCGTCATCAGCTGGTGGTCCTTCTTGAGGGAAACGGACAACGGCAAAATCCCCGGGGAGTCCGATGTCGGTATCTGAAGTAGAGGGACGGAACTGCTGCTCTTTACGTCTCCCGAACCGCTAGCCGAAGCCTCCTCGTCTGAGCAGTCGCCGTACGGTGAGCACGAAAGGTCTAGATAGTCCTGCATGAGGATTAAAGCAAAGTGCTGCCGCCTGATTTCAACTACATGTACTTGTTTTAGAGCGTCTGACTTTTTAACTAGATTTCCAAACACTTTCAAACAAACACTTCTTTCAAACACTTCTGAAAATATCTAGAAAAAGGAGGGGCATAACTTTTAAAGAACATCCACAGTTTAATTTTTCTTTGTATTGCGTGGGAAGTCAGACTGCAATGAGGTTTTCTCGAGAATTTTTCATGAACTCCCATGATAAGCAGAGAAACACCGTTTTCCACTTGAAATAAGGCACGCTATGGCCGGGTCAGTTCTGAGACATTCCTGCCACATTTTTAACACGTCCTACGGTATTGGCTTAGAAAACAAAACTCACGGCGTCTTTTTCCATGATCCGTTCCAACATGGTGCCCAGCATGTCGAAATCCGGACGGTCGTTTGGATCACTATGCCAGCATTGCTGCATTACCGAGTACCTGAAAATGGCGAACTTGGTTAAAATTTATCTCCCTCGAAACGGCTCTAAATCTTAAAGGCCAGCATGCGTGTGTCAGGAAAAACTAGAAATAACGAGTCCATTCATCTGGTATGAGTGGAAAATTCCATATTTAATATTTTCAACTTGTTAAGATTCTGCAGAAAACTCACAAAAAAAGTAATATCTTACAGTTCTTCCGCGCATCCGTCGGGGCGCTCCAACCTGTGTCCTTGTCGTACCATCTGACACAGTTTGTGGGACATAATGCCTGGATACGGCATGGCACCCATGGTCAGGATCTCCCAGAAGAGGACACCGAACGACCAGCTGAAAATGGAGAGAAAGTGACCACGGACACAAAAACAATGATCGCATCCCTTAGCAAATCTGCAAGAACGACACTAACAGCCTCGCCATAATGGCGTACACTCGAGTCACAAGTTTTGAAATGCACCCACCACCAAATGGGAGACTCTGAGATGCATGGGGGGTGGCAGAGAAACCGGTCCTTCACTGCGGTTGGGCGCGTGCTCAGAACTAAAAGCGCATGTCTAGAACTGCACGTGCATGCCCACATCAACCAAAACCACATGGATTAAGGCCGTGCTCAAATCACTTTGCTACGGCCGAAATTCGCACACGACTTAATGGGAACTGGCTGCGGCCACTGCCGCAGACGTGTGCGTAATTTCCAGCCGTAGCCAAGTGATTCAGTCTGGGCTCTCCTTATGACCTCTATGCCCAAAACGGACCATTGTGTCTGCCGCCACCAAGCATCTCAAAGTCTCCCATTGAAAACTATTAAGCAATATAACCCCAATGTTTGAATGAAATGACTTGGTTTAAATTGAGACCAAAAGATGTATATCCATCTGTACGTACCTCTTAAAGGTGTGTACCTTTTTAAATTAAGATATACAGCTTCAAGGGGATTTACCCAATCAGAATAACTATTTAATATAATAGGAATATCTTTAGAACTTACACGTCTGTTTTTGTCGTATAAATGTTATCAAAGAGTGACTCCGGCGCCATCCATTTCATAGGTATTCGACTCTGCGCAAGAAATTGTCATTAAAAAACTTCAACAAACAAGAATCGTTAAATCTATGCTTGGGGGCCGGACCTTTTGAAGGAGCTAGGTTCAGTCGATACCTTGGCACTACCATTCAAGCGTGTCAGAGTATCGAAAACATCAACAGCGGTTTACTTCAACGAGACCAAGTGGTCACGGAGGCCGAAGTCACAAAAAGTGCTACATATTGTCCCTAATTGAATCGTCAGGATTGTATAGCGTCAGGACAAGTCAACCATGTTCCGTCATTTCTCACTATGATAACACTGCATCTGATGTCCTATTTCAAGTAATGAAACTGAAATAATAGTCAATGTCACATTTTTCGTCGGAGTAGGCTGCAACCTGTTCAACGTAGTCCAGAATTTATATTAATTATCATCTTGCAAATGCCGCGAAACTGTGGCAAAACACTTCCCCACCTTGCTCCTTTTGACGTAGGTTCCGCTCTCGTAAAGATCTCGGGCCAGACCGAAGTCAGACACCTTGACCACCATTCCCTCTGCCACCAAGATGTTCCTCGCCGCCAGATCTCTGTGAACGAGCTGAGCGAGAACACTGGTAAATACTAACCTGAAAGCCTGGGTGTTCATGCTGAAATAATTATGTTGTTTGAACACTACGCTGCGAAGAAAACTGATTCCAACTATGAACCTGGAGCATTTGTTTCCCTAAATCCCATTGTTGCAGTGTTTAATGAGATCATCTACAAATGTCTTATTGCAGCCATAAAGCAGGAACTTGCAATGCAATAAGAACAACACACTTGCCATATGTTAGACTGTTGTACAACAATTATACCCAAACAATTTCCTCAATCAAAATGCCTCACCAGCTTCTGGTTGAAATTATGTAATAAGGTATCTATTACGAGCCGCACTAAATGGACTTGGTATGACATGAAAGCATCCTCACCTTAAGCATTGCCAGGTATTGCATCCCCTTACATATCTGCCACGCAAACGACAACAAATTTCGGTTGTTCCACTCGATGTGGGACCTGTTGCCTTCGTCTTGAATCTTATCGTAATCGTGTAGCGAACTGTCGTCCTGTTGATAGGCAGCTGCCTGGCGGTTCTGCCGCAGAAAGTCACGCAAGCAGCCGTGTTGGCAGTACTCGACGATGACGTAAAGTGGACCTGCGATGTACAAAACAGCTGGGTGTGTCACTCACAACGCATTCCTCCTCGTGGTTTGTTCTTTCGCTTCTTTACTGCGGCTTACCATCCCGAAACACGGCTAGTGTGTCTGAGAAAGCTTCATTGTGGCGTACCGAAATGGATACATCAGCGCACAATTCTGTCTGTAAAAGGCATCAGCGAGAGAACCAGCGCGTTGAACCAACACGCGTGCGCCGCTCCGTTCCTTTCCACCGCACTTCCCGGTTCAAAATGACGCCACACTTCGGTACTCTATAATCATGTCTGATTGAGTTACTTATGTTATGGTTGTTTATAATTGCATTCGCTTTCTGTGCAAAAGGCAGTACATGGTGTTAACTTTGAAGTGCAAAAGCACTGGCCAGGGGCCAATTTCACAGATCTGCTTAAGCGGGAAAAACATTGCTTAATAAACAAGGTTATCAGCTCAAACTCTATTATCGGATTGTCATGCTAACCAAAAAAACAGCTAAATGCAATCTCAAAACAATTATACATCACATGGAGTTTTGGCTGGTTACCTAATTTATCAAGCAAGGTTTTCTCGTGCTCAAGCAAATTTACTCCATGAAATTGGCCCCTGCTTTGCCACAAATGTACTGACACAATAATCTATGTGGTCCAGTCTGGTTTCGGGAAATTACGACGCCCACATAGTTTTCAATCATTGTTCCTCGTTACATATTATGAGCTGTTAGTCGAGTTTCAAGCTTACCCCTTTGTGTCGAGGCACCAAGAAGTTTGACGACGTTAGGATGGTTCAAATCCTTCAACAGGTTCATTTCCGTGATAAGATCTTGAAGATCGTCAGCAGAGTAGGATCCTACCAGGTTGAAACAATTCACAAAGCAGTATGGTGGAATATCATGTGGGAATACCCATGGTCAATGACTGTAGGCTAAATAATATTGGATACTGTTCACTGGTCGATTTATAAACCCCCAGAGGGTATAATTATTTGATACTGCGGTGCAAAACATTTATCTGTGGGGCCGCGTACGATTTCATACTGGGGCAGGTTTCAACAGACAAAAGCGAGGAAGGGTATTGATCTCAATCACAGGGCAGCCATCTTGCTCTTCTACCATCAAAGCAGGGTAACCAAACTGAAGCTGGAAAGAAAAATAGTCTGCTCCTTTTCATCAATATTCGAAGTTGTGTTACTGTTGCCGATGGGTCTACTGGGAACAAACATGGCAGTATCATGATTAAGGTCTATAGGTGGCTACGCAAGCAACGCAGTGGCCAAGACCAGCATAAGACCAGACACAAGACCAGTCACGAGCAACCAGGTGAATAGTAACATAAAATGCCTTTTGTTGCAGTTTATTCAAACTGGAATATTTCAATTTGTGGACTTAGATGCTCTCCTGTCGATCCCGTGATGGTCTCCATTGTGATGGTATATGTGATCACCTTTTTATGGGAGTCTCGACCACGCCACAGCGGCATCCACGCACACTCACCTTTCAGCATCTTGACGGCCACCGTGGTGTAGCCGGTGTGTCCCCGTATGCTCAGCGCCTGCGCCCGAACAACACAGCCAAACTCCCCCTCGCCCAGGACTTTGTCCAGGACGAGGTTCTGGCGGGGAAACTCCCACTTGGGATCAAACTAACAAGACACGAAAGCAATCGAGCTGCTCTTGAAACGTCTCAGGTTAATGTACATTCAAACTCACGTCAGTGTACTGTACTTCAATAATTTTGATATGGAAAACCGCTTCTAATTTACATCTTTTGATTTTACAAATCAACACCGATGAAAAACCAAATTATTTTTCTATCATCAAAAAACATATGAACATTAATGTGGTTCAACACAAGCAAAACAACTTTGACAGCAATTTCTTTGCTGCTAGGAAAAACATCATGTGGTACACTTTAGATATGTTTATTAAAAACAATACACCAGCGTTTGGACAAGTTGTGAATGGCAGTAACCAGTTTTACTCCTGAAATATTGCACCACTGTTAATTTCAAGTTGATGTGTTTTAATTTTGAAATTCAATAATCTTATACATGTACCTCGAATTTCACATGATTTTCCAATTTTGGATAAACATTTAAGTAACTTCAAATTGAATGTTTGTGGGCCCAATCCCAAACAGGTCAAGAAAAACCAACAAACCTCTGTTTTTAGGCGTGTCATCGAGCCTTTACTAAGATGTAGGCCGTCATCAGAACACTCAGACAGTACCGAATTGAGTCGCGAGTCGGACCCATCAATGACCGCGGGCGGCTTGTAGTTACGGCCGGAGAAGAGCCGGCGGAGAGGCGACCCACGGCTAACTCGGGTGTACACGAGTAGTGCCAGGACGCCCAGCACCAGCGAGGCCACCATCACCGCTATCAGGGTGTCGCAGAAGGTGCACTTGTCATCTCCCGCGCTGCCGTCGTCGGGCTTGGAGAACAGGCGGCTTGGGCTCACTGTTGTCAGAAGTGGATAGGAAACCAGACCTACTGTGGTGTCTGAACACAAGAAAATACCAATGAAATACGGATTTTCAGTTTGTGTCCATCAGTAAATTTGGTCTGGTGATTAACTTTTTAGGCGTCAGAAGTGACCAGTATCTTGAGCTTTGAATCTCTCTTCAACAAGTGATTCTCTGTCTGAAAATTTCTCTCCACCAATGAAAGATAATTCCAAAACTACTCATTATTCCATTGCCTCTTTCAAGGCTATTTGAATACGGAATATAACCTTGCAGGGTGTCGAGCAAAGTACTGTTCAAACATCTGACATATCAGGCAGAGTTTTGGTTTAGGTTAACCTGTAAAAGGTAGTTTTGACCACTGTAAGCAAACCAGATTTAGACTTTGTTCAATCTCCATGACAATTTCTCCAAACTTAGGCTTCGTCGTCAGCACTGATGTCTCTACCTCAAGCTTCAAACAAATCCCTTAAACCATGTGGAACTCGATTCTGTGTTCCGATATCTAATGATGCGATAGTGCAGGGTTTAAAATGATGACCCCAAGGAGCTGAAGCCGGAACGAAGCCTACATTTGGGAGAAAGCCTTAAACATATTAATGACTCGTCACCCTTCACCCTTACGAGGCCACATGGGTAGAGCATTAAAGACCTTTTGCCAAATCTTTTGCAGGAAATACGTCAGACATGCCGACATGCAAAGCAATGCCAGCTATTGGTTGTCCCAATCAACGTATATAGGCCTATATTCCGTGCGCATGTGTTGTGCGCACGCTGAAGTTCTGACCCGTGTTACTGTTCAAATGAACACTGTCCAGTGACAGAAACTATCTCGTGCACTTGTTGTTCCAAGTGCCCTGTGAGGGCGGTAGGTTGTTCGAGAATAAAATATATATGACCCACTCTGTGAAAATGAGTCTTAAGTTGCCAGAGCCACTTTGGAGTAAAAAGTCCTTTAGAATAATTTTGCACAGTGTAAATCAATAGGAACCCACAGCATTTGTCACCATGGAGTATCCACTTTCATCAGGATGCCAAACTGAGTGATACGTCAAAACGAAAAACTCAATTTGCTCTTTCTAGTACAAATCAAAACTCAAAAAGTGGCTCTGGCGACTCAAGACTCATTTTCACAGAGTGGATCACATATTTCTTGCAGTGCACGTCCTCATCTCGTGAAAGAAAAGGGGTATAGCTGCTGCCACCAAGAGATTAGAAAACGCTACGGTCTTCGGGAAACGTTTCTGACACGTTAACGCTACCAACAGACCTGTAACATAATGACGTCACGTTTTGTGTACACGTGCACTTTCCTATGACAAGTGAACTGGAACGCGATCCATCGAGCTGCCATCGGAAAGCACACACGCCAACAAAGCGAGAAGTCACTCTAAACGGGTCTATTTTGATCAAACTGTACGTACGGTCTACAGGCGGCAGATCTTGCGTAGTTTGCCGCTGCACTGGGTGGTCCAGGAAGTTGTCGCATATGCACCTCTGGCCGTCCAGTTCACACGAGCAGGGACCGATGGCGCTTCGGATCCCCCTTCTGTTGTCGTTCAGCGTCATCATGTGGGCATAGTTGGGTTCCGTTGTGACTGCATGGAGTGGAAACGAGAAAAGACGGGCGATGGAAAGAGCGGTGAGGTCAGTCGTTCTCTGGAGTTGGGTGAAGCATTTTGGGTCATGCTCAAAGGCGGATCCAGGGGGACGAACAGGGCTCATGGCCTTCCAACAGGAGTTGAAGTAATTTAAAAAAAAACAGCGAGAGAAAGACGATGTTTTGGTTTCCTTCTTTTGCCTGCCATCCGAAAGCGTATAAAGAGCCCCAATTGTAGACTCACCCCTCGAAAGGCCATAAAAGGTTACATGATAAAAATCTCAAGGTGTTAGTCTCTCCAGAGCAAGTTTGCCCCCCCCCCTGAAAATCTGGTTCTGGATCCGTCCTTGGTTATGTACAGCAAAGACAGCTTTAACCTGATGAAGGTAGTTCGCGCCCAACATCTACAACACACAACTGTCACGTGATGCATTCTGCTTAATAAAGTTGCATCTTACAGTCACACATCTGAAGTGCGACTAAATATTTTATATCAACTGTTTTTCGTTTTGTAATACATGTACATAGGCGTATATATGTTACCAGGAGGGGCTTTTTCCTGGTGGTACTGATTATAATCTAAGGTTGAAAAGCTGTTTACCACGATACAGAAGCTGTGAAGCAAATCAAGACCATTTATGCTTTCATTTTGTGAGCATGTTTTTGTTTATTTTAACTTTCGTTCACAACACCTGGGAAATTCGGTACGTTCTGCTAATGTACCGCGAGGGCGTGATATTCGGCGAATCAGGTTTAGCTTTACCTACAGGAGTTAAACTATTTTCCTCTGTGCGCTGTTTTTATGTAAAAATTGTTCTCTGTTGCCATCAAAACTGAATTTCACAAAATGGCCTGATTGTGGTAAATTCTCAGAACTTTTCTGATGTATCTCCCGAGGTGTACAAAGATATTTTTATACAGTCAGCAAAGACGAGGACCAGCCGGTAGCAGGTAGCCGCCGTGTTTTGCTGCAGCGCGACGCGGTCTAATTCTGTGCAATCGCAGATCTTTGATCTGGATCACGCAATCAGTTTATTGCCTTATTGAATTTTACATTTCAAGCTGCTGGGCATATTTGCGAAGAAATCGTCACATTGTTTTTTGCAGCTGAGGAATGCTCTTCAAGGACACGACCTCTTCCGAGACAACTCACCGATGCAGTCTTGCGGGCACAGCCGCGGGTAAAACAGCTCCAGGCTGTCGCAGACCGCGTCCGGGCAGGTGTTGAGGTCCGGAGAGCAGGTAGAGAAATTGGTCGTGTGGGCTCGGCCTTTTTGTTGGCGCCACTTGCAGCGGCCGTCCGGTGCCCCGATGCCGCAGCTGTTCACGCATTTTCCCGGACTGTTGTGCCTGGAACAAGTCGCTGTGAATTGTGCTAGACGAACAAAAAAGCACAAACAAATTTCTGACGGTGAAATCCCTCAAAGTGAATCCGGTATTCACACTGCAGAGCATATCAATCAGACCCTTTCTGTAGTCTCCTAATACAGTATTTTCAAGTTTGAAACGTCCACGCTGCAGTTGGAACAACCGTGAACTTAACAACAGGCGCTCGGAGTGAAGCCCGCCCCCTGAGACACTCCATGAAAACGTCATCAAGATACTCTTTGAATATTTGACAATACATCAACGTAAGTTATCTGTCAGAAGCTAATAACACGGTTTGCTATCCTATTGTTCCAATAGATATTGAAAGACTAAGAGTTATTCCGCAGTATGCATGCAAAAATAAAAGTAACTTGGTTACCAGTGCTACCTGTTGAAAATCGCTGGTAGCAGCAGACACGCTGGTGGCAGCAGACATCCCAGTCCTTTTTTCAAGGTATTGCGCGTGCTCAGAACTATGCCCGCGCGCTCAGAAAAACGTGCGCATGCTCAGAACTGGTATTAAGGACCAGCATGTTTGTCACCACCAAGCGTCTCAAAGTCTCCCATTACAAGCGTTTGATGTTAACTCATACAATTTTACACTGCGCATACTGTGCAGCTTGCAAACATAACAAATATTAATGACATAAACTCATTCATCTGAGGGACAAGGTTCGAAGAACGGTTATAATAAAACACTTACGCAAATCACACTCCGGCCTGAAGTCCGGTTTGCCTGAAGGCAAAAACATATTTTTGACTTTTAAATACATGGTACTTGTCGGTATGAATTTCAAAATTATAATTCAATGAATAATTTACATTTATTTGGCTAATGTTAACGACAACGTGGTAGTTTTCTACGCTGTCACACAAGCTTTCTGGCAAAGGCATATGGGTCTTTAGCTGGACCAAAGAGAGAGAGAGCGCTATTTGATTAGCGACGGAGACCCCTTTGGTCAGAAGTGAACTTCACTGGTTCACGAACGACTAGGAAATACAAGCGTTACGTTCGCATCGCTACCAACAGAAAACCACCCACCCTACAGAAAACCACCCAGGGGGTGCTTCTGCTCGAGGCGAACAATAGAAATACCCAAAATATCAGATTCGCTTTTCTCGTGGTTTGCCAGCCGAACGAATAGTCCTTACAGAGCTGGATATACAATGCACACGAGCTAAGAACACCTGTTTGTGATGTTTTGAGGTTTACGGGAACAGCGGTTAACTTACGCTCTCCTATAATGTCGATATGGAGTACCATTTCCGTTGCCAACCTGTCGCCTCCCCACGCAACCTGCCGCTGCGCGACGGCTGCATACGTCGTCAGGTTCTCGTTGGTGAGGGGCGTCGTGTCGCCCACGAAGACAAACAACGAGGAGCGGTTGAGCCGGAGCAGGCCGCCGTCTTGGAGGAAGCTGGTGGGAGGCTCGAGGATCATGGATGGGCAGGATGGGAACTCCAGAACTGCAACCTGCTCGGAGAACACAAAGCACACACAGTGCGTCATGAGAAACATAGGCGGTTTCGTATAGTATGAAGACGCTTTCAGATATGTCATGTCTCCGTATTGAAACAAGAGATGAAAAATTATTGAGAAGTTACCCTTACATTTGGGCTGATTCTAGGAGACCTAAAAGATGTCGTAATTACTTAAGGCTCATTGAGGCTGTATGTTAGGATGTATAGTGTTTGTGGACAAGACATTGTTCATAACCATGTCATAGAACATGAATAGAGTGAAAGTATTGCCCTGGGATGTTGTAAGACTAAGTTCTAATAACCAGCTGGCTAGTGAGAATAAAACTTCAAAGAAATTTGAGGTCAACTATGCGTGAACTTTTGTAACTCATCTAGTAGTCCTTTTTGCTGTGACGTTTAAGATCTACTAAAGTGACAGCATATATTATTCCACACAAATGCAACAGTGAGAGAGCTCTTCCGATTATTACTATGGACGGAGAATTCTTTAGTTTTCAAAGGAATTGCTTCCTCGAGTTGACTCGGCTTTGGCCTCGTCCCCACAGTCTCGCTTCTTTGACACAGAGCACACACACTCATTCCCGGGTCAGGGTAGCTTCCGTGGAAGCTACTCGAATGCACCTAATTTACCAGGCCCTAGCTGCGGAAGGAGGCGACGGGCACGCGCGCACTGCTCTGCTCTTACGCGAGTGTACAGACTGGCGTTCCGATGCAGCGTAAGGTTCAGCACGTTTCTCTCCGCAAGCAGGTTGATTTCCACGGTGATCGTGACGCCTTGGGCGGCCGCAGCCTGCCTCGTAGCACCGTCAAGGAGGACCAACGTGAGGATGTGACGAGCCTCGTAGCACCTTGAAAACGTTTGATTAAATATTATCTCTGAAACAAAAGAAATGTCATCAAAGACATCTTATAAGACTTTTTTACAAACCCCTTGAGGCAACTTTTTGTTTTATGATACCTTCCCGTCCGCGCTTTTTTGTTTGTTTTCAATTAATTAAGAAAATCGCACAATAACATTAGGCCTTAGGTTGTCGTTCTGTTAAGTAATTTCGGAAGTATTGACATATGCTGACTTCCATATCAAAAAAGGCCGATGCAATTCTTTTATAAACAGACGAAGAAGCCTCTCTGACGTTTTATATTCCGGTCAAATCTACCCATTTTCCTCCCAAGCTAAGGGTTTGAATAATCTGAATGTGGAGGAAATAAGACTATAAGCCATGGATAAATGGCATATCAGATTTTTTTTTACCTCCAATAAATCTAGCTCCAGATTGCGCAAGGTCCACCGACGGTGGCGCGTTCGTTGCCCCAATGAAACCATAGGCATCTTTGTGTTCTCCTGCCAACGACACAGCAATGGTGTGCAAGTTCTTCACTCTGGGGTCGTGCGTCCAAATTCTTTCTACGCGATCGCCCTGCATCAGAATGGAATCTTTTTACAACAAATTTTAAGCTCCGCTTGCTAGACGCCTCACATACAACTTCCCCAAAAGGCCAGGCCAGACTTTTGCACTTCCATTCAAATCAAAGTCTGGGGTCAAGCATAGCCACGCACCTGTGATCGTTTGGGTACCAGACATAAAGTTCGCCGACTTCATTATCTTTTTTGCATGACACAACTGAAGCGGAAATTCTCAAAACGATGGATATATCCGCTGGTTGAGAGGTTAATTAAGTAATAATGACGTCCAAAAACAGTATGTATCAAATCATTTGAGGTGTGTCCACTGAATCACTGACCTTTGACCTGTTTTGTCTGACGCTGACGTTGTAGTCAGGTACATGGATCATTATCTGTCTGGTATCTGATTTCTGATCACCGTCGCTTGCCGCATCCTCCACCGTGCACTTCACTGTTAAATTTCTCGACTGTAGCTGGGCACCAGATCGGCGTATCAAAACTAATTCCGAGGTCCGGTTATCAATGTAAAGTCCATCTGAGCTTCTTTCTGGTATAGAGACGAAAAGAGGAAAATGAAGAGAGGGAAACGGCTTTAACTAAGTTTAATCAGCGCCTGTATATGCAGTGCGCATGTACCATACGCATATGGAAAAGGTTGGCCAGTACTGTTATTCAAAACTCTGTCCAGTGAGTGCTTGACAAAAAGTACGCCATGATTTGCACTTCGAAGCGCTCTTCGTGGCCTTTGGGTAACGAGCGAACCCTATACCCAGCGCCCAGTAAGGGCGGTGTGAACGAGCGAACTGTTGGTGGCGTCCTCGCATACCTAGCTCGACCAGAATGCTCACCGGGTAAAAATGCGTATTCAAATGAGGCACCGTTGGCGTGTGAGCATCGGGGTGGGAACGACAGGGCTCCAAAGGCACCGTTCGCAGCGTTAACTCGCAGCCGGAACGAGTAGTCGGCCTCCCCGAAGCAGGCGCAGCGAAGGGGTGAGGCCACCATGTTTACCATAACCAACGCCCGGGCCAGCGGTTCACTGCCCAGGTCGCTGATTGCGAGTCTTTCCCGCTGAGTCCAGGCCGAAATTTGTAAAGTGAAATTCCATCCTGTGTGATAAGACGAGAAAATATAGAACTCTGACAACAGTAAAAATAAATGTAAGTAACACTCGCGGTTCGTAAACCAGATCCCCAATTATATCACCGAATCAAGTTAGTGTATATCAATCCAATGAATTGGTTTTTAAAGGGTCAACAGCTAGCTTCTCATGGTAAATGTAGAATGACCTGCGCTTCTGGTGACCCTATTTTAACATATTTTCATAATGTTAAACGAGGAAATTCTTGACACTATCTTTGACGAACTACACCTTCCAAACTTTTGCTCTCTTTCTTCCGTACCGGAATACCTAAGATCTCTCATCACTCGAAGCTCATTCAGCATACCTGTCAGGTTTCCCCTTGTAACGGTCGACTGCTGCAGGGAAATAATCCCCGTTTTCTGGTCGATAGTGAAGAGATGACGAGCCTCCCCGTCGTCCGCGGGGCTCTGAAAAGTTCTCGCCTGATGAGTGTGCGAGGTCTGGACCACCTCCAGCGCGTAGACAACGCTCGCGTTGGCCGAGATCACGCGCGTGTAGACCCGCGCAATCGCCTTGTGGTCCGGGAAGTCCTGCGCTATTGTCGTTGTGTAGGTGTCCATGGTGAAATAAACTGCCTCTGCCGATACTGTTGTAATCAAAAAAGTTATCAAAAAATTAATAAATTGATACCTTAAAATCAGCATCACAAAATATTTTGCATATACGCCCAGTTCCGTCCTATTCAACATCCTCCGTCAATATGTGATTGAATTTTCACTAACAACACAACTTTTTTTTTTGTTCTTGAAAAGTTTAGAATCACAACACTACTCATGACTGCAGTTTAAACAAGAATGACTGTGGGAGTGGGTGAACTGTAAGACTGACGGTTACATCAGCAGTGCCCTTAATGTAGAAAGGCACTTACATCCGCGCTGCAAACATCTGTTCACAGGCAAAGTAAATCTAGCGAGCCGATGTGCACTTCGACATTACAATAAGAGCTCAAAAGTGCTAGCGGAAACCAGGAGCCAGACATCCACTCAGCCTTCGGTGACAGAAACCTTGAAAAAAAATCTTCTGCTTCAAAGATACCTGACTCTACTCAGTCTCAACCGAACTTCAGTTGGAACGAGAAAACATGAAGGCAGCCTTATGTCGTCAAAATATTTTCCGCTCGAAGTTCAGAATATCCGAAAATGATCTCGAAATTCCTTTACTTTCGAGCACATGGCCGGGTTGACCAAGGATGACGTTTGTTCCAAGCTCACGGATCATGCTTGATATTCCAATGGAAAGTGCGTACGCGTTATTATTAAGCACGGTTCAATATTCGGTATAATAAATGTAAAACGGAGCCATAGACGATGTACCGTTGCGTGATGGAACTTCAATATCAATCTTAATGCATTTCCGACATTGACTGCATGCAATATGGCTACCGCGGTTCACTATTCTCATCGGCAGCGAGTAGGCCTACCATCAGCATTAGTCACAGAGAAGCCATTAATTTGTTTTATCATGTTCGTTGTTCAGTGTAATATGTTAAGATAGCTGGGTGCCGGAGTATTTGGGGTTCCGTGTAGGCCGGTCACTTTTTATTTTAATGTGGCCAAAAATTGGCTATAATTGATTACAATTCTCAACTGTTGATATAAAGCATAAATGACATTAGTATGTGGCGAATTTTATTTATTGCTTTCATCAGTTTTTCTTCTCAAGTTCCAAAACAGAAAGGTTAACCTCGCTTTCAATGCCGTCCGACTTGTGAACGAGGCCATTAAATCAAGCACTTTATAGTGTACCACGCACGTTGTGGAGGTTAAACGTTACAACGTCACCCGAGTACAACTGGATACAAGACTCTCGAAGCGCGCAGCAAAGTACGTCTTTGTGGCCACTGTCTGCGCGAGTTGATTACAAAAGCACAGAGGGGAAATTAAAAGAGTCTTCTCGGGAAGTCGATGTTTGCACACTTTTAAGACGCACTACCTCCTAGTTCGGCAGATTGGACAAAGAATCCGCCAAGCATGTTTGCTGACTGGCAGCAAAACACTTCACGGACTGGATATTGTTGAGGAAAATGGATTGTCCTGTCGATTTGTTTTCAACCGAACGCGGCGCGGACGCGGCCTCTCGGCTAAAGTGCACGACGCGCCAGAGAGAAACATATGTCATGATGATGACATGCTACTGCGAGAGAATAATTTGGCACGCGTGGTCAATATCTAACACAGAGCCGTATTGGAGATGTAGCATGAATGAAGTCTGTTATATTACTGTAGCGGTATGTTGGCCTACTTCGGAGGGGAGAAATTAAAGAGTGTGGGGCGCTTCTGAAGATACGATACTTGTTCTTTGAAAAATTCGGTCAAATTGACTTCAACTTTTAGTTTTATTGAACCGCAGCTTAAATTGAAAAACTTGAAATAAACATATTATCCAAGTATATTGTGAAAATTCTCGTAGACTGTTTGATTCGATTCCAACCAGCAAGTATAGTCTCTCTGACTTGCAAACGTCGCAGGGACATTAATTTCCCTGAGAGCGGATTACCTGTTAGGGGTCCAACATTTTCACCACCCAATAGCAAACCTGACATTGGGCAGGATTAAAAGAACGGCTCGAGTGAAGACCACAGCATTCAAGTTTCTCACCTCATCAGGGTGAAGGACCTGAACGGGAATCGTAGCACGCGGAGTTCGAAGAAATCACCGATCGAAATCGTGCCGCGCTGTTTTTTAATCACAGTTCCAGATCAACATTATCTGGGCAAATTTGCGGAGACAGTTCCAACAAAACCCGCGCGGGATGTTCCTCGACTCGGCCTCGATTTAAGCGTTTTCAGAACTCCATTTCCTACTGTGCATTTAGAACATTCTCTATCCGCAGGCCTTGCTACAGGGCTCCTATAATTGAGAAAGCACCTGGTTTTTTTCCCCCCGTGTTCCGTCCTCGAAATAGCATACGGAGTTTGTCACAATTTTGTTCGGAAATTGGCGTGAAATCTGGCAGTATATTAGTGGCTTAGGCGCATCACTGCAATTATCGTAAATTCCTAGGCGGAAATGACTTCAACGGATGCATCATGTCTCAAGCAGTTTGTATGGGTGTGATATGTGTCAAGATCTTAAATTGACAAATAGGTATAGACTCCGTCCCCCATCTTAAACGAGGAGGGATTTTAAAAGGAAAGAGGAATACGTGATGGGAAACGGGGCATCCAGTCCTGTAAGTTACCTCCTTTTAATGCATAAGAGCGATTACAAAGCGTTCCTGGCGATTACAAAGATCTTATTGGTTTAATTGTATGTAGTTCAGGTGTAGATTCTCAAAGTTCAAACTGCAACATTGTTTCTTCCCTTTTGCCTCATGAGAAGACTAAATTGAAAGGTCAACCGAGTTTCACTGATTTCAACTTCAGGTCCTTCTGAAGTTCCCTCTCCCGGGCCACGTCACACTTTGCGCCAGTGTCCTGCAGCCATTGTCGACTGAAATTTGGTCCAAAACGGCTATAGCCGTACTGACCTAAATGAAGGAAGCAAATATTTTTGTCTGTTTTACGCGGTGCTTGGACCGTTCCTATGGGAACAACCAGGGGGGAGGAGAGAAGATATGCGTCGGAAAGCAATTTCCAAGTGCAAACACATCTCGCTGGAAATTTGAGGATTGGGGATTGGGCGATGAGCTGCTACAGACCAGGCTTTACTCGGGTCGACAATAATCCAAACTCGCCTCATTACCAGATGGCGCTCCTACTGTGCCAGATATCAATGCACTGGCTCACCGCTTTTTAGTCAAAATTACCTACCTAACGCTGACAGACGGGTGAAATATTATCATCCAAATTTCTGTGAATTTATTTTCAATTATTTCAAATTCAATTGACAGTGTAGCATATTGAATGCCTTCATAAACAAAGGAGAAATCCAATACTCTCCCCGAAGTACAATGCCCAGTAGATACATTGCTATACCAGGCACGCGCAGTGTATCACCGACTCCCCGCATAATTAAAAGAAAACGTTTCTCCAAATATCTTGATCGATTCGAGTAATTACAAAGAAACCATTACAGAATCCAAAACCTTCTTTGCAGTTGAAACCTATTCAATCTACATTCCATTAATTCTCTTTCATATTTTCCGACGGTAATTTAAATAAAGAAATCTGCAATTCTGACGTTCCACTTTGCTTTTACCGCATCCCTATCCCAAAGTCCACAACAGATACCTTTGACTATTCAAGCCGTGTACCATAACTCAGAGGTAAATGCCTGTATTAGAGAGTATCGTTCGAGTGAATCCGGAAGCTGATTGCTTGGCAAAGACAGAAATATGCAAAATAAAATCATCACAAATGACCAACAGCATAACGTGTGGGCGACTGACGGGTTACCAACGACTTGACCCCTGTACCTAGTAACGATCCCGGCATCTGGATTTTCATTCAATGACAGAAATTGAGATTGTCACTTACGCATACAAATAGAGATAAAAAGACTGCGTGTTAGGACAGGAGATAAGACAGAGCACTCTTGCTGGTGATATCCAGTTAACAGCAATGGTCACATTTTAAATACAAACTCATGACAAAAGATTGGAATAGGCTGATTAAACAGGAAGCCAGCGGCGTAATTGCGCGAGGGGACGGGCCCAACAGCAGATATTCATGTCCCGGGTGCCACAACCTGAAGTCTTGAAATGAATACATAACGTGTACAATTTGCATTAAATCTATTCCTGACGCCCCCTTAAAAAAAGTCCACAAACTAATATGCCTAGAAAAAAACGCAAACACTTCGCCCTAGTTACGTCACTGCCTGACCCAATTGTTTTGCTGATGAAAAGCTATCATTTTCAGCAAAAATGGTGCTCGTACGTTGAAGGTTTACGCTCTACTGAGCCCCAAAAAGCGAGAGATCTCGTGAGATACATACTTGTCTGAACTTAATGTGCATGACGGACAGTGACTGTTCGTCGTGAAACGTGGAGCCAAATCGGTGGACTTAATTAGGTGATGAGCGAATGACATGTGGGCACATGTCAGCAGTGAAAACAAGCACGTACTAGGTAACTAAGTAAATGGAAACTGACAGGAATTAATCCGCTATCCAAGTGCGTTTTCTATGGACCGCGAGCTGGACCAAGAGAGGGCGCTATTTTCTGAGCAACGGAGGCTCCTTTGGTCGGAACTGAACTTCGCGGGTTACAAGCGACTTGGAAATGACGCTACACAGTCGCATCGCCACCATTAAAAAAAGAACAATCCACACGCATGCCGCTCTTTTCAACCGCGTACCGATGAGGGGGTGCTTCTCCATGAGTTGGATTCGTTACAAAATCTGAATCAACGATCGTAATTACTAACAGGTAAGTGTGATATTTTTAACATATTCTCGGGTACTGACACGTACAGCTTTAAGACTATATTCTTGACGTGGTTAGGATGGGGCCCCCTCCAGTGCAGCGGCAGACTTCTGACGTCACGGCATAATTTCGGCCCGTCCAATTGGCAAAAGTCGACCTTTTTTTTTTACTTCGGCGAGGTTTTTGCGTGAACAAAAGTGATCACGCGTGGCCGGACTGAAGGTGCACTATCAAATCAAAAGTCACGTGCCAACTCCTGCAGCTCGGTCAGTCACTCGATCGCCTCCTTCAGCCAAAAGTTCGTTGACTTAAACACCTCCGTTTTCAACAAGGCTTGATGGTCCCGAATCTGCCGAAATCCTCGTTTTGCAGATTATCGGACAGATATAGCATCGTCTTCCAAATACAACGCATACGCGCTTTCTACTGGTAATTAGAGACAGCGTTAGTGACGGTCCTTCATATCGTTTACGAGTACTAATCTCACTGGAAAGTACCCAAAAGGTTTAAGGTCTTCCGTAGAGGTTTACTGAAAATCTATCCATTCAACTGAATAAACAAGCGGCCTAAGACAGAAGTGCAAAACTCTTGGCAGATTTCCATCCAACCAGGTTAACAATGCCAGAGTAGGCCTACAGGCTAGAATCCCCGTTGTTGTGTGCATTTGATATCTCTTTGCCTGACGAGGTATTTTCGGGAGTGCTTGGCATCATTCCAGAAAGACAAGCTGCTTATAGTTGCATGGAGTCCGGTTGAGCAAGTGTCTTACTTTTGTATGTTTGGCAAATTTCCAATGCCGATGTCACAAAAGTTTTATGATGCAGTAAATGTTACTATTGGAAGTCAGACAGACGCACAAATTATAAAACTGGTAGTCACTCGAGCAGTGAGCGCGATATTCGATTTAAAACTCTAAATCGCGGCCCGAAATTGGCTCACCAGTCAGCTTCGAAATACCTTGGGAAACCACGTGATAACATTAAAATTCAAGCTTTGGCCTTGCAGTGAAACTAAATTGATCACAGACACCTGACGTTAACTATCACGTCGAATCGTAACCGTTTTTGGTCAAATTTGCCGACAGAAGAGCCCAATGAATACGTTACAGGTGCATTTTGTTAAGAGTTTCTGGTAACTTGCTAAGTATAAAGGAATTCCTCTCCATCAAACAAACTAGCAACAGGCCAAAACTTCTATGTAATGTTCACTCCTTCTGACTGGTTCCCCGCTACAATATTTGTTTAGTTAATTTTTACTAAGCCGAATTGTATGCGTAGCAGTCAGTGTAACTCCCCGTGACAACAATCGGATACTGTGCAGTTACAGACTTACGACGCGTGATATCATTCGGCTAAGGGAATGAGCCTATCTATCTTACATTTTGTTTTAGAGTTATTTGTGGTATCCTTCAGACTTGACTTAACAGCACTAAATTTCCCCTGAGACCAACCGACGCCAGCGAGGAAGGCGTTAGGCCTAGATCTAGTCAACCCTGTTGCCTTTCGATCGGACACCGACACGTCTTCGATTGAAGCGACGTCTCGATTAGCATGTCTGGTGTTGACCAGAAAAGGCTCGATCTGGAAGAGACGGAGATCCTGTTCCGCACTTCACGGAAATTCGTTTAATTTAGCGACCCTTCACTTTCCAGGCTTCCAGGTCGCGTTGGTTCATCCACGCGCCCTACTTTGTCAACGTAGAGGCCAATGCCGTCGGAGTTGACTGTTTGCCCTTCATTTTGATCGTCGTTGGAGGGGCTTGTATCTATCCTGTGTGCATGACCCCCACCCCTCAAAACTAACAAACAGAAAGACTGGAGTAACAAGTTTGTTATTTCAAACATGCGAGTCGGCCTATGGCCGCGCTGAAAGAAACGACGTCGCGCGCGCCCTTCATGTCGGACGTGCGCTGTTGGTATACCGGATGCGTCACTGAATGACGTTATGCGCCTGCGCTCACGCCAGGATCATTTCACAGAAATATTTTCCGCGCACTGCGAACTGCAGGCGCCTGTGATTCATACTCGCCGTGTTTGCACCATTGATCTCCATTATATAATGGAGATCAATGGTATTCACTGTGTCTGCGAAGGTCTATTTGTCCGAATACGCATACATTCGGTGCGTACGCACTATCCATTATTTTCACAAAATGCTCACAAGGGCGCGCATTCTCATTACACGCTGCGCTTTCCTTCACGCACTACAGACACCTCAAAGTAGACCTTCGCGCTGCGTACAAAGTGAATACGCAGCGAGTATGACCCCGCCTTAAATCATGCGAACGCGTTGTTCCCCTACGTTGGAAAAGGGCCCCTTTCACGTTGTGAGAGCACAACTTGAGGCTGACATTTAAAATTACTTCAAAAGTGGCTTTGTCACTGCCGATGTCTAAACAATAACGCACCGGCTCGGATGAATACGCTCGCCTGTCCACTGGGAGAAATTTCAACTCCCCCTATACGTGCTGTCTGCTTTTTTACGCAGTTTCTGCGACAGATTATTCTGTTTACTTCGGCTGAAAAGAGTTCTTTTCAAGTTGAAATGTTATCTTTATCGCTGCATCTGTATAGCTTTCTCCGCACTTTTGAAATCGTGAATTTCAAATTTCATTGAAATTCATACGAGCTTAGGTCAATGCCATCTTTCACAATGGGGAAAATTCGCCTTGTGTGAGCCCGTTTCGTAGAATGTGTCTACCAAACTCGATTGGTAGACACATTCTACGAAACGAACCCTACGAAACGGGTACATTTTTCCGCTTTTCAGTTTCATAGGCCTACAGACTTCCAAAGTTCTCATTTCAAAAGGTGCAAGCAAAAAGCGAAATACAATCTTAAACTAAAACTCCTGAACATTCCGGCAACGAATCTGTTTTCAGAAAGGTACAAGTGGACGGCATGCCTTTATAAGAACATCATTTCCTTTTAAGGATCTCAGGGCGGACTGCTTGCTGGTTCGATGTTAAACCTTATGTGAATTGGCCGGTCCATTAATCGGAACCATAATCGACAAGTGGACGATTAGTCGTTGGAAAATATCATCCCTAAATTAAGGGCTTTTTTCTGGCCATGTTTCCATCACCATTGCTTGTTTCTCATTGCGCAATTACAAATTACAGACCCATCGTTCACAGGCACTCCCACCTAAGTACCAAGGTAGCGTTAGAAGCCTACATAACCTGCCGACAGCTGCAATTGTCTTGGTTGTAAATTACACGGATATGGCGCCAGGATCACGCGGGGCATTTAGGCAGAATTGAGCGGTTGTATTAAATAACACTGACGAGACGACATATTGTTCCCTCCATTTACAGTATCTTAACCTTTATTTTTCGAGCTTCTTTGATCGATTTATTAGAAAAAATCAAACTAAAAAATGGCACTCCAGAATATCTCTTCAACGAAATGCACTTGTCTATATTTTGGTAAAATAAAGCAGGACGCTCCTATAAAGTACCATACTTAAAAACATTGTGACTAATATATATCGTGGACATTTTTTTTTCGAGGGATGTCTCATTGGAAAGCTTATTACAAATGCAATCCTGCAAAACCAATTCATACAATCTAAGTTTCGAGGTGCCACACTCCCAAAAGCTTGGACAATACACCTTTTATGTGTCAGTTTAGATTGTTGAGTGTGATTGTTGTTTTAGTGTTGGGATACCTCCACACAAAGCTTTGTGCTTTTTAAACATTACGTTTATCTACATATCGACGAGAATATAATATCAAATCAGTGCTCTGAAATATGTTTATCTACATCTTGTATACTAATTCAGGTAGGTTTTAGAAAGTACACAGATCGGGCTGTGACCCCAAAATAATTACAAAAGGACATTTCCAGACTTGAGGACCAAAAACACCCCACATACTTCCTTTATGTGATTCTGGTATTGGGTTTGTTCTATTAGGTCATTAGTGCTGTCGACAAAAAGTTAGGTTCTTGCATTCCGTAGAACAAAGGCGAAAACTAATGCTGATCCGTGACGTCAGAATTCGCAAAAGTGGAACACACTTCAACTCCGAGGGAATTTGCCTGCAAAACGTTTTCGTGACGTCAAATTCGATTCACTTTCGCATTCGCCCGAAGCATGAGTCGGCCTTTAGTTGGAAATTTCCAGAGCGTACCGGCGTGTGAGGAATGTGTGCTGTGTCCTCCAACCTTGAGGGAGTCGTTAGTTGTGTCATTCGAAATAACCCGCGCAGCTTTTGCTGTATGGACGAACGGCCCCCGTGAGACTCATATAACGGGACCAGCTCAGAGTCTTCGAAACACAAGTCACGGTGGGACTCGGCAAGGAGGGACGGCGGACACTCGCTGTCGACGTCCGCCATTTCTCCATTCCGGTCCATCCCCTGCGACGTCCTGACACTGTGGCGAGATGGTTGAAGGATTAGCGCAGGCCGTGTTTCCGCCGCTCATTAATGGCCTGCCATTCAACCTCGTTCCAGATTCTCTGAACTGACATAATTGCTGTGTAGGCTGATCACGGATAAATCATAACTGTAAAAAACAACTTGGCCACTGGAGAATTGACTTAGAGTGCTTAGGATATCACCTACAGGACTTAAATAATGAAAGACTTTTGCCAACTCCCTTCTCTTCTAGAAAAGAAACTGTTGGTAATTGCATTAAAAGCCCACAACATACCAACGACTACCGCATGCATGACTTCAGGGTAGTTAAGATACGGAATTCTCAGGGGAAAATTTCTTATCGTTGGAGAAACTGAAATACATCTCTTTTGCCTTTGTACAATTTAATAATGGGGAGTATGTTTGAATGTAAAGTTTTGGGGAGTTATCATGCATGATGAGCCTTAGTGTACAATGTACTTTTCAGTTTCCATGGGTTGCAATACACCCAGGAGTAGACCGGACTGCTTCAGTGTAATATTGCTCTGGAAAAAGGGGGAGCGACACATTTTACTCCTCGCCCTGCTTTCGTGCTCTTTTAAGCCTTTCCCCCTCCGAATCCACAGACATCAATTTGCTCCTTTTTTCTGTCGTTTTGCTTCTGGATTTCTGCTCTGCGATGGTGTCGAAAGACGACGCAATTTTCTTGAATGACTTGTGTTGCCGACGATGATTTCCGGCCAGAACGCATCAGCAGCTTTCCTCCCACGAGGAAACATTGAGCTCTCTGCAGGCTGTCGCGGGCAACATGAAAAACCGTCATGCCCTACTTGCTCATTCTAAGTTTCCGCCATTCGTGAGTAATAATGTTCCGGTCATCAATTCCACCCCAAGCAGTCAGGAGGCGAGACGGTTGTCAAAGGGGGGGGCACGAAGGCGAGATGAGGTGGGATGCACTGGGGATAGATATCGCGACTTGCCAATCAATACAAGATTCGTCGTTTCACGGTCGATCGAAGGGGTTTATTGAAGGGTTTATCCAACTTCGTCCCCACGATGTGGAGCAGTACGCTACCGCTTGCTTCCTCACTTGGAAGTATCCCATCACACACCCATTAAAGGGCCTGTGACGTAAATGTTACTGGGGAACATAGGTTTGGAGCTCTCCACTGCTCTGAAACGTAAGTAAACAACTTAATATTCCCTTTTGGGTTTATCTCGTTAAAAAATGCACTTCATTAAACGTTTAAAATTTCCCAATCTTTTTCTGAAAGATGAGGGCGCTGTTATAATAATGCATCATGGGAAGACGTCTTTTATTGTTGGCGCTTTCTGTTCAACCCGGAACCTGAATTTGCTACTGCCATACACTGAAGAAACAAATTACTAAATTATACCATCTTTACAACGGAAAACAGTTGCAAACATGTAACATAAGGTAGCCGATATGAGTGTACCGTAGTTCCGCAAGTGGCGGAACCAGTTCCAAATTAGGGAGCCTGACTGCAGGGTGTAAAATAGGATTTTTTATGGGGGGGGGGGGTAATCTTGACTTTGTATGTATGGCCTTTCTGTGCAGTGAGGCTACGGGGGTTTACACACTTTCGAAGAGAAGGAAAACATACCCCCAAATCACCTTTCTTTCATAAGTTTTCTACAAAATATTTTGTCTTCCGGGTGCCACAGTAGTACTGCAGGTTACTAATCCCAGTCGCCGGATATGTCTACGGCCCGCAGTAATGTGCCATTACTGCGAGCATATCACGACAGCGTCATAGCAGCTACACCATTACCGTTATTATCCTGGACAAGAAAAGTGAGATTAATTGAATGGAAACCCGCAACGAACAAACCATAAACGACAAGAAATCAAAAAAATACTAAGTAATAGAATCTAAAACTGGAATGCTCTGCTCCATCGGTTTTAATATAGGCCTAGCTGGCTCGACTAAGAAGCCACTGAAGACGGAATCTTCAAGCCCCTTAAAGTGAAATATGCGCGGGTGAGACAAGCGAGACAGGTGAAACAGCACAGTGATTGATATGGACTCGTACGGGCCAGCATTATGAAATGAGTATCATTGAACATTGCTAGGTGTGTATGGGGCCGCGGCGGCGCTGCCGTCGAGATCGTGCCTATTATAGCAGAGCCCTGTGAGGCAAAGTTTGGGATTGCAGAGAATATGCACCAGCTGAAACGTCGTATTCTGTTCTTCAGAGAGATCCTACCTCCACTGAGGTGGGCAGGGTGAATGACTTATCGGTCGGGAACCTCGCTACGAAATTCCGATGAAATGCCGTCCCGTATAACGAAGTATACCCAGGGTGCTTTCCCCTTAAAGCTGTGCATGCCCAGTACTCTGTCACTGACTCTTCTACGCAAACTTGAGAATGAATCACGCAGCTGGCGCAGTCCCATGTTTCATAAATCTGTTGTTAGGTAATGTGGGCGATGTGCGCGTACCCCAAGAATCTCGTCAGGTAGTTTTGGGGTGTCTTTATTTACGCTTTTGCACGCTGATCCATTTCCAATGGCGTAGGTAGTCTCTCGCTTAAATTAATATTTCAACATTCAACCTCGAGTAACCTTCCAGACTTGTTTCAAAAAAAGGAGGGGGAGGAATATGTGTTAAGAATTATATCATCGGGATAAAACTGGCCGACAAAAACATAGACTTCCTTAAACGCAGTGGTTTAACTACTGGGAATAGACTTTATTCACGCGGGGCCGTCCATATGGAATTTGAAAGCGAGTTTAACTCTTCATTTTTGAATATTGAGAGTACAAATGAAGCAATCAAATGAAATTTCTTGACAAATTTGCACCTGTCTACTCTGATTGAACACGTAGCATTGCACCTTGCCAGATTATTGAAATTATGGAAAGGGAGGCTTGGAACGGACGGAAGTATAAAACAGTCTGGTGCCATCCTACTCGACAGTTTGCAATATGTGAAACAGATTTGGGGAATAAGATCAAAAATGGCCTCCACGTGAATAGGGTCTATTGGGTGCACGTACCCCCCGGAAATCTGTGCCATTGTGAAATTTACACACCCTCTGGACAGCTTAAGCTGCTCCAAATCTGCTTTAATTGCCTTCTTGAAAAAAAAATGAAAGCGCCCTGCAGCGTGCTTTCTCTGAAGTTTCACCCTAGTTTCGCCGCTGCGCCGGGGCAGGTGCTTGGATTGTGGACACAGCTATTTCCAGCCACCCGGCCCCCACGACTAGTTAATTGACACGGAAATGTTCACTATTCGTGGTGCTCTGTAACCAGGGAATAAAATGCGTTCTCATTCTCCTCGAGAGCATCAAGAGCAGAGCGCAGTGTCCCAGCTTCGACCCGCTGCAACTGCAGTGCACCCGGCCGGTGCTCTTTGCACAGTCAACATCACATTCGTATCCTAAGCCCCCCCCCGTCAGTACATACGAATAACAACGTATCTTATTTTAATATTTTGTCAAAATGCCAACATCATCCACAGTGCATTCCTCCAAAGACCTCTATCGTGGGGCAGCCCTTTTGTTTTTCTACCATTCAAAGCAATGTAGCCAAACTGAAGCTGGAAGGCAGAAAAAATAGTCTGTTCCCTTGTATCAATATGTGAAGTTGTATTGCTGTTGCCGATGGGTTTGCTGGGAATAAGACAAGGCAGCACCACGATGACGGTAAATAGAAGCTATATCCTTCCAATTGTGCGCAGTAATGTACCATTGATCTGTTATTCCTTCAATTAATGCATGTTCTGTTTTGCTTAAAGGCGACTGGAAAAATCATCTGTACTTTTTGCATCAGGCACCCGAATTCTTTAAGCAAGACACCAACAAAGCGAGTGATTAGCAAAAATGATAATACGGGAAAAGTGAGGAAATGATATGATTATCCTTTTAAGCAAATTATGTTCATCTTTATGTTCATCTGCACGATACTCTGATTGTGAGCCTTCTTATAACCCCTTCGCCCATGTACTCAGTATGGGGCTATTTTCAGCCCCCCTCCTTTAAGTGAAAGCCATTGCGTGTCCACCTCTTTGCCTTTAGAGCGTGTAGCCAAGGCTGACACGCCACTTAGACGGCGTCACTTTAGCACGTTCTTGAGTGGCGTTTTGCGCAGATCGATAAGCGGGCTGATGGCCTTACATGAGGGTCGTGTATCGGTCCACGGAGCCTCTACTCAAGCCCGTGATCAGTCGAGGGACGGAGAGAGAGCAAGGGTTAAGGAGGGGATAACCACTCTCGATATTTGGGGTACAACATGCTTTGCCCTCCGGAAGGTGAGCATGTGGCATGACGTTGGGATTTGCCCCTTTCGCGGTTTCGTAACAGAGCTTTCCTCTCCATTAGAGGGTTTTGTTTTGGCTTTGGGCGGTTTCTAAAACTATATCCAGTGGGTATTAAAAGAGAGCATGTTCTCACATATAAAGAGACAGTGGATCCAGCATAAGAAATCTGTAGAGATCTATTCGGCGTACGATTTCGTTCGAAACCGAAAAAAAAATCCATCCTGAAGGTCAGCAGAGAATGTTTGACATTTAAGCAATAGCCTTTTCTCCATGTAGCGAAATCATTGGTTCCTTTGCTTGAACGGGACAACAGCAAAACCTATAGGTAATATCACAGAAATAACGTTTTTGTGAATGCCAAGATATGACCGTCCTAAGCAAGGGTACAGACCTCTATCACGGGGCAGCCATCTTGCTTTTCCACCATTCAAAACAACGCAACCGAACTGAGACTCGAAGGAAAAATGTGACCCACTCTGTGAAAATGAGTCCTAAGTCGCCAGAGCCACTTTGGAGTAAAAAGTCCGTTAGAATAATTTTGCACAGTGTAAATCAATAGGAACCCACCGCATTTTTCACCATGGAGTATCCACTTTCATCAGGATGCCAAACTGAGTGATACATCAAAACAAAAAACGCAATTTGCCCTTTCCAATACAAATGAAAAGTCAAAAAGTGGCAACTTAAGACTCATTTTCACAGAGTGGGTCACAAAAAGTCTTTTGGGAAGCTTTTATTACAACCACCTGTGGTTAAACAGAAAAACGAGACAAACATGCTAGCATCATGATAAAAGTCTATAGGCCCTACCTCTAGGCTTATTCGGTGTGCCGGGAGAAAATAAGCCACTTGCGAGTTAAATTTGAATAAAATGTGGTACACTGTGTTATCTGATTGCGTAGAAACTTAACAATTTGAATTCCCGACTAAAGACACTGTTGCTATACCTCGAGATGCGGGGCAAGCTTTCCCATAACGACCACCATCTCTGGAATGGACTGGTTCCTTTGTGCCGTTCTTATCCATTGAGAACAGTGTATTGTTGCAAGGCGTCTCTTATGTAACTAAGCAAAAGCTTGCCCCGAATCACGAGGCCAATATGAAGCCAGATATGCGACGGAGAGAACCCCTCCCCCGCCTTTGTGTTGGTCATTGTTTGATCGGAATCTCAGGAATTCTTCACAGACTTCTAGGGGGGATGTGTTAGGTAACAATAGTCTAAAGTGTGCATAGGGATTGGACATGGGGGGGGCGTACCCATCGGTCCCATATCGCCCACGGTATTACGAGGTCATATGCAGCAAGGTATGAGACGGAGAGAACCCCCTCCCCTGATCGTGTTGGTCATTGTCTCGCAGGAATCTGGGGAATTCCTTTCAGACATCTTGGGGGGGGGATGTGTTAAGTAACAATAGTCTGGAATGTGTATAGGGATTGGACATGTTGGGGGGTACCCTTCGGTCTCATTTCTTGCTGGGTATATACGAGGTATACCAACAGCACATGCAGCAAGGTATGAGACGGAGAGAACCCCCCC
>NW_019091391.1:628330-675586 GCF_001949145.1 Acanthaster planci | reverse complement strand
TGGGTATAACCAACAGTGGTTTTAGTATGGCGAATTCTATTTGTTATGTTCACGTGAGTATAAAGAACTCTGTGCACCAGATTTTATTCAAATTTAACTCGCAAATGGCTAATTGCGTTTGTTCAAGCTCATGTCCAACACAAACACCAGGTGAAGGGGAATCATTAATTACACAAAACTCTGTTTGATTTTTATACAGCTTGAGTAACTGGGCTTGAACATGCACTGTAACCTTCCCTTCGACTGCACAGGCGAGAATATCCTTAGCCACCTACGTCGAGAGAAGAAATAAAATAAAACTGAGCAGTAGCAAGCATGATGTTACCATAGGCCAAAAACGGCGACTTCGGAAATAACGAAAAAAAGGGTAGGTGTTACTATTGAGAGCTTTTAAGAAAATATGATATTGCAGCGGATTAAAGGCAACCGCCCTATAGCCAGCCATGCACTCACGCATCCCATTCACGAGTTGATTCCATCTTTGCCATATCTGCTTCTCACTTGCGCCAACACTGGTGTAGTTCTGTCCCTAAGTGCAAGTTTCACCCAAGCAGACTGTATAACTCGCAATAAAGCAGACGAAAACAACTGAATTCCACATTTTGCTCACAAAGCTAAAAAGCCGTCTGAAGTAATCACGCCAGACTGAGAGTTGTCCTGCGTGGTTGCATTATTTTCTGCTGGAGCAACATTCGCATATTTTACCGCCCACTGTCTGGCGTGTAATAATCATCTCAGCTCGGTAACCTCGCACTGGCGACTGTCCAAATTCCAGTGCAAGTATACACGAGGGGATACGGCGGAAGCGCTCGTGTGAGAAAACGCCAGGATTTGAAATTGTTCCTTGGGAGGTGGTTTCAAGGAATCAGACCACACATTTTTTTTTCACCATTGATTCTCCTTCGGCTTTGATGCGGGTGGCAATAACACGTGCATTATTCATTGGAATCCAGGACGATTACCAGCGAAAGTGATCCTGCATAAATATGATTCCAACAAAATATTCATGAGCGAGTCATCAACAGGAAACTATCGAACATGCTACAGTAAGTTCAATAACAAAGTCAGCGAATGTATTTAGACAAAAGGTTTAGACAAAAGTGAATGGATTAATAAGAGTCTAAGCATACTCTAACATGAAAAAAATTCAAATCAAGTAGATACGAAAAACAAATCTCTGCACAGTGACCCATGACGTCCTCTGTATCCCAGAATTCAAGGGGAGACGTTTTGTCAGGGGGATAAAACGTATTTTCGCTGTATTACAGTAAAGGTCGCTTCTTACTTCAGGCAAAAGTGAAGGCAACGCAAGTATTACGACTTACAGCGAAATTTTGCTCCAGTTTAAATGTGTTCAACCTTTGCGAATTTTCAGCGCGAAGGCTCGATCTGTTACACAGTTACGTTTGCTTTCGCGCCAAGTATGAATTGGTCTTTGGGCGTGTCAAGTGTGAAATGTGCGTCAATACCACAACCAATATGCTTAAGTGAGGGAAAATCCGGATTCGACATATGATTTAAATTCCCAATGCTCGCTTTTTGTTATCATGATTCGCACATGATTTGTACAGAGGTCCAAATCAGGCTGCTCTACAACTCAGCGAATCCGGACGAAGGTTGGGAGGTCAAATTCTCAATTTGGGCATTGTCATCTTTTAATGGGACAATCCATCAACGCGGGCCGGCACATCAAATTTGGAGGAAAGGGAAAAAGCCAGTACAGCTGACTGCAAAACGAACCATCGTTTTAATGGATAAATGGACCCCAAATGCACCGGCCATACCTATGAATCAAACTCGCGGACTCGCTAAGTGATGCTCTCGAGTGGGCAAATCTAAGCTTCAGTCCCTGACAAAATTTCATGCGCGAGAATGTAACACCAGATCCTGTGTCCCCACCAGAGGGTGCAGCCCGGATTTTGTCAGAGGGGGGTCCCCAGGGGGACTAGCATAATATGGGGTTGCACAAAGTGTGATGACCCCTCCCCCCAAAAAAATCCCCAACGGTGCTTCAAATTCGAAAAGCGGCGAATTGCAGTTCCGACCAGAGAAGCCTCAGTTGCTAGGAAAATTTTGTGCCCTCTCTTAGTCCAGCTCGGCCGGGGCCTATACGTCGAGCCTCGTATCTTGGCGAAGTTGTTTGAAAGCACGCTCTTAAATTTAATGTTGTTCACTTTATGACAATGTCTCCCACGTGTTTCAGAGAATTTAAAACGAATCAGCAAAATATTGGGAAGTAATCTGTCCATCTCACATCCATTGCTTTATTGTTTTTTTTTAAAGTCGGTCAAGTTGTGCAATCTTTAATTTACTTTCTTTGTACAAGCAGCGGAAATCACACAGACAAAACTCCCAAGTTTCGATTTCTTCAGCAAGCTCGTGGAAGAACTACCAGGCGAGAAGAAATACCACTACGATATCGTCAGGTAACATCAGGTGGAGATCTTTCCAGGATGATCAACCGGGGGGGGGGGAATCAAGACCCATTCTGTTCCAGCAACTTCTCCCCGAAAGCTTTCTTCATGAAATTGTCATCGAATGACGTCTACATCCTCAAATAACTACTGTACAGGGATCATTGAGTGACAGCTTCAGTCTTATAAGTGAGGAACCCCCCCACACACATGACAATGCATGGCACATACCAAGAAAACCGATCAAAGAAAGACGGATCTAAACAAACAGCACAGGATGAGTACTACACAGGGTGACAAAAACGTGCCCAAGGCATTGGATCTTCCTCAAGCAACTACGTAATTTCAGTTCGAAAAAAAAAATACCAACGATTATTGCATGCACTTAGTGATTGGTTTAGTTCACTCTGTTCACTTTTCAGAACAGTCTCATAAGCAATTCAGTCCTACAGGGTCTCCCTAGGTTCCCCCTTCCACGCATTGGACGGACCTTGCTGCCAACGCAGAGCTCAACGGGATTTCTTGAATTCATCAATTAGAATGGGCTAGGCTCGAACAGCGCACTTTCATTTCCCGGACAGCCGGACGAGCCTCTTTGTTGCCGTTGTCAAGCTCGTCCAGCACCAAATCCGGGCACCTTCCGAGACAGGTGGCCACGAAAATATGACTTCCGCGGGGAGACAACAGGAGAGATTGCTCTCTCTCTCTCTATGCCTGATTCGTAGCTTTATCCTCATAATGGCGAGAAACCATGGCCGACCGTCAGCACAAATTGAATTTATCGTTAAACGGTTTGAATTAGCGCGGTTATTTGGACACAACGCTTTATTTATATGATTACCTTCCATTCCTTGAATTTCATGCAGTCTTACCGAATTTGCATGATAAAAGCATTTATTGCATGATCATTGCCAGAACGATCAGAAGATGACCAGTAATTTGTCTATCACAAACTCTTCGATCATGCCACTGACGAAATGGTTAAATCGGTGCAATGAATGACAAACAACGAACTTGCTTTTCCAATTCAACGCCATTCCCGGCGTGAGACGAAAATGAGGATAAAGGACGAACACAATTGTTCGGTGTTATTTCGAAATTGGAATCAACTTTGGGGCGAGTGACCCCTCTTTGACGAAAACTGTAATGCAATTTTTAAAAGACAGAAGTGCGAAATTAACCGGGAAAACCTATACTTACAAGATTTAATTAAGAAATCGTAGCTCCTCAATGCCTCGTTACTTAACCCAAAAGTCGATTTTTCCCAATGCCAGTGGTCTCAACCCAAATCGTTTGAAAAGCATTTTATGGTGTTTTTTAGTATGTCTTTACATCTTTAATATTCTATTTCGCTGACGACTGACCCTATCATGTCCGCACAAGAAATTGAGCTCCTGAGAGCCCCGAAGCAATAATTCCACAACGCACGCGCGCTTGCCAGTTCGCCCTGAATATCGCTAGCTCAGTAACAATGATGGATACACGCGTTGGCAAAACCTGACTGAAAATCGTGATATATTCATATATAGAAGCGCACTGCATGAGACCAAATTATATTTGCACTGCGTTTATTAAGCTTAATTTATATGCACCGGTTCCGTTTGTGTGCTCGCGTTTGTTTATCTTTCATCTTCGACTAATTAGTCGTGTAACCGACTTCTTTTGCACTTGGAAGTAGAATTGTAACTCTCCGCTTTAAAAAAAAACAACATAACAGCGATTATCTCAAGAGTATCCGTGCTACGCATCCGCCCTCGGATATGATATTTATCTCCGCTGGTACATTAAAAAAAATCACACCCTTCAAGATCGTGCTTCGACGTCTCGTATAAACATCTTCCTCTCAAGGTAGGGATATTTATTACCGGCAGTTTCCACTGTCGAGCGTATGTTACTCAACGTAACCCGAAGAAGAACATTTCCGGAACTACTTATTTTGGTGGAAAAGAACAAAACTCGTGGTCCATTAGCGGGACCACTTTGGCGAAGCAGCGACAACGGTAGAAAAGGCTGGCACTGCAACTGGGAATCAAAATCATTGATTTCGCTATAACCAGTGTGTCTTTGGCGTTCAGAGACGTGGTCTATAATTATTGTTTCTGATCCCAACTGAACTTTCATACGGGCCAGAGACTATACAGAGACGTTAATGTCATGTGTCACCCTAAATGATTACACATTACTCGTCATGCAATACCCTCGCCGCGCCCAAAGAAAATTGGCCGGGAGGGTTAAACATCACAAGACATTTTTCTTTCAAAAAACAGAAGATACAGTCACTTCTAGTGATCCTCTACATAAAAAGTACTGCACAGCTCACATTGCTCTCAATATTTCATTATAATCAGATTAATTTTTTTGAGTTTAGTTTGCGGCCCAGTTTCAAATAAATATCGATCCATTTAATCACACAAAATCAAAAGCTAACAGATTTCTATTGGCTATCACCGTCTTCAGGGATATTAATTTCCTTCGTGTTGAGCCGCCGGCGTTGAAACAGCCGCTGTGATGTGTTGAGTGTGTTGAGAGACTGAACGCAACAGAAAAAGATCACTGTATAAAAAGCGCTACAGAAGTTGAAAGCAAGCAATTAAAACAAAACAATTACAAAAATCGATTTCTCGACTCCCGTCTGGTCGAACCCACGTCATTATGCCACTTTCTGGCAGACAACAGAAGCACGGAGATAAACAAAGAGAAACGAGGACTTTTTAGACTACAAAGAGATTGGCACACACGCTATGTATAGGGCTGTGTCGGATATCCGAATGACCGAATATTCGATCGCTTGTGACATATTCGAATGTTGTTTTTCGAATTTGAATATCATTCGAATGCAAAATCATGAAAAGGAAGGAACAATTTTGTTTTGTTTTAAATGAGAAAAATTGCACTATGGAGGCTTGTTTCAACCGGATTCAAATGAAAAGCGTCAGAAATCTGACAACTATACAAAAAGTAAATTAGGCATTAAATAATTTAAAAAGATTAGAAATTTTCAACATGGCAAGAAGTCTTGTTCACCTCATCTTGCCAGATCGTGGCAGGAGATAATCCTAAATATGAGAAGCTACTACATGTATATTGATCATAATGCTCAATTGTGTGTGTTATTGCAACCGATTTTGTATATGGTTTGTTAATCAACAATCTACCGGTCGGTATGACCGTATATTCAGATATTCGATCAATTTGAAGGTCGAATATTCGAATAGTGAATTATGCGAGTTGACTCAGCCCTCATCTATAGCAGTACATGTAATACCAAGCTAAGATTTATACACGACCACCGCTGTGAAATCCAAACACCCTGGATGTACCCGGTAAGTGCTTCGTTTTGTGTCCATGGTGCAAACAGACGCTGCAATGGGCATTATTTTCTGTCTCACCGATCCATCAATTCATTTGAACTCGCTCCGGCTGGGCGAAAGGAACATGCGTACCGGTGATTTACTGAAGTCACACACCGTGTATGGAAATGGTAAATTATCTGGAGGCGCCGAAAACACACGCCCGGCGAGAAATTCAGTCGTGAACCTTAATGGTCGAAATATTTGCCGTCAGACGAGCAGAGGGCACTCGGAAATGAACGCACTGACTGAAGCGAGTAGCACGTGGCCGCTTGTTACGCGCACAAGGGGCTTGAAAACATCTGGACCATGATTTACAGGAATATAATATCAAATCAGTGCTCTGGAATATGTGATTGCCGAGCTTTCGGTAACAGAGCACCTTCCTCGGGTCAAGCAGATTCAGTTCAGTTCATGAGAACTGAATCTGCTTGCCCTGAAGAAGGTGCTCAGTTACCGAAAGCTCGGCAATCACATATTCCAGAGCACTGATTTGATATTATATTCTTGTCGATATTCTGATCACAGTGCTACGCAGCCCTTCCATGCTTCTCCGGGCCATTATTTACTTATCCATCAAAAAATTATGAAAAAAATAAGCTGCAATGGTCTCAAATTTGTTTGCGCAGTGACTCGAAGTTTGTGACCCTGAATTATTCTGTGGCGATCAATGGTGGTTTGAGGTTAACAGCAATCTTACAAAATAAGTAGTGAATATGTCTGCATTTGGGTTTAAATTTGTCACGCTTTATAATTTATTTAATGGATTTTTATTACGAGCACATGTGGCTTGAATATACTACTGAATTAATAATTATTACTGAACGATTTTACAGTGAAAAAATTAGCTTTAGATATGAAAGAACACAGTTTATAAGGAAATTTATAATAGCTACGAAATGCTGATACATTAATTTAAAATGACCTTGAGGCATTTCTTTCAATGGAACGTGTAAAAATACTTAGAGCGAAATAGTCATCCCTTGTCCTTTGCGAGTTGCCGCGACTTTGGAAAATATCGAGCTGATTCATCAGTCATACCAGCATAAACGCTTGAAAATGTCAATTATTTCGGCTTAAATGCGTAAGATTCGACCTCACTTGTAAAGATGAAGGGCATTCGTGTAATGTACAATTCGAAACGGATCTCCATCAAAAGACGCAATATAATCCCTCGGCCCTTCCCCCCCTCCTTATTTTTGTGCTTAGGTTCAACTCTTGGGCTTTAAATGGCGTATATGTTAAAAACTTCAACAATTCTGAGTTAGTTGGAATGATATGCGTTGTCTTTGCCTTTCAAGTTAGCTTCCATTCAGGGACTACGCTGGATTTACTGAACAGATTTTATAACCGAAAGATCTGTTATGGCCAACCTGGATGACGGAATTTTCTCCGACGTACCACCATTTCAATGAAGAACATGTACAAAAATGGTTAGATTACACGCCACACTTTTCGTCCGTCAGCCTCTCCCTTAAAGCCCACTGAGTGAAAGTAAGGATGAGATCTTTTAGTGTGAAAATCACTCTGAATTTAGATTGAAAATGGCTTGAAAAGGGGAATCACTTTCAGTCGAAACTCGAGTGAAACCTCGATCCGTTGAAGTGAAGAAATTTCGCTCAAATTAGGTCTGGTTCCTTGGTTCGATCGACGGGAGTGACTTTTCACTCTTCGGAATGTAGAGAGTTGCTACAAGGTACTAGGTGTATTCAATAGCTTCAAACTTCCCCTGACTTTCAAATTTCAGGAGCAATTGTTTGACATTATAAGCGATCACACTTCCCTGAATCGCGAGGACAAATGTTATCAGCTAAAAAAGATAAACCCCATTATAAAGTCGCTCAAATCTCTTTTAAATCATGCCTCCTCCCCATTCTGTCAAGCGTGTATTAAAGTGTTTTACTGGAATCCTTCTTGAACTTACTGAAGGGAAGGCAATAGCGTATACTATTGACATATTGGTTGTGCGTGGAAATGCCATTTAGGATGGCATCTTGCAGGCTTGGTGCACAAAAAGACAGTGGAGACTGTAACGTAACTAGGCCATTACCGGTACCTAACCTGCATGGGGGTAATGGGGTTGAGTACGGCGATACAAATAGATTGGCCATTATACCCCGCTGATGGGGTGGGGCCAGTGCCCATCCACTGACGGCACTCAGAATGCACAGAGTCGCGTGGGACGTGTCTGTCTTCCCGCTGATGCGTTGCTGCGGCAACGCTCCGACAAGGCTGTTTTCATGGCTCCGGAGCAACACGAACAACCCAAGATCCGTAATAAATTGGATTTGATCCTTAACTCAAAGACAAGTCGAACGCCCCCCCCCCTCTACTCATTACACGCGTTCGCCCCCGCGACAGAATTCATTACAACCAAAACCCTGTACGCAACATGTCTGAATAAGCATTGTCGCATTCGTTAATTAAAGATGTTCGTTGTCTTCAAATGTAAAACCTTTCAAGGATCGTGCTGTTTGAGCAGCTATGCTGCAATCGATGTTACAGTATTGCCCTCTTTAAAGTGGTCGATGAGCGGTCGATAGCCCGTGGCAAGTAACATCAAATAGCAGACCGCTCGTCCATGACGGACTCGTTCTAGCTTGCCGTACGTACATCTGGTTTAACGTATCCAGGCTGAGTTTCAAACACTTCGCGAAAATTCTGCCGCACTCGATTTCCAAGACTTAGTTCAATCCGTACAGTGTTCCTGAAAAACTTAAAAATCAATGTTTTTTAAAGTCAGATACCAGTTGGGTTGTTTAAATACAAAAGAAAGCTTCACTACTTCACACGCGCTTTACAGTGTTAGCATTTAAGTCAAAAAAAATTCGGATGTATTGCCCTATAGGCTAAAAAACGCATCACTTCAGTACACTTTAAGGACGACTTCGGGAAACGGTTTCTGACAGCCTTTTGAAACATGAATCGTTGATTTTCTTAGAGATTTCGGTCTCAGTGCCCAGAAGAACGTTTTATTCAGGGAATTGGAGATGGAGTTTTGGCGTTTCATTTTGAAGCCAGGAATAGCCCCAGGTCTTTGACGCCAAAGCCAATTCCGTTTGCGTAACGTGATGTTTGCGCTGAAAAGTACGGTTATGCAACATAAACGGACTTTGACCTCACTGAAGAGAATCTTTAACCAGGCTGCCTGCCGTTCACGTCCGGCGGGGCATTTGTATTAAGAAAACCAATCACTGGCCTGACGACGGCCGTCGTGCTAAACGAGTGTTTATTTCCGCCAACTCGAGTGCGAATCCGACACCGATTGAGCAATAATTGCATGAATCAGGTGCGACCACTGCGTATAAGCCTACCTTTGACACGGTTTTCGTGATTATCCTTTTTGTACGAGCGCAGACGCGTTGGAAATCGATGATAACGCGCGCTCTGACGAAGAGGCCACTGCTTAGTGATTTTTCTGGCTTCTTGTACTCAGTGAACCCAAGATTTCGTAATAATGCCGAAATTTGATTCATTTTTTTATCTCTACGGGTGGGGTTTTGCATAATCCTCACGCACACGATAAACTTTACGAAACTTAGTATAAAGATGCGCAACAGAGCATATTTAATTTTTTTCCTCATAATCGCTTGCATGGGCATATCAAACGTCACCGACATTATACCGGCGACGACATTTAAGATTTTTCCCGCTTATCGGTCTGTGATTTCTATGCATTTGACCATTGTTTGAGCAACCCAAATCCTCACCAACGATTCAAGACAAGTTTGTATAGTACATGTACCTATATTTATTATAACTGTGGTGCGGAGCTCTTCAAACTTGAAAAGGTCAGCAAAGGTATTCCAGGTGTAACCCGTGTAAGCTGTATTGTTCATATTCCTATAGAAAGCGCACGATACCCATGTCTGACGTACGTGTGCATTATTTATCAAGCTGTTGTATAACTGCCACCTGAAATAGCGCCCTCCGCATTCATCAATTAATCAATTTTTTTCTCCAAATTACCGCGGTTCACAATAGTCAAGTAGGCCTACTTGCTGCTGACCAGGTTAGGGGTTCTGTCGGAGCTATCACGTTGTTTCGTGTTTCCTTTGGGACTTGAAGAGCCTAGTCGCCGTGTATACATGGCGGGTTGGGTGCGTTAACATATCAAGAGTGTCACCAGATCAGGCCCTTTGGCTGCGATGGGGGCTTAAATTCGTGGGCGCAAGGCCCAAACAGGGGCACGGCTCTGTCACAGACAGCCACAAGTTCTTTTGGAATTAACCAAAAATCCAGGTCAATACTGAATGCCAACTGTGACGGATTACGTCGGTTCATCGTGATTCCGATTCTCATTTTTAGACCATCAAGAAGAAGATGCCACAGGCTCCGAGTCACACATACACGCGTAAAGGTTGAGAGGCAAAGCCAGACAAAAGCTCTAAAAACTGCTCTCTTTGTGTGGAATTGTTTGTGCGCTTGCCTGACACGGACAACACATCGAGATTCATCACCGACGCACTTGATTTCTGCTGGCGTCACTCGGTGTCAAGTCCATGTGAAGTAGGCATTCCAAACAATTTCACGAAGGGATTAAACATTTCTCTACCCTATTCAAACGCAGGGAAAGACAGATTCAAATTTCACATGCGTGATACGTGGGAATCATTCGATGCTGATTCTTAAACGGTAGCTTGGAAGATGAATTCCAACATCACAAAACCTCTCCATTCTTGGCAGACTGGTGGGCAGCTATTCTGACATTCCGGTCACTATATGGCTACCCCAGAGCATTTTTATAGTTGACCTCTAACGGCCACTTACAAACCAGAGCATTCTGTCTTTTTCAGAAATTGTGCACGTCTTACTTTCCATTTGATGCCATGTCTGGAGAAACCTTGGACTATAACGCGTAAACGGGATTATTTTCATTTCGGTTCTGGAAAAAGCCCAATTTTATCCCCCAAATCGGTCATATCACTCTTTCCGACATAACCGGAATTTTACACCAGGAAAATTCTCGCAAGAGTTGATTCTCCATGTCGTCTTATAACAGCAAACGTCATCCTTGTAAACTGTAAAATTCAACGAAGCAGAAAAATCATTCAACACTCCACTGAACAACGGGGCACAACTCAACCCGGTTCATGAGAGAGACAGATGACATCAACCACGGGTGAGAGAAATTCCTGACAAAATGAAAAACGGTTTTTCTCTATTTATTGACGTAATCCCGCATTTGGGGTAAACCGAAGCGTAATAACAATTTTCTTCACTCAACTTGAGAGAATCAGGGTTGATCTCCTTCACTAGAATTGGAATCTTAACGATCAAGGTTCTCTGAAGAAACACCGAGTGTGATTGGATTGTCCAGAGTAGGACGAGTGCCTCATTCTTGACAACAGTGTAACTCCTGAAGAAGCCGGGATAATCTGGAAATCAGGCTGATTAATTTAAGCCTAATTACCTACACCGGGCCCTTATACGACGTCTAACCGCACCAAACATGACAAATTAGCAAGTAATTAGAAGGCCCGCTAAGGGCGGAAACGTAATTTTCACAGGCGATCGTTCATAATAAATGCCTCACTATAGCCAGTAAAAGGGAGATCATCAATACACGCCGGCACGGCTGGGCTCAACGCGACAGGCCTGGCATAATAACAAGACAGATCGTCTTGGAACACATCATCTGCCGGAATTCCTACGAGATAAGGTCGGCGAGAGATCTACGAGCCGATAAAAATCCCCTCGTGTTGACGAGTTTGTTATAGACTGTTTACAGCCCTCGATTCTCCAGAGAAACGAATTCAATTTTTCCCAGCTCCATTCTGTTCTGAAACTCTCCCTAAGACGCGGAAATTGCATGCGAAAGCTGACCTGTGTTCTGATAAACAATGAAAAACATAAGAAGAGACGCACGCGCAGGTGCCGTATGTGTGATTGAAGTACCCTTTCCTTTCACTTAAGAGCTTATAGAACTGTATCGATGAAAATATCTATGAAGAAGATGGAACCATTCATCAAGATTTGGTTTATTAGTTCATTCCGAGTACCCCCCCCCGAAAAAAAATAACAGTAAATTAACAGAGGTATTTGAGTGATACTGGTTGCTTTCAAGTTAGAAATATCAAAAGAAGTTTTATACAGATGTTTGCATAAAAACAAGACCACAAATATCTAGCAGGTTGCTGTGGAAGACGGGGGGAAAATACAGAGAAAAGAAAACCAAGAAAGGAATACACGGATCAAAAAGAAAATCAAAACACAAAGATTTAGATAAATATGAGGCCATGATTCAAGTGATTGGTGAGAAAACGAGGTGACTGGAAGAGCAAAGCTGTAGGACAAGCAGGAATTAATCACCCCCCCCCCGCCAAACTGATTGAGGCAAAAATGATGAGATTATCCGCCTTGAGCAGAAGCACCCCCTCATTGGTTGAAAAGAGCTATGTTGGTTGGGAGTGTTCATTCCGTTGGTAGCGATGCGACTGCAACGCGTGCATTTCATAGTCGTTTGTGAACCAGTGAAGCGCAGTTCCGACCAAAGGAGCCTGCGTTGCTAAAAAAAAGAATTGCACCCTTTCTTGGTGCAGCTCAGGACTCACATGGTGGATACATAAACACTTCAACATTGGCGAAGCCAAAAAAACGGATTTGACTTCCTGGCCTCAACCTTCACGTACAGCTGCCTCGGTAGCAATAATCCGAAAGCGGGAAATCTCCGGTCGTCGGTCGAAGGAACGGTCATTATCCTAACAGGGAGGTATCATGAGACCAAACAAGACGCTTGGGGACACTCATCGAGGAGACAATTACTTCAGGTAAAAGAACTTTCCAGACGAGGAGGAAAACTCCCCGGACAGTTCGTAGGTAAACTCAAGTTGGCCTTAAGTCCTCTCCAGCGGAATTCAAGTGAGGTTAATCGCTCTGCTTCCGACGACAAAAGCAACTGAAAAGATTTTTTTCACATTTTAAGAGCAAGAGGTGCCATCTGGCTAGCTTCCTAAATTTGATCACCAAATATCCCCCAATTTTTGCATGATAATTTAAGGCACATTACACCGACGTTAATAATCCTAACGCCTAACGTTCATCCGTTCAGCCACTGCGCAAAAACTCTACATTGCACTAGTGCAGTATGTGCGTTAGTTATGATTTCGTCCGTTGGCAAATGACAGAAAATTCCTGAGCCCTTTTCGAAGCAATCCGAAGTTCCAAGTTCTGCTGCAAGACTGACAGAAAATATGTCCTTACATTTTAATATGACAGTATACCTAAGATCCCCTGTTTTGAAACTTACAATATAATTGACACTCCCTGCAAATCGAAATCCAAATGCACAAGAACAGTCCGTCACCGAGGTGTTGCGTTACTGTGTTTCCTGACATTATCAACGTCAGTGAACATAACTGTTTTACATACAAGCACGCAGATGTCAGCCTCTCCCATTGCAAACTAATGTTTTTAGCCTATACGTGACCAGAATTTTTTTTCAAACTGACGATTCATCACTTTGCATGGTTATACCTAATTCCCGCTACACTGCCGTGCTTTTCAAGAGAACATTGTGTGGCAAGGTTCACTATAATATTCTATCTTCTGCATTTTTTATTAGTTTTTTCTACATTAAAAATGCAGAATAAAGTCCTTGTGCGCTGAGCGATATGAGATGCGCTAAAACGTTGACCTTCAGAAACAGCTGTAAAAACGGCAATAAAACCCGCAGATCGCTATTGCTACAGTACTGGATGCTAATTAGCTGGTTTGAGAGGCCGCATACTCTTCCTGAAATTCTTTACAATAAGATCGAACACATCCCCGGAAGTAAACTAGAGATGTTGACAGAACCGAGCAGCCTAACACCGACAAACCAGCAGCAAAAATTTTGTCAGAGTTTAAAAGACTGCCGATTTCGCTGCAATTTTTGGCTATTAGGACATCAAAAACCTTCACCTATGGAGAATCTTATGTTTCGTTACGTGTTGTTTGATAGTGGTGCTGGATATGAAATAAAGGACAAAAAAAACCTTACTTGTGATAAGAAAAGATCACCAATTTTTTTGGTACTCGGTATAAACTACTACTTTTACTATGTCAAAGAGATCTTAATCTCGAAGTCAGGCAACGCTCAACTTCGGGCTAGTTTATAGTTTTCTGTTAAATTAAAGACACACCGTGTTCATCGAAATTCCATTCATTTCTGCATAATTTGAATGACATGCTCCACGTTTTACTTTATAGTTCTTTTTATCAAGGTGTATTTAAAAACCTTTAAAATTGTTCATTTCTCAATTTTTCGGATTGTGAAAATCAGTATGGCTGCTGGTTATTGACAGGTTATTTAAACGTTCCGACATTTTTTCAAATTGTAAGTTTTAAGCTAAAAATCTCGTCTTTTAATTAAAAAAACTGCATTACATCATTGTCCACGGCCTATAAAAACAAGAGATGTAGATATACTCGGTCCTTTCATCAAGTACTCCGGCTTTTGGCAACCTGTGGCATTGAATTCTCTAGTGACATTGAAATGATATTGGTCAAACACCGAGGCAAATTCAAGCAAGCATACTCTACGTTTACAAACCCTTGTGGATAATTACAACTTTAACTGAACGACGGACAAAATGAAGTTTGCAGTGGTTGGTCGTATTTGCTTTCGAGTGCCCAAGTCCATCAACAGATGGCAGTAATCGAAATGCAGTATGCAAATACTACATTATAATAATTCCATTCCGCCAAAGACTACCATCAGTTTTAAAGTACGTACAAGCTGGATGTACGCTGAGCTGTGTACACAGCGACACGCAATTTTATTGATAATGAACTGCGCCTCCGGCATGTACATGTAGGTATTATATTAAGCGCAAAAGAAAGTGTGGCCAGGATTAGTTGTGATTTTAAGCAGCTTCCATTATCCCATCATTCTATTATACAATCCGAAAAGCTACAGGAGGCTTTATGACCCGTCCAAAGAAAAGGCAGATTCCTGCTCCTACAAATCAGACCACTTCTTTAGGCCAATGCAACTTATACGTTTCTCCTGATGTTAGTACTCTAATTGTGTGCGTGTTTGCATAAGAATTATATGCTTGTTTGAAAGTCATTTCAATAACCAACAGAAAAGAATCCCGTGGAGGTCGAAGTGGTGGTACTGCAAACAGGTGCCCGACATGATCGTTTGTGGATTACTTGTAACATTGGGGAAGTCTCTGATCTGCATTTGCGTTGTGCTGACAAGACTCCAACGAACCATCAGCGCTCGGAGGTATTCCAATCTTCGCCTCTCTTGTGCCTGCAGCTACCCACGCAAGACGCTATACTACGCGTCTCGCCTAACTCCCTGTAACTGGATTTTTGGGGGGCTCAACCAACAACAGAAACACCCTCCAGAACTCACCTGTAATTCCCCGTGTCATCAGAATCAACAGTATGTACTCCAGAGTGGGGCCAGCGGCCGGGTAGAAGCCCATGATTGTCCGGGTATTCCTCAGTGTGTAGAAAGCAGAACGAGCGATCGAGCAGATAGCGTGTTTCAGTCTGACCATTGTCTCACAGGACGAGCGGTATAATAGAGATATGTACCGCCCAGCGCCCAGGTAGCATGCTGCCTGGTAAACTGACGTTCGACTCTCGCATCTCACTGCGCAGTGCGACTCTGGTGACGCTTTCTGAGTAGATGGCGCCCAGTAGTTAGCGAGCTGCAGCCCGGTTCATTGAATAACCTGACGTGTCGTGTTGACTACTCCACGCCGTCGTTATCAATTCAAATATTCAAGTGCTTTCTGAGAGTGGAATAAGACTCCCGTTTCCGGATGCGTGGGAATTATTAGAGAGCAAAAAGCAAAGCATGGGGCGAAAAACACGTCCGGAGAACGCGTTTCCCAAAATAGCAGGTTCAACCAGCATCGCTGCACAAGTTGAAGAATAAAATGAGACGGAAAACCTTTCAGGAGGATACAGAACTGATTTCGACCATTTGGGCATTTAAATCTGTCTGACAAAGTAACGACGCACTGTATTATATGAAACAATCGAAGAGCAAATGGTGTAACTACGAATAGCTGGGTGGTATCACCGGAAAATCGATTGGATCTATTTTCCGCTGAACGCAAATGTGTCTTGATTATATTACTGGAAAAGGCAAAAGACAGAAAATACAAGATGAAGGTGGCGACGTGTCAACAGTGAGCTATTTTCGTCTCGTCTTAAAAAGAACTACTTTGTGTGTACAATTAATGTACTGATTATTCAGTTTTCAAGTTAGCTGTGATAAGTGGAAGGCTTTAACGTACCTTAATATTTAAATCAACTGTTTTCATTGTATTTGACTGTGACTTCGTTGCCTCCTTCAATTGATCAATCAACTAAGAGAGAGATCAAGTGCACCTTGCTTGCGTGCGCTGGTTTGGAAACGCGCGCGTTTGGGACGGAACACTTGAGACTCATATTTTTCAACACAATGTGCACAGTCCACTGCATTCACCACAGCAAGAAAGGATATTTTGTGCTCGTACTGTGGGGAGTACTCGAGTTTATCATTTATTTTATAATACCAGGTTTAACCCGGACACTCTATGATACTCACACTGTATTGTCAGTGTGGTCCTAGCGTTGCAAAACAAATCGCCATCTTGCTCGTGGTCGGATTCATGATACTTACATCTTAATTCCTGCCTTTTATTTCCAAGGTGGACGTCTTGACCCTCGACATCGACAGGTTGACGGTCTCGATCGATTCCAATGCGCAGCAGCTACAGCAAGCAGTCAATTAATAATCACTGAATATCACTGACTACTCGAGATTAAATTTCAACTGAATGTCCGCTTTCCATTATGATTCCACCTCGTTCCTTGCACGACAGGACCCCCACTTGACCTGGGGAACATGCCCACTGCGGCTCTCAAGTGTCCGTCAAGTGTAATGGTTTTTGCATTTTCACCACAAGGGGTAGCAAAACCTTTGCAAGGAGTCCTTATCGAAGGCTGTAAAAACACAAAAAAACAACCCCCACCACCCACCCCCCCAAAAAAAAGGGTAAAATACCGACAAGACACAGAAGAATGTGCCAAGTGGGAAAAGTAGCGAAACTACAAGCAAACTGCTGTGACCATGAAACTATAACCTACTCGGTTTACCATCGCGGTTTGGTTGACAGTCTCATTTATGAAAATCCAGCTGGTGATGACCACTGTGAAAATGATTCTGCTTTTGCAATGGAACAGATGTTTCATCCGTCTTTTCATGCTCACACAAAGGAGGGAAAGCAAGTCGGTCTACGCGTACAAACAGACAGCAGGTTGAATATCACTTCTGGCGTTATCAGACGCACGTACATGATACTCTTAGGTTTCAAGATGAGGACAGTTCCCTTGAATCTACCACCACTCACACCAGCGGGTGTAACGCAGGCTTGTGCGTGGCCATGGTACGATGATGCATTGGCAGCCAAGTAGCTCTTGTCATACCAGAGCTACATGAGTACTCGATAATAGGGTCCTTCCACAAGTCAAGGTTGAGCACAGTGTGCGGAGGACAAAATTCTTGGAAATTCAAGGATGTGCCAAGATGGTTTCCACTCGATTTCGTTTAGATGAAGAGCAGGATTCAGGACATACTAAGCTCAAGTAAAAGAGGGGAATAATTGAATTAAATGTCTAGATTCGTGCAGTTGTATACTCTTTTAAGAAAATGGATACTGTTCAGAGTAATTACAAGAGCCTTGTTCTTCCATCAGCCGATAAACAAATAAACATTTTCGAAACTGTCTCCAAAAATCACCTTATTTTACAAGAAGTGGTGACCAGTTTCGACTGAATATCAGCTTACGAGTAAGAAAAAGAAGAACGCGAAATCAACGGTTGCATAGGCCTACTCGTACGTCTTTGCGTAATGATGACACATTTGCCACAAGGGATTCATGTTAACCAAATGTGATATCATGGATGACATTTCATGTTGTCGGCAAGGGGGTTGTGTTACAATCTGACGTGGGTTGACTTTCTATGACTGTCGAGTTAGAGCAGACACTTGATCCTATTCCGTTGGCAAAAGCATTAACCAGAGAGAGACGCTTATCCTCATTCCTCACGGATGCCAGCCCGCTACGGCACGTGATTAGTACTTTTGTTCTGTTCTTTAATTACGCCCAGACTCGGTACAAGCCTGTGATTGTACCTGTCCAAAGTGTCAATTTTATGGAAAGACTTGAATGAAGTCAAGGAACAATCTGATATGTTACTGTCTAGGACAGCTCATCCAAATAGGCTTCACACAGCAAAGACTTGACCCCGTTGAAAACATCGCGCGAGTAAACACTTAAATCATGCAAGAGCCTTTGAATTCGATGTAGTTCCCATTTCACAGGTGATATTTGTCCTTCCTATATCCTTTTCCTTCTAACTTGGTTTCTGAGGGTGGTACGACATCCGACATTACGAAGGCAGTTTGATTGTACATGCATTTCAAACACTGCTTTTTCACAATTTCGCCCCTAGACGCGTGCTATTTGAATAAAAGGCCTAAAAAACATCCAATACCTAGAAAAATCATGCCTTTTGATAGCATCGTTATATTTTGTAACAAATTGGACGGGGGCACTTTATTATATATTGCCGGCCATTTCGGTCCCAAAGAGACGGGTAAGATCAAATTTGAACGGCGATCAAGCGAGGCTTCGTTTACTCTGAGGGTATCGGGAGGGAGTGCAGTTAATTTCGCCTGTCAGTTGGCCCATCACCAGCCAATTTGTTCTCGAGTTGGCCTACTTGCCAGCAAGGGCCGACGCACACACCTGAGAATCCTTTAAAGGCGTCTGCGCGTCAGTTTGTTACACTAATTAAAAGGATGGCAGGTAAATATTTCATGGATGTAATTTCTTAATGTTGATTGCAAAAATCAAAATGGAAATGTTTGGAGGCAATGTACGAAGCTTCCGAATGTACACACTAGAAAACATAAAGAAATTCATGGCTTCAAAATAATTTACCCTGATTACTCCTTGAGATAGTCATTAATACATGCAAACATGGTGTAGAATGTAATAATATGTACTCTGGCCATTAAGAGGGACGGGAGAAGATACCAAGTGGTTTTGTACACACAGCGTGTTTGATTAACTTAAATGGAGCAATAGGGAAAAGCCTGGTGACCCTCTGAATGCAGGCTCTACACGTCACGAATCAATGCCGTTATTGCAAGTTCTGACGGGCCGCTGCATGGTTGGTGGCACACCGCCAACGCACTTGCTGCGCTCAGCGGCCAAGCGCGCTGTCGCATCGGGTGAGCATGGTTCCACTTGGCAAACATCCTGCCCAAGCCAGGATCCTTGTTTGATCGGCAAGCCTGGCGGTGCACCGTGACGGCTGATGCCCACTGATGTGCTGTCTTCTGTGCGGTCACCCGAAGGCACGCCAAAATCAACAGAAAAATTGACTCGGTAAGATAGAATGCAGATATTTCAGTGCAGTGAATGACCACTACTTTAATGAAATTAAAAGGCAAAGCACGTAGCAACAAAAATAACAAAAATCTGAGTGGATTCCATATGATATCCTGTACCCTTGCAATTAATGCACAAATGAGACAGGCAGCAAGTTGAATGGCACATTTTCTTAACATTTCATGTGTCAGATCAATTTCCGAGCCAAACGTCCCAAGAAATGTCACAGAAATGTCAAAAATGCCCCAGCTACTGTACGCTATGAATAATTTACGGGGTCCGTCGTTGTCAAGCAACGAGAGAATTTTAATGCACTCTAAAGATTTGGAGATGGGATATTTTCGGAGTTGCCCGCACAAATATCTTTCATTTCATTATCATTCCTCCTAAAGGTAAAGGGCCTGAATACTGTGCTATGTTTTCCGGTCAAGTGATACACAATCGTACTTATTCACAATGCAGTGCGCCATCCAGAGGTTGCCGCATTAGCTATTGTCGAAGTGCACTGTGTAAAATGGTCGACAGTCTATCCGTCGGCTGCGCTCGGGAGACTTCAAGTTGAATGCTTCCCCATATTTGTTTGTCAGGGAAAAGATTCATAAATTTTTGGTTCGTGGTTTAATCCTTTTTTCTTCCTCTACCATGCAAAGCTGAATCTATTCAAAATGCCCCCATGTTGTCACTGGCATACGCTAAAATACAAAATACACAAATTAAGTTTTGTTTGGAAACCAATTTGCTATATCTATTAGTATACACTGTACTTTACTTATAAATACATATAATTTCTGCATGTTTGCACACACATTTTTGCAAGATAAGATGACAGAATTCACTGAATGTCTCATCACCAAGATTGTCACCATCACCATCATAAAAAAATATTATTATGGTCTCTCTGCAGCAGCCTCTTGGTGGCGCACAGTTTTATGAATCGCCCATATTGCCACAACGGAGACTGATTTGAAAATGGCGTAACTACACCGCAAAGAAAAAAAGAAATAAAATCTATTGATGCTAATTCGACATCCACATTCCAAAACTGAGGAAATTTGGGGCAAATTGAATCAAGTTCCATCCGATCGTAAAATACACCGGGAAAAATGTTCATTCATCGGTGACGATTTCAACAAATATCTATGTTTCAATTATATGGACATGACAACGAATCAGGTCCATAAATCTTCAGGAATTAAAAAACACATTAATCACAAGTTGGGGTCATGAGATGCAAGGAGGCTGGATAGTCTTCTGTAAGACTATCTGTTCTTCCCTTTTTATGATTTCTCAGCCGGGCGTAGAGTCGACAGAGGGCGGTATTGAAAATGTCTGTAAAAACTAGCCGTGTCGCGTGATACTTATGCACAATGATACAGGCACAAGTGAAGTTGAAAGGAAGTTCATCATCAGTCGTGGGATGGATCAACATGGTACTTGCAGAAATGCAACTATAACCACTGGACACTTCAACAAACACTATATTGAAGATATTGTTTTGATTGTCATTACGTATACTACAGAAAAGTGGTACCTTTAATTGATAGTTTAAGCATCGAACTGTACAACATTCATCCAACAGACCTGTAACATGATGATGACAAGCTTTGTGCTTTTTCTATGACGACGAGGTTGGATGAAAACAAAGTTTGACGTCATTGTTTTAGATCCAAAAGTATCATCACGCGTCCGTGCTTCTCGTGACACTAGCCTTCAACCTGAGGCCGTGTCCGAAACGGGATTCTACAGCTACGGCTAGGTGCACAGTCTGTAGGTTTCCGCGTATTTCTAATGAAGTGAAGACCCAGACCTAGCCATAGACAACGAATTCGGATGAAGCGTAAAGGCGAGATCCGTAATAGCATTTAACCACAGTGTCGTTCACTCAGGCAATAATCCACCTCAACATTACCGTAAGGTTGTTCTGTTTTGTTTCACAAGGTTTAATTTCCCCTTTAGATAATAATTTCCACAAAGACCAATAAAAAAATCTTTGTGTCAATTCATCCGTCATATCTTCAGCAACCCGGATACTTTCAAGACACTGCTCCCACAACATACGAGTCATTAATGCCAAACCTACGTGAGGATTTCCTGTTTTCCAGCAACGCCACTCACAAATTTAAAATAACCCTTCAGTCCTTCACTGGAGAAAGAAAAATCTTCCTGCAAAGGTAACTTTGAACTGGCACACAGCTTGTAATAAGTTTTAAAACTGAGACGAAAAACAATAACTAAATTAGTGAATGTCTTATCTCCACCCAAGACTCCAATATGACTACAATTTAACGACAACAATTTTGCAAAAGGGTAGGTACTCACCGACGACTTGAGGCAGACCAACGCTCGGGTAACGACAGTGAAATCCCGAATCAAGATGCGGATTTACTCATGCAAGTGAGATGTGGCGACAAACTTGGGGCAAGGAGGCAACCCCCAGTGCCATTCAAACGGTTCTGGAAGTGTTGTCGTCCAGAAAGCAAGTACATACATACCGCTATCACAGCACCGCGTCAACTCAACAAGTTGGCCAAGCAACATAATGCGGGTATGTAGGACAAAAGATTGCAACAAAAGACCAAAATTCCGCGAGAGTGTTTGTGGGACAGCTATTTCTCTTTGTCAACCGCTGTTCGCATTTGCCTGGTATCCTGGATGGAATTTGTGTGCAGGTTACCAGGGAAAATCGACTGGTTGACTGAACGGGCGTCTCTCGAACTTATGCAGCTATTCGAAATATGCGGCCATACAAAATGCAGATGTTCCAGAGCACTCAACAAACGCCTGCCAAGAACAAACAGCGTTGTTCCCCAAAATAGTTAATGATAGTTCATTCAAGACAAAGCCTGTACAATACCGAGACCAGTTAAAACAAAGGTTTGTTCTGTTGGCAAAGCTGGAAGACTTAAAAGAAGACTTTGTGCTCTCAAAAAAACTAATAGTTCAAATGGGAAAGGAGAGATGCGAGAAATTACAGAAATGCTCCATTGACAGGCCGTGGCTGAGAAACAACTTTGTCTTTAAATAATAAATCCAATTTTTAAAAAGCTTATTCAAGAATTTCAATTTTAATTCATAATTTTCCTTTCAGTTGTAAAATCAACATTGAAAGTGTTGAAGTATTAAACTGCTACAGTGTTAGCTCGGATGAAACATCCAAAACGTTAGATTCCTATTTTTAGCATGTACACGATAAACAGTTTGTCTATTAGGCTAGGGGCCTAGTGTGAAAAATAGATTTTAGCCGTCAAGAGATGCTCTTTGTAAACTTAATGAAGTTAAATCTCTCGGGATTATTTTACATGCCAGGCATTGCCATCTGTGTCGAACACCCGCCATCAGAACTTATGCTCAATTAGTTCCGGGAACCTATTTGAAGTATTGTGGACACAATACTGTTTGGTTTGATTACAATCAAATTTGCGTTTGCTCAAAACTCACCCAATTCAAATAGCGCCCTCCCATTGTGTCCGCCATACTTCAATCAGGTTAATGGGGAACACAACTTGAGACAAGGTTATAGAAGGCTGACTTTCAATGTCTGCTTGTAGGTCTTGGAAGTAACGCCCCAAATTTTTAAACTTGGTTACCAAAATTACCCTGGTTGTATATTGGATTTTCCTTGCTAGCAGCTGCAGTGCGTTGGAGGACAAAGATTTTAGGAAATATCAAGTACCCACGGTCACAATATCAATAAAAATAATTCACGTGCTTTGCGCCAAATTATATGGATAGAAATCGATTCTGTGGTGGTAGCTTGTCATGGTTACGCAGTAGCGAAGGGTGCTAACCGTCGAGTTGGATATTATTATATCGAACTCTATGGTGCTAACACGACACTAGCCGTGTTTCCTGTCTAATTTACGAGCACTGACTTTAATGAACCTTTCCCCATGAAGTCCTTCCTTGTCTACTGGCCTCTTGGAAGGCAGGCATCATCAATGCCAAAGGGGGATTTAAATTTTCCAGGATGTTGCACAAAATCAGGAGAGGAGTGACTTTTTAACCCTCGGTAGAGCATTACATCAAGACATGTTAATTAACAAAAAATTCTTGTTTACGTCATAAGGTTATTTTTTGGCATACGCGTTTTCAATATGATCCAAATAATTGGACGTAGCTGGGTAACCATATGAGAGTGATTGCGTTGGTTGTCGTCAAGGTACTCTAAAAGTCTCCTGTGACTTTGATATATTCTAATCCAATATGTCGGCCATATTTTAATCAGTTTCACCAGCCCTGGGAAATGAACTAGAAGTGTTCCAGTCGTGATTTTCTGTACAAGGACCTTCCAATTGGGAATGGTGTAAGTCAATAAGGCTATAGGCTCTACCGCATTCAGAGTACCTTCGCGGTCTGTTGTTAATTTAAATTCACGCGTTTCAATCACCCACTTGCTTGTTGAAGGTCATCGAATACGAAGAGGAGAAAATTGTTTTGATCGCACTCGTATTTCCGGCATAATGCAGCATCAATGCAGAAACAGCGAAGACTTTTCTGCAGCAGCTCTGCATTTGCATACTGAAATCAAAGGGGCTGTGATCTGCACCATTTTTTCCCCTGTTTGTTGTTGTTGTTGTTTTTTCTTTGTTCTCTGCATGCTTCAGATCTGGGTCTGTCATCTATTCGGCAGTACCCGCTGTCAGATATTACGTGAGCATTTTAATTTGTGACCCGTACTCTGGGCGCAAGCCAGTCAGAAGCGACGATATGCGAGGGTGCCAGGCATAAAAATTAACCACCGAATCTGCCGGGATACCACGGGCGTTCGCTTTGTCCATTATGGAATAAACAACTGCTTAATAGAATTAAAACACTTAGAATTCGTTCTGGTTTCAAGTTCACCTTTTCCACCGTTTACTCGCCAACGCCGTCTTTGAAAGGTCACAGATCGTCCGTTTCGCTCGGTACACAAAAAAGAGTGGGTTCAGCAACAAAAGGAACAGATTGAAATTATTGTCACTTTCCGTACTCAGAAAGCTTTCGCTCACGAAAGCTTCATCGTTCACCTCGCTAATATCAAAAACGGTAAAGATTTGAGATTGAAAGTGGTCACAACAAGGTCAAGTGATTTCATTCCATGTGTAGTAGCAACCGTGCGAGGGCGAAAATGGGTCGCTTTTAAAAAAAAGAATTATCTCAAATGACGTTCATGTCATAAAAAAAGACTCTGAGTGAAAAAACTTTGCATCTTCTGCCTCAAAAAACTTAGGTTTTGCACTTGAGTAAATGCTCCTGTCGTTTCTATGACAACTTTCAGCGCCATGTTCCCGACTCGTCTCAGACATGTGGGTGCACTGAACCAATTCAAGCTGCATTGAAAATAGTGTAAAATCAACCAAGTTTGGAGCCCCATGGCAGGCAACTGAAGTCCCTCTCAAACAAAACAAATGTGTTGTTTGGTCCTTCAGATTTTATTTGATTTTCAATTTTTGGTAGGGAAAGCAATGACGTTTTTTTAATTATCCGCCCAAAACAAACTCACCCTCAAAAAAGTGAATGTTGCGAAGCCTTCCCAGCGGCCATTTTTTCAAATGACATCCCTCACCTTCCTCGGGCTCTTCTGACTAATTTTCAATCCCATTTTTGTTTGCTTTGCCCCCAGATGGGTGCCCCTGAATCTACAGAAATGATCCTGGGCCATACTGACACAATCCCACCATTTCTTGGCCCAAACAGACCCCTCTTTTTTGAAACAATCCCTGGGAGGTACTTTTTGTGCGCCTCGGCCTGGCGGAGAATTTTCCTTGAGTTGGGACACTGCATCCTTGTGTCTTGTAGAATGTTAAAAATGGCAGGTTTTCATCAGCTTCCGAAACAGGGGGTGTTGTCCAGTAAACAAACTCGCAACGTCAAATCGAAAATCAGTTGAAATCCGTGGGGTCCCCGATCACGAGGTTAAGGAAAAATTGTGACGGAATGAGAAAATGGCAGAAGTGGGAGGTTGTTATTGCCAAGCAATGCAGAGATGGGACATCGATCTTTGTTTATATGTCCACACGCAAGCTCGTGATTGTTGTCCCGGGAGTCATGCGGAAGAATGGAGATATTCACTGCATGCTGAGCCGGTCTGACGAAAGGGAAGGCATTGTCTGAACATCAGGCGAAGTGGTATGACTTACTCCCGCCAAAAAGGTTACGTCATTGATCAAAAATGAACTGGTATATTTCAAACTTCACAATTTGGTAAAACCACAGAAAGATTATATTTTCAAGGACATGTCAGTTAACGCCTTAGCGCTTTGAAGAGCTTCATAACAAGTTTAACAGCACGCTGCACAAACGAGCTGTCCGTTTGCAACCACTTTCTCTGTTTGTATGTTAGAATCAAGCAGATACTCAACTTTATCATGTGAATAAAGTACAAAAAACTAACCCAACAGCCGACATAATTCCTTTGTTTGGCGGCCTGATTTGACACAGTTAAATCTATTCATGATAATCAAATATGATTGTGGCACAACACAACACAGAGTGTTGATATACTTTTTACTCGAAATCAAATTCTTTTATAAGCATAAGCAGTAATACCTGTGAAGTTACCACACAGGATCAACCTGCCACTCAAAGCCACAATTATTTTCTTGAGTGAAATAACGGAGGAGGGACGAACACAATATTTGGGTCGGTCAGATTCGACAATTGACGAAAATGCCGCGACATATCGACCTTATTCAATTGACGCAATTTGTCAACAACCTCCATCCCAAAGTGGGGCCCCGACTTGGGTGTAACAACCAACAGTGTTTTCCGTGGCACAGGTTATGTATTGCAATTGATGCACCCAGCAATAAAATTTATAAATAAATAGGTCTTTGAGCAAGCTTAGTCTTGACCTGGAGAGAAAATCAAATTACATGTACTCAATTTTCGTACCTGAACGGTATGTACTTTTAATGGAAAGTACCGTGATTCTCTATTCTCGTTATGCTCCAGCGAGACTTCACATTAAGATATTAACCAAACAAGACCAAACAACTATTTCAAAGACGGATTTGCGTCGGGGACAAAACAGACCAGACAAGGAATGCATGTTCTTCATGGAGGCCATTCTTCTGGTACGAGCTTTTGTTCCACAGGGACACAAAACAGTTTCTGGAAACATGGCAGTCATGCACAACCTCTATTGTGTTCAGTGGCAACAAAGGTCATTCTGAATGTGTCATCCGTTGGATACGATCCCGGTATCTGTGTTACACCAAGTTGGACGCCAGGTGGGCCGTGTTGGACACAATGCATGTGTCTATGGGTATTTTATGAAGCAGGGTTGATCGTTTTCACAGCTGATGAGTGCTTCCCCCCCCCGATACCCCCCCGGGGAAAATGGTTTGCCCCCCCCCCTCGTAAAAACTCCTGGCAACGCCTACGCGTTTGCCTAATCGAGGTCATGTGAAAGTTGCCAACCTTAATTTCAGTACGATCAGCAACAACCGTGGAGTATTTATGCAAGACGAATACCTTTTACAGCGTCCTGGGGCAGCCGCTGCATAGCGGCAGCTTCAGGCGAGCTGCCCGCTGGAGTACACATATCAATTTCGTTCACTCCTCTAAAATCGAAGAAGACAAATAAAAGACAAAGGTTTAAAAAAAAAAATTCAACTCCCGACGGGAAAAAAGAATGATTGTCTGTGTGTAAGATAATCCGTTCCCGACAAAGTTCTGAGCCGGTAAACCTCATCATATAGAAAGTCCAGAGCAGCTTTCCCATGTCAGCGAACCATTAAACTGCTTATGTAGCGGAAACCAAAATGAATTTTTAGTCGTGCAGAATTTTTTAGTGGCTATTATTTCATTTTGCTACATTTCTAATTTGGTATTTGGTCAGTCAATTTTAAATGAAAAGGCTTTTCATTAACCATAAATTATGGATGGACAAATATTGCCGTGCGACGCCGCCAATGTGCAAGATGATAAGACATGTAATATAAAATAACAACGGCTCAGGCTGTCCACAATTAATTGGAGAAAGAAACGATATGGAGGGAGCCAAATAAATGAGCCTTAAGCCGCAAAGTACACCGCACTTCCAAGAGCTAATGTCTCCCCAAGCGATACAAACGATACGAACGCAGTCGTGTGTGAAGCAATCTTGGTCAGGTAATGACGCACTGATTACTCGTCCATTTTGGAAATGCTGAGCTGTATGTGCGCGTGCACGTGCAACAAACATTCGAGGGACCCTGACGCTCAAACGACGGCTCCATGTCTCCATTGTGTCCAATGCCGTCTGGAGAGAATACAAAGGGAACCGTGAGACTTCGGCAATGAAAAAGGGAACACGAGAGAAAAATTTTACAACTTGCTTTAAAATAGAACAGGGCTGATATTTATTCAAAGGCTTGCCTTGGGAAAAAAAACAACAAAACAATACGCCTTTTCACGTCCATTACGTCAAAACCGACATTACTGCACCCTACTACTCAGTAAACTGCTTGGTTTCCGTGCGAGATACGGATCGCGTAAAGGATCCATATTTCATCGAATGAATGAATGCTTTTTGTGAGAGGGTTTGTGTTTGGGGTGGTTCGCATTACTCACAACGTGTGAGCAAATCAGATAGCGACAAAGGTTTCCACTGCCTGCCATTTTAGCGCCGGGCGTCCGTGGCATAATCAGGTTTTTGTTTCAAGGGCATAGTGGTGGCTTTTTCTGAACCGAATCTCCAAATGTTTGTAATCAGAAAGAGCATCAATTTCCTCTCCTGAAAGGTAACAGTACCGTTTCTAAATGTCGGCGCGTCTTATTCCTTTCAATAATGACAACACATGAAATCTCAAGGGGGTAACTGATGCATTTACTGGAGACATGCAAAACGTTTTCGGTGAAAATCTTTTCTCTTTCTGCGTATGGTTTGTGTCGTTTTCTTTTCCGATTAAACGCACTGATAAGAAGAAAATCAATCGCCTCGAGATATCTGATGACAAAAAGACGATGAAATAGCCTCCTCGACTCCCGTTGGCCCCATCCACAAAAGAGACGACGCTTGGCCGACAGCCTAGGCATGCTGTAGCACATGGCCCAACCACTCTGGCGAGACGCAGATGGCGCATCGATTCGAACGAAAAATACAATAAAATGCAATCCATTAACGTTCTCGATTTCCTGGTATAACTCGAGAACACTTCCAAGGTTTCCAGCCATTATCCACCAAGGCTTACAATCTCAATTCTCGCTCATACATGATGCATGTCTTGACATCATGCATATTCGTCAGTAATTGATATGGTCTTCACCAACTCCATCCAAATAAATTAATCCAAGTTGGCACAACCACGTCAGCCTTTTAACGTCAACCTCATAGATGTATCTGTTTGAAGATCAAGGGACAAGTAAAGTAATCTTTTCAGCGTCAACAGGGCAAGGCCTCGTCGTTGTCAAGTGGACTTATACTGCATCCAAGTCGGCCTTCAAATGTCTAGAACAGCAAAACCGACGCGTGCAAACTCCGCACACACATACGACAAGTGCGCTCCGCTAGTGCTGCTCTTGTGGCGATGGGACCCAGTCACGTACCTCGGCCGAGGGCCTAATTGAATCGGCGTAGTTTTCTCGGCAATGTGCCAGGTGCGACAGACCCGGTGAAGATCGCACTGACGAGGAGGCTCCCTCGAGCAAAACAGTCGAATCGACTGTAGCTGAATCAGGACTCGTCCGCGGGGCAGTCTAACAGCGTCTCACACAAGTGCCTGGTCTCAAAAGTTATTTTGAATTCCTGCATGGAGGAATGGACGACTGATTGCGGGAATCGAGTGACGGGAAATTCGAATCAAGTTTGCTTGTTCCATTTGAGCAGGAGCATTCAAAAACGTGAACAGCTGGCGTTTTAAACAAAATCAAAACTCAACGTCTAACTCACCCAAGAAGGACTGAAGTTAAGGATCTGTTTCAGTTAACGATTGGAAATGTCATTCTAATTCTTCCGAGGTTTCATCCGACGATCTGCAGTCACAACTGATCGTCGGAATCTGAATCAGATCTCTTGCCCTTTCTTTAAACGGCTGGTAGATTTTGAGAAATATTTTGTCGTCATCTTTGGACCTGTGGTCACAGCTTTTCGAGACATGGCGTACGAGGTGTCCCCCATATTCATCGTGCAGGGCATCGTGGGAGTGTTGGGCATGCTGGGCAACGCCCTGGTTTGCTTGGTCATCTGGCAGGACCGCGCCATGCACACCTTGACCAACGCCTTCATCTTCAACCAAGCCACCGTCGACTTTCTCGGCTCCATCGTGATGCTGCTCAGCAGCGTCGTCCCCATATCCAGGCCCCTGCCTGGCGGCGTGGCCGGCCTGCTCCTCTGCAAGATCTGGATCTCAAACTATTTCCTCTGGGCCTTCTACGTCGTCTCCTCCTTCAACTTGGTGGCCCTCACCTTCGAGAGGTACCTGGCCATCGTTTACCCCTTCAAGTTTCAGACCATCTGCAGCCGTGTCGGAGCCGCGGTCGCCATAACCTGCGTCTGGTTGGCCGGCTTGGCGGTGGCCGTTTATGCCACGGAGCTCTACCGATTCGATGTAGACCACTGTCATCGCTATTTCGACTTCAAACTGCGAGTCATCGGTGTCCTGGTGCCCGGCCTGCAGTTTTTCATCCCGGTCGCCTCCATGCTCTTCGCCTACACCCACATCATGGTGGAGCTCAAGCGCAGCGCTCGCCGACACGCCAACATTAGCGTCGTCTCTGGGCCATCCAACCATGCCAACCCGGTCCACGAGTCGGCTGACGAGTCCCTCTTGCGGGCCCGCCGCAACACCTTCAAGACCCTGGTGATGGTCTTTGCGGCCTTCGTCTGTTGCTGGTCCCTCAACGCCTCCCTCCTTCTCAGCGCCAACCTGGGCGCCCCCTTCGACGATGCCTCCCCCCAGTACATCATCTCAGTGGCTCTGGTGGCAGCGAACTCTGCTGTCAACCCGCTCATCTATGCCTTCAAGTATAAGCAGTTCCAGGCCGGCTTCAAGAAGTTGTTCTGTCGTGGACGCGGAGGCGCGACAGTTCAGCCCGAAACCAGTTTAAACTCAGTAAATACCAGAGCTACAGAAGTGACTGTCGGTGTCTGAGAAGACACTGAACTTGAACATCTTGAACTGAACATAAACTTCAACGGGTAAGGCATTGGCAGTGTACGTTTTTAAAGTGGAACCGTCAATGTAAAGTTGGAACTCGTTGTTTATCAAGTTTAAAAATATATCTGCATATCAGATTTTTCATCCCATAAAAAAGGTGAACCAGAGACATGAAATGCTGTGAAAAACAGCCAAAGCAACCTGCTGGGCTGGGCTGGTATCTATCATTGCTTTGACCAATGATAGAGAAACTAGGAACCAGTCTATTGAGACTGTTGTGCAGTATGGCATTGTGTGCTCTCGTGACGGGGACTTTCCACGTCCAGCATTGATCTCTCTGAGTCCGCAGCCAAGGTTGAATCAGCACAAACACAGCGACAGCGTTGTTTATTGTGCCCCAAAGTAGTAAAGTGAAACATGAAACTATTCTGCAACTTCAACTGACATGCTTCAAATGTAACTTAGTATTGTCACACAAGTTGTGATTAACTTTGTGTCCTGTAATATAATATTTTAGGTTAACGATGGTATTGTTGGAATTCCTTGGTGGCAACCGTGTCACTTCGTGAAAACAGTGACAAAATAATACTTCACGTTATGATGAATGCTCTTATTGGAAGAGCCACAGCCACAATTGCTTATTCAAACAGCCAACCAAGTATGCCGAACCAGTCTACAATGGTACTTTAAAACAACAGTGAGGATGACCAATAGCTTTTGTTATGTTCAAAAATCTTTCTGCCTACTTCTTAAAGGGTAGCCGCAATGGCTCTATCTTAGATCCAGGTTTTCTGCAACTTTGTACTATTATTCAATGTGTGAACATTCTTTGACACTGCTGTTTAGTTAAATGTAGAGAAAAGCGCACTTTTTAAACATTTAAAATATCCACGCTTTCCTGGACAACTGAGGGCGCTGTCGCTGTGATGTCATCTAGGGAATACATAGTTCATTGCACAGGTTTTTGTAATAAACATGTGAACCCAGAATATTCTCACTGAAAATATTTCTTAGAAAAACACTGGTACTCACTTATTGCTATGAAAGTAAACAACAACGAAGAGGCAAAGAACAGAAAATTTAGTCCAGTCAAATCTACAAAATGCATCACTTTTTTCATCATGGAATGGCATCACAGTTTTGCTCATAAATATGGAAATCTCATAAGCATAAAACCAACAGCGCAGCAAAATACCCCATGAAATAGTGAGACAAAAGTTGGCAATTGGGTTAAATGAGACACAGGTGCATTTTGAGGGTTTGTAGTATTGCATTATAACAAATTGATTTTGTTACCCTGTATGAAAACTCCATTTTAAGAAACGAGGGTTCGATTTCAGACCAGCAGTAATCGCTACAAATATTTGGTACGCACGCACAAACTGTGAGAGTTTTCGAAAATAGCGGGGGCTTGGAAGCGACTGACATGTTCGCATGCACAAACCCACTTAATTGTCAAATATCTGTTATTTTCTTGATGACACTACATCGCTGTAACCGCACATCCACTTTCGGTCAAAGTGAACTTTCTTTTAGGCACGGATGTGCTTAGATGATGAATGTATTTTGATTTACAAACGATTACTTCTTAACCAGTGACACAAGTGTAACCAAGAGGTCAGACGAGAGGAAAATGTTTTAGGAGCATGACATAAATCAACTACGCCACTTGTACTTCAGTGGGTTTGAAACCAGTAAAAGAATAAAGAAAACAGGAATGTTGTGGCACGTACGAACACTATTGCCTATTAGATATCTTATTTAAAAGTTTGTACAAAGCTGGGTGGCTTATTTGACTTATATATAATAAAGAAAACGACAGTCAATTCTTTTGACCTGTAATAGATGCTCACAAGAAAAGAAGTTAATTATTCGATATACAAACGATTTGCATTCACATTTTACTATCAGTTTAAGTCCATTTTACAACCAAGTCCACAGCGTTTGAAGTATTTTCCAAGATACCAACAGGTTGCTTATGCTACAGATTCATATAGATAATCAGAAGTTGGTGGGATTCGGCAACTTCGCGACTCGGTTGTAATTTTAACACTTTCGAAGCAATGTACAGTATAACGGATTTCACCAAATATGCGTCAAATCAGTGTAAGCTAAGATCACCGACAAATTACACTCCCTTTCCCCAATGTAATTTTCATTCTCAGATTTTTTTCTGGGATTCTCCTTTATTGTTCACTGTGTCCTTTTAAACATCCATGCTATCAATTTATAAAATAAGAAATACAGATTAAAATTTCAATAATACTAAAAACCTACTAGCCTTGGCCTAATATGACTAATTGGTCCCATTTCTTGTGAAATTTGGAGCTAGTTCAAGTTCCATAAAACATGAATTTTTCCATCAAATAAATAAAATCCTTTTTTAAGACAGAAATTGAGGGTCGTTTTTTATTCATTTTCATTTTATACACATGGAATCTACAGATGAACAATATTAAAGTAACCACTTTACCATGACGTGTAACATTGGTGTTGCTAAATGAAAAGACGTTATTGTCCCTCGCAATAGACGGATTGGTCTTCTCTTTAATCCATAGAAATACCGAGGACCAAAAAAAGATAGAGTAGGTACACGAGCAAAAAAGATGAACAAGTGTCTCCTCTTCCTCGTTACAGAATGTACAAAGATTGGTGTCTGCCTTACCAATCTTAGACAACAATAAATTAGTTCCCAGGATCCGGTGTATTAATATAAATTGGAACCAACGTAGTTTAGTGTCAACTGTTCAAGTATTTAAAATTAAAGACCACTTCGAAAAATCAAAATCTATATTCAGTTTAACATTCCACTTATCTATGAATTTTCTTGGCACACGTTTAGAAGACACTAAAACATCATAGATCCCTCGTGATCCTTTCTGGTCCTTTAAGAGCGCTTGAAGTTGAACGGCAAAAATGGGAAGTAAATAACTGAACTGTCTGACATGAATTCTCTAAAAGACAACTTAATTGCTCTCAACACTCCACCGTACTCTAAAAAGTTGGTGTTGACATCAAATACATTCTTAAACTCATCCAGAGAAACAAAAATGCCATTCTCATTTATTAAATCACCAATAAACTTAACACCTTTACTCAACCAATGTTTGTAATAAATACATCTGCCATTAATCTTAATTTTATCATTGAACCAAAGAGAACTCCTCCATACCTCCGCTTTCGTTGTAGGCAAATGGGCCCGAGTAAAGTTAGACCATGCTGTAAACACATCGAACTAAAAGGCGTTACGAACTATCCAGGCACCAATCGATTTAATTGAACCACCTTCCACTAAGGACAATCGGGAGATATCAAAAATACAGTTGCACAAAGTAGACCTACCTGAGGGCTGAGCTTTAAGGAGTCTACGTAACCGGGTAACTTTCAGAGCTTCTAAATAAAGCCGAACGTCAACCATTTGCAACCCAACCTGACCACAATCTTGGATAATTTGGTTTCTGGCCACTCAGTCGTGTCTTTTCCAAATAAAATTAAAAACCAGACTATTTAACTCCTTAATCATATCACAGGGAGGATCAGGAAGGGTTAACACAAGGTAGATAAGTTTTGACACAAGTAATGATTTAACTAAAGCAATTCTGCCCAACACTGTTAAATGTCTCTTTGACCAATTAAAAATTTGGCCACGTTACGTCGGGATAATCCTATTGTAATTCAGCGAAATCATAGAGTTAAGATCAGTGGAGAAGTCAATACCAAGAGTTCTAAAAGGTTGCTTAGCCGCGACCCAGTTCGCGTTGATCTCTTCACAAAGCTTATCCTCACTATCTTTCATTGAACCAACCCAAATGGCATTCGTCTTCTCAACGTTAATCTTTAAACCAGACATATCAGCAAATTGGTCAAGAATTCTGAAAGCAGCCTGCATTGACTTCGCTGAGCCATTCGCGAACAAAACCGTGTCGTCAGCATACTGGGATGTTCGAAATTCCCTTCCCTCAACCGCAATGCCTTGAAGATCTTTATCGATCTTTATTCTCAGATTTTAAGAAGAAATTGTACACACAGTGTATAATACATCAAACCTACCAACAGCGTACAGCTGGTTATATGAAGAAATTGCTACACTGTTATTATGTTGTGTGAGGGACCCACAGGGTGGCTGTAAAAATACAAGGAAATAACAGAGGGATTTCACATTAGCGCCGTCTGCGCATATCTGCATCGAAACCGAGGCTCTCTGTGTTGAACTTTAACGTTAACTTTATCATTTAATGATGTCTCCCTGAGGTCGCAAAATTTATCTCCCTAATCATTAGGGAGACATGCCCCAGCTACCAGAAGGAGGCCGAATATCTTTGACGTCATGCCGCCCACGAGAATTCATAATTTTTATATTATGATGTATTTTACATTTACTCAACAATAAAGATCAACAGTAATACTCCGCTCGGTTTGAATTTGTAAAAACCACAAACATGTACATGTATAGGGTAACAGGACGTAAAACACTAGTTCAAGGATAAAGAGTTTCAGCCAGGGCCAGCAGGGCCTTCTTCTTGTATCGACCAGATTATCCCCGTGTAGTAAACCGAACGCAAGACCGTTCAGCATGTGCTCGCCCTCTCTCGTTTATTAATGTCCAAGGACTATAGTAATATACCAGGCACGAAATGGGACAGAGGGGTACCCCCAACAAGTCCAATTCCTATACACACTCCAGCCTATTGTCACACCCCCAGGTGTCTGAAAAGAATTCCTAAGTTACCAATATAGCAATGACCAACCAAAGGCGGGGGGGGGAGCTCTCTCTGTCCAATAGTTTGCTTCATATGTAGGATTAGATCAGACCGAGGTTCACCCACTGGCTACCACATAGTGCCGCGTACAGCCCTTTGTCCGAAAGATTATCCCCCATTACCTGGCGCCGCGCATAGGGTGTGCCACAGGAAATAAATTCCTATAGACAGCAGTGATAAATCGACATACTTCACAAATATATAAAAAAATACAACTCTCACAGGTGTCCAGGTTGGACAGAAAAATGATGTTGGACATGTCCTCTTTCATTTTCCTTTTAATTTTTAGTGGGTTAACCGATGAATGTTGAGAAATTCTCATCCAAAGCAAATTGGAGGAAATTTCACTGCCCGGAAAGTAGTCATTTTGAAAATGCATCCCTCTGTAAAACGGCTAAACAGTCTCACTTTCGCACCCGATTGCATCCAAATTGCTCAGAATTGAAAGCCCTGAGGTCGGGCCAGAGATTCAGTGCCATGTTTCTTTAATTCCCCAATTCCATGACTCTCAAGACCCTTTATAGTATGTAGAATATTTTGAGTGTATAACTTTTATTAATGGGCTTAGCGGAGTGTGGCTTTCAGCTGGTCGCTCCATATTCTACGCATTTCCTTGGGAGCCATTCCGTGAGAATTAATCAAAGTTTTATAGAGTTTACGGGAGTAGTTGACATGATGTAGGTTAAAATCTTTGTTTCCAATGGGTATAATATTCAGTAGCTTCAAACACACACCGACAAAGACGTCCTCAATTGGAAGGTATCTGGTGTCAAGCGACTTTTCGTAAACTTTACGGACTACGTCGTTCGACAATACGTACCCCCCTCCTGTGACGTATGATGGATACACCGGGTCAGGAAACAACTGCTTCGGCATGTACCACTTGTTGTTAGGTCTCCGACGGGGAGCTGATCTGATGGCAAGATACCCAACTGTGTAGTTTGTAGACGGGGTTGTTGCATTGGTGAGGAGCTTGATGAGATTGTCGTAGCTGATGTACATGTCGTCGTCCGTCTTCATGACGTAGGAGGCCTGGGGACAGTGCGTACTGGCCCACTTCATCCCCATGATGGTCTTCAGCGTCATGTTCCTGTAGGCGTCTTGGAAGTCCTCCTGGAGCACATCGTGGTGCTTTCTAGACTCCTCCTCCAGCTGTCGCTGAAGGTTCGCGTTTCCATTGTATCCAAACAGAAACAGCGTGACAATCTCCTTGCCCCTCACCTCCCGCGGGCTTCCCCAGGTCTCGCGAATGGCCTGTCGCTGCTCGATGTGTGCGTGAATGCTGGTTACAAACACCAGCAAAAACACTTCCTTGGGAGCTCCTGCAGCATCCAAACAAGCTTGAGGCTCATCTATGAGCAAACCGTATCCATGCGGATTAATGACTTGCCCGGAACCATTTCGATCCTGTGAACTCGGAGTCACAGCTCTTATCACGTCTGAGTTATTCATCGGGGGGGTAGGTTTTTCACCAGTAATGGAACCAATGCTCGTTTTTTGGTCGTGTGAGGTCAGTAACTTCACAGGGACTGAGTCATTGCTGACTTCTCTGGACGTAAAGTTACTGCCAGTTGATAACTTTATATTGTGAGTATAAACCACACTCTCCCCTTTTCTTGGCGAGTCTTTCCTTTGGATAATGCTCTCCGAGTTAGTGACGCTTGCTACCTTCGCTGTGGGAGTCCGTCCGGAGTTCCCATACGAGAGCAGCATGAACAGGCCACAGATCTGGCACAGGATTACTGCCCAGATTGTCGCTATCAGTAAACAGTTCTTGCGTGTCATTCTTAAACGCCCAGCTCACCAGCTGTTTATGAAATCGAATCAGTTAATCCGAGAGCTCTCCTTTTGACCAATCCAGTTGTCCTAATATGGAATCCTCCACGACAGGCTCCGTCTTTAAATGGCAAAATGAAAACTGAAGATGAAACGGGGTACTTGTCTGAAAAGATACTTGCCTGGTAAATCAGGAATCGAGTACGCATCACGGAAAGAGTCGGACTTCAAGCTTCTATAACGCAAGCCTACATGCATCAGCAAACGATACATGTAAGTACAGCGAGTTTACTTTGTCTCATAACACTCAATTTCCCAGCTCCAATGTGCAGACTACGCCTTATTCTTCAGGCTGATACAAATTTCAGTCGAGCAATCCTGATATGCTCCAGTTTAGGGGAATAAGAAACCCGAAGAATCCTTGTACCTTCTGCTGTCTCTGAAGTGACGAAGTTGTCAGGATACCTTTTACCGCCACGCATTAGCACTTGCAGTATGTGCACATACATTGCCACGTAAAGTGGTTTGTAATTTTTTTCTCAAATTTCCCTTTGAATGGGATGCCTAAACAGATTCTCATTGCAATGTAGCCCACTTAGCAGACCTTTCATTTGCATTTCAACGTGTTTGACACACCTGCATTGATGTCCGTTGAATGTTCGTTCCACTTCGAAGCCCTTTCAAAAAACATTAACCCTCCCTAACAGAGAACCCAAGTGAATACATATGAAAAATTCTTTGTCAGTTTCCTTTTGATGCAAGACTGGTTTAGGCGATGCATATCCCCTTAACGCATGCGCAGACGTCTTCATTAAGCAGTAAATAGATGGATAAAGTCACTTGGCAAAATGGTCAAATATTAGACAAGTTTAGTAAGAGGTGACTAAAATAAAAACTTCAACTATTCTGCAAATTAAACTGACGTGTTTGAAATACAATTTAGTATTATTACACGAGTTATGTCAACTACAAGTCGTGTAGCAACGGTCACTACTTTGTGTTGGAATAACTTTGTGGTAACACAAGCGGTGTCACTTCGTGAAAACAGTGACGCCATATACTCCACGATATAATGGATGCTCTCACTGAAAGTGTCATAAATCAAGACAGCTTCAACAAGAAGCCTGGTATCCTAAAACACTCTACATACAAATGTACTTCATAGAATGGAAATTCACAGTAAGTACATTAATGTTCTAAAGTTCTATCTACAAAACATTTAAGAATACTCCATTTCCAAAAACAAGCGTTCAAAATCAGACTAGGACAATCACATCTTTGGTAATATATGTGCAAACAGTGTGAGTTTCCAAAATTGCGCGACGTTTGGAACAACCGACATGTCTGCACCCACCAACCCGCTTAATTTTCAAATATGTTATTTTCTTGATGGTACTGCATGGCCGGAACTGCCTGTCCATTTCAGGCAATCATTTGTTTTGGATGATGAATGTATTTTGTTTTAAAAACGATGACGTTTCTTCTGATAATGTAACTTATTATCAACTTATTCCAAATAGGGCTCAGATGGTCTTGCTCTTCAAAATACAAGGTGAGCCTCACGTATGCTTCAACCGGCCACTCTCATGAGCTATATTAAAGTTGAACTACGTTTTGTTCACATGTTTTTTTTTTGTCATGCAAGGTTTGCCCAGACAATTTGAGGGAACCAGAGAGATTTCTGTTACCCTAGATGCAGGAAAACCGTAATAAGCAGATACAAGGGATTTGTTTGAATCAGTTTTCTGTTTTGTTTCCATCCTTCTCTTCAGATCCCCGTTATCGAATTTCACTGCAGCATATTATCTCAGAAGGAATTATGAATGTTTCTGCTACCAGACGCCTGGTCGCGGCACGCTGTTAACATGGTCAGTTAGTGTTCACAAACTTGCTGATTAAGTTACCGGTATGTCTTTTTCACACAATTGGGTTGCTCTAGATTATGCTTAAAATGTTATCGGTTGTGCCAGACCAGACGGATTTAATAACAGCATGAAGGAGTGAAGGTTACTAATACTTTCAAACGTTTTCTGCATTACAAGCTTTCTACATTTTTTGGGCCCAGGCCTAATTTTCTGATTCGCAAAAAAATATTCACAAACGCGACAATATCCCACGATGGCTACTTCCCTACAAGTGCATGTCTCTCATGGAAATTTCAACAAAATTAATCTTTCTCCAATTTTGGACTTCTCTCTTATTTCTTTGTGTCTCTGGTGACGGTAAAGAAGTTGTGTGTTGTTGGTACAAATAATGGAGGAACATCGCACGCCTGTGTATGTTTCCGTATGGGTGTTGCGGTTGAGCGAGTTTTCCCATGCCCTCCGTACTAGCAAGGGAACGCCCTTAACCATGAGCAGCCATATTGCGTTACACTTTTTTTTCGGCGACTGTCCAATCTTGGCTGTTCTTTGCATTGCAAATCCAGTAGACTTGAATCAAATCGGAATTACGTTGGTCTTCCCGAGTCAGCCATCCCTTCACATATAGAGTACACGGTCGTCGTGCTCGGCCCGGCAGCTCATGACCCTTATTATAAGGCGCCCTCATTTGATAGCACAACGTCTGTCATACGTCACCAACCAGTAAGTCCGACTTCAGTGACGGATAAGCCAATCGGACCCCCTATGTATTCATAATTGCATATGAACGACACGATCTTGCATAATGTGTGGAATTTCCACCGATCAAGTAGTCAGACTTATAGACTGGTTCGTTATAATGTAGGTATGAACGACGTAAAAACAAGTCCAGAGACTGACTGCTTCCATTTTTTGGTAGATGACCCCGTTCGCTGTGTACAAACAGGTGGCAGATTCGCCAAGTCGAGATTTCTGAACTTTACTCATAGCAATAAGAGGACACAAGAGGGCGCAAAGCAAACAACGGCGCACGGTCTCGATATGCATCCAAAGCATAAACAAAGACTTCGGAGAGATCCCGACTTTAGTCAAGTCTACAAAACCCAGTTCCTGCCGCATACATTTAGCGTATTCTACATGTATACACAGCACTTCAGAGTTCGTGAACAAAAACAAAGTACCTACGGGTCTAGGACAGTCTTTCTATTTATAGATGCAGCGCGGATCCGTTCGCTTCCTCAAAGTCTCCATATCATCATTGAGCAAAAACAGATCTACATGCTCCCCCCCGCAAAAAAATGATAATTCGAGTAACTTATTTTTCCAGTTGTGACGCATGAGGGGAAATCTACAAAGAGAAGCAAATTTTAACGCAACTATTGACAGCCGGAACAAAATTCAGTTAATACTTCGATAATTTCTTTTGCGCCCATAAAAGAGCCGATGTTCAGACTTTAGCCCCAACAATCCCAAATCATCCGATTTCAATGGATCTACATACACCCTAGGGGGTTAGAGCTCTGAATCTAGCCAGAATATTTTGTTTGAAGAACCACACTAGCACATTTACAAGCAGTAGTTTTTTGACAGAAAAAAAAATGACAACCCAGGTGAATGTACTCATGCTCTCCTTCCGGTACCATCAAGCAGCAGCGTATCCGGTTTTTAGTGGGGCAATTCAAAAGCAAATACGGCCTCGGGCGTATTTGACTTGAGTTGACATGATATTTGACAAGCACGGGTGGCTTAATTGTGCGTAAAGTACTCACCTCTCACCACTGTGGTCCTGGGTTCGATTCCCGGCCCTGCAATATGTGAGTAGAGGTGTTCGTTGGTTCCCCTCCCTCCGCGGAAAAACAATCTCCAGCTGTGCTCCGTGGTCAGTTTGAGTCGTCTGCTAGCTGCCTACGGCGCCCTTGCATGCATTCGGCTCGACCATGTTGTAGAGGCGTAATTCAACCTACGGTCTGCCTTGATAATAGCCCCACAAATAGGGCTGTAGTGGCTCTCTTTTACAATCTGTCTCTCATCTGTCGCCACCACAGTCCTACTTCAAATGCCTGAAATCCAAACTGCAGGATTGTCACAAACTTTGAATCCTAATATCTTCCGAAATGAGAACGACTCGACAATTTTACTTACACTGGCGTATTCCTCAAGAGTTTGGTTTTTTATATGAACACCCTAAAGCTGTCCAAAACCGTTTATTTTTCCGATGCATGGCGCCTTGAAAAACCGGCCTGTAGTATTACATGCTGACCATCAAGGGCGGCGCCATTTTGAAAAACGAAAGCAGCACTTCTTCCGTCGGATTTCAAGGCACCCGACGGGCGCTCTGGTATACGTTGTACCATACAAAACTGGTTCCCCGTCATACCTTACCAACAAGGAACATTAATATTCACGTACCTGTATCATGCTCCAGACACGCGCAGTGGGCGGACTGTGCACTAGCAAAATGCGCGCGCAACTTATTACTAAGCAATACTGTCTTCTGCAGCGTTCGTGACTAGCGGTGGCAAGCCAGCTTGGGGACGATCAGCAGAGGTGCCAGTAAGGTTGTAGCGCTTTTCAAGACGCACAGTCGTTGAGTAGTGGACCCCAAACAGCCTGACCACTGCCCGTCGGTTCCTTCCGACTTGGAGCATGCCAATGGCTCGGTCTCTCGCGGGTTGTGACAGTCGCGGCATCATGAATGCGTGATGGCGTCATTTTGGTGTCTTTTAATAGGCAAGGGTTGTGTTCAGGACATGAACGGTCAAACTCATATCTGGGAGACACTCATGTGTAACCATCAGCATAAAATATAAAAACACAATTTTTGGCACTCATCCAAATCACTCAACCGGAACGCGATAAATTCACATTGACGTTTATCTCTACAATGCTCAAAATCTAGAACATGCACCATTTTCACAATGCCGGTCTTACTTCCTAAAATATGAGAATTTTTATGTGGTGCGTTTCTTTGTCCTTGACTGAACATGTAAATTTAACACAAATTTACAACGGTGACGAAAATCACATGAACTAAAAACAGGCGCATGCAGCGAGTGTGCACGTTGCCACTGGTGCAACATGAGACTAAAAGAAATTCTCTCGGGATATTACCTGTTCCTTCATGCTCTAATCAATTCACTCTCAATGTTCCCTTGAAAATAATGATCTAAAAAATGCTAATCTATGGATTGTTTAAAATTTCATTTAGAGGTCTTTTTTCCCGGATACTGACCTAAAACCCAAACGTGGTCACTAAAATTAGTCAGGTGGGCAACTTCACATTTGAATGGGCGGGTAAGAAATTTGGACATGTTCCAATCACATATAGACCATTTCAAAAAGTTAAAGTACAAGGCAAATATGTGTGGTTTTAACAGCCGGAAAACACTAATATAAATGATGAAAAAACTAACGTCCTATGGTGTAAAATGCAGTTTTGAAAACAATCAGCAATGCAGTTGATACACGACTAAAATCCAGTACATGTCAAGATTGCCAACAGTGCAATTGACAAAGTACATGTACATATAAAATCCAGTTTGTCCACGGTTCAATAATTAAAAAATGTACATGTAAATTTTTTGTATTATATGTAAATATATCTGTCTTCTGGAATAACAATCTTTGAATTTTTAAGTGAAATACAGTCGAACCTCGTTAAAAAGAACACTGTTCAGGGGTAATTCGTCGCGGCATTTAGCAGACTCCAAAAAAGAAAATTCATCTGGTGTCCGTATCAGTCCAGCAGAGATGACGTACGATGTTACAGAAGCGTTTCTGTAGTGCTTTGCCACAGTAATGCACAGCTACAAATTTGAAACATTTGCAACTGAAAGCATGCGAATAGGACTGCATTAATGTCTGACGTCCAGCTGAGGGCTTTCCTATGAAGAGCTGGTCCCTTGTTGCTAGGCGGCACAGTGTTTAACTGACTACTGGGTGGCAGTCGGTACCCGGTAATGGTTCCTCCAACATACATGGTACTCCCACTGGAGTTGTAACTGTCGGAGTCATGCCCTCTCACAGGTCCTGTTAAGAGTTCCTCTCAGCTTCTGACTGGACTCGCAAACGGGACAACTTGTGATGGACATGTACGACGGGCTCGACAACCACACTACAAACACGTGGGTGGCGAGAGCGCTGGTCGGCCCTACACTGGGGACGGTGATTCAAGTTTTTCTTTGCTCAGGAAATTTGGGGCCCGAGTTGTGGAGACACAAATTCCTCCCCACAACACGTGTATGTACATGTAATGTACACGTGGTTAAACAGGAGTTGTACATAACACAGTACACGTGCAACGTTTGTGTACTTGTGCACCTTTTGTGTGTAGTTTCACTCATCTTTCTCTGCCAGAGCAGTTCAGTGAACAACATGTATTTACTGTACGTACAAGTCTTCATTGCTTTCGATGTTTGAAGAAATAACGAAATCCGCCTTGCGTAGAAGCACCCCCTCATCGGTTGAAAAGAGCCATGTTTGTCAGGAGTGTTCATTTTGCTGGTAGCGATGCACCCCTAAACGCTTGCATTTCATAATCGCTTGTGAACCAACGAAATGCAGTTCTGGCCAAAATGAACCTCAGTTGCTGAAAACATTGCGCCCCCTCTTGCTTGTCTTGGTCCAGCCCGGGGCTCATAGTGTAACAACGTCAGTATCTTTGGCATACGGGTACCCATGAGATAATGGCAGATTTATTCAAGGTACACGTACAAGGCTCTCCTTTGTCAGCATTTACATGTAGATGCGCTGCGTTTAAATCCTCTTTTGAATCTGTACCTAATAGCCAAGAATTTTTATTTGACCTGGATGTCACATATCCTCAAATCATGTAAGCAGAAAGACTACCTTTTACTGTGCAGTCCTGGGTTTACAGAAAATTTAGAACCCCCACCCCCGATTTTTTTCCTTTATTTCAGGTTAGGCCAAAAAGAAACGGTCTTTCATCTCTGGTCAGTGCGGGCGTCGATTTTAAGCATGTGTGTCCCGTTTTTTTTTTTTCTCTGCGAGAGCTTCAACAGCGCCCTCTATTGTCGCCTGCCTCGACATTTTAGCGGGCAGCACGATCTTAATACTCGGGGCAATATAGCTCCCGACGAGATCGGTGTTGAACAAAGATAGCAGACAATAGATAGGAAGTATTTTGTTGTCTGCTTATAACCATAATGAAGCTGCTCTAGTTCCAAGACTCAACAACGTGTGTCTGCAATTTCCAGTACAATTCTCGCCCGGGGGAGAATTTTTTAAAAAGCCGTGCGCCGCATCAATTCTGGAGCATCAAGTCTGGGCCGTTTTCCAATACTCAACTTGGGCTTCGTTCTAGGTTTAAACTGTTTTTTTTTACTTCCTGACTTTAAGGTTGTAAGCGCAATAGTCTAACAGTGCCACAAAACATCAAGTAAGATGCAAAAGAGCCAAACATTACAGTGCTTTAATCTAAGTTAAATGCTTCAGGCCCACAATCAGGGATTGGTTTCCTACACGAAGCCTGAGACAGAGGCGAAGTTTAGTATCGGAAAACGGCCCTGGCAAGAGACCTCTTCTCTTGGCCTTTACACACCTGAAGCCAGCTGTTGGCTTCACTCATTGGTTGGCTTCACTCATTGGAAAATTCTCTAATTTTCAGTTATTGGAAAATCATGTATGTTATCTTTTGTGACATGCAACGTTCATCACGCTTTCAGGAAATTTTGGAACTTGAAGATATGCTGGGAACAGGAATTTGACCTACTGAAAGCGAAGAACAGGTTTCATTCCAAGTCAACAACTGCTCCATATTATTTGCTACCTAACAGGTGTTATTGTAGGCGATAAGCATTTGGGAATGGCCTTTGTCAAGTGAAATCGATGCTCTTGGTTATGCCCTTGCAGAGGTGATTTCATTTCCACGAGGAAAAGCCATCAGACAGAAATGCTCCAAAATCAGAAGCAGAGAACAACAACCTAGCATCTCACTGCATGCTGGCGGTGCTGGTCCTTCCAAATCCTGTGCATTTCAGAGGGTGAGACCATGTGGGTGGTGATGAGGTTGCGAAAGCGGCAGTATGAGTACACGGTACGCCAATTGTGGAAATCCTTGTGCTTGACGGGCTTGATTTTCAAGTCGTCCAGGCAGACCGCCACGAAGACATCCTCCAGATGGAGGTACTTGTGGTTGAGGGACGATTCATAAATCTTTCCTGCAACATCTCCAGACATCATGTACCCAGTTCCAGACATAAACGGTGGGTATTTGGTACCAGGGTAAATCTCCTTGGGCATGTACCACTTACTCTTTGGGTCCCGAATGGGGCCACCGTTTATCACGTACCCAGCAGCGTAGTTGACCGAAGGAGTCCTGGCATCTCTCAGGTGCTTGACCAGGTTATCGTAGCTGACGTACATGTCGTCGTCCGTCTTCATGACGTAGGAGGCTTGGGGACAGTGCGTGCTGGCCCACTTCATCCCCATGATGGTCTTCAATGTCAGATTCTTGTAGGTGTCTTTAAAGTCCTCTTGGAGGAGATCGTGGTGTTCGCTGCACTCTTCCTCAACCTGCCTCTGGAGCCGGGCATCCTCGTTGTATGCCAGCAAGAACAGGGTGACAACCTGCTTGCCGTCCACCTCCCGCAGGCTCCCCCAGGTCTCCCGGATGGCGTGGCGCTGCTCAAAGTTCTTGTGGATTGTGGAGATGAGCACCAGGAGGAACACATCCTTGGGGGTCCCTGAGGCGTCAAAGCAGGCCTGGGGTTCATCCAGCATCAGTCGATAGCCATGGGGGTTGATGCGTGCCGAATCATCACGGCTGTACAATGCAAACATGCCAATGGCTGGCTGGTCCACACTGTGACTGCCCGGGTCTACTTGACCGACTACATTTGTTGAATTAAAAGATGTCCTGGAAGGTATAACATTGTTTTTTTCTTGTATTCTAGAGCTGTTTGTTGGAATCCTAAAGATAAAACTTCTCCCAGTTTCTTCAGTGTGGACATTTCCCATAGATTCTTTTAAAGTTGGAGGGTGGTATCCATGAACTCCATGCCGTACCAACTCGTCAATATAGCGAATGGCCTTATCATTACTAACAGAGGATTTGGTGGCAGTGGGAGTTCTTCCCAAGAGAAGCGACGAGCGTCCAGACATGAACATGAACACAAAAAAGTTCACTGTCCCAATCAAAGTTAATATCAGGAGGTTTCTCAAGTAGGGATTCATTGTGGCACCGAATGGCACATCGGCTGGGCAGAAATGAATCTGGTTTTTCTTTATTTCAGGCAAGATGAAGTTTTTCCCCCCCCACGTCGAGCTGCCCTTGGAGACAACTTACAACTGCTCCAATCAGGTCATCAGGTCATAAAAAACTGTAACTTGTGGCAACAGTTCATTTCCATCCTGTGTGCAAAAAAATAAAAGAAATTGAATGGCACTGTTAGACCTTACGCACTGTGTGATAACTACACGTATCTACATGTACATGTATAATTATGTAGCACTTATGGATCATTGATAGGGGCGAGGCCAGACCATAACAAAAAATCCACAAACTTTACTTGTATTATTTGTACATGCTCACATGTACATGTTACATACACGTATGTACATGTACATGTACATGTATGTACATGTACCAGTAAGGTACATACATGTATATGTACATGTAGGCCTACTTGTACTGTGCGTGCGTAAACAATGGTAAGCCTAATGGCATGAAAGTTTGTCATGTTTGCTGCATGTACATTTCATGTACATGTATCCTAATCATAAGTTACATGTACATGTATGCATGATATTGAATATTTACATGTACGACATTACTAAGGAGTTCCATGTTTTTTGCCTTGAGTTAGATTACATGAGTCAGGTGTAACAGGCCAGGGAGACAAAAATGTCACACTTTTGGACCCAGAATTTAGTAAAAAAGTGAAAATACACGTACAAATATATCGGTCATCCAATTCAACAGAAAATTGGCTTAGTTCTGACTTGGAAATGAGATCGGCACATGTAAATAACCGAACACTTGTTTTTTAAAAACTCAACTATTCGGATTTTGAAATACACTCAGTTTCTGCCTACACATAACAAAAATAACAATGCACATGTGCCTGTTATTAGTCAGTCCTGTACTCAATAACATTTTTCCCATGCTGCATGACTTCAAAATGCTCTGACCCATAAAATTCAGCAACATACATGTATGTACATGTACTATTGTACTGATATGCAATGCAGAAATGCATCAGAAAACTCACAATATAGTCTTCCTGAGTGACCCTTAATGTATATGTACACGTACATGTATGTGACATCATATAAGGCTAACTTGGCCAGTGCTGTGCAAAGGTACATGTAGGCTTCTCAATTTCATGACAGTTAATGCACTAGGCAAAGGGGGGTTAGGTCCAACAAACTACATGGGTAATTCCTGCAATTTGGGGTCCATTTTTTTGTGTCCCTGTCACATAGTTCTGAATACATTTTCGAATTTCCAAGAGTGGTGAATTAGTGCAAATTCCCTGCCAAACAAGTAATAATTTGAAATAAATGCTGGTGATACATGTATTTCCTTGTCAAATAACAAAGGTCAGATGTAACAGGGACACAAAAATGTGACACTTTTGGCAGTGCTGTGGTTGAGACTATCACAAGACCAGACACAAGACCAGA